>CM053404.1:83349997-83484465 GCA_028644305.1 Xerus rutilus
CAGATAGGGCCAGAGTGAACCTGAAGAGTTCAGAGAAGGGAAATGACAAAATGCTATAAGCTATTATAAAGCTTATAAATCCTTGGGGAAATAAGCTGGTGACTTATAATACTTTATTATGGTGAGAAGTATATTGCTTTATTCAATGTTTTTGCAAATTCTTTAAGTTCTGTGTGAATAAATCATATTTAATATATAATTTGTCTGTTGTTAGAACCTTCCTAGAATCAATTGGGAAATAAATATAAAGGAGTTTAAATATGTTTGCTATGAATTGAATTGTATCCTACTAAAATTCATGTTGAAGTCTTAATTCCCCATACCTCACAATGTGAACTCCTTCGAAAATAGGGTCATTGCAGATGCAATTAATTAAGAGGAGGCTATAGTACCATTGAGTAGAGTCCTATGCTAATGTGACCAATGTCCTTATAGAGAGGAAATTTGGGCACAGACACTAATATAGTGAGAATACTCTAAAGGCAGAGATCAGTCCGTCGATGCCAGAGACTGGTAGGAAGCCTCCAGAAGTTAGGAGTGAGATATGGAAGAGATTTTCCTCATTGTCTTCAAAAAGAAAACCTGCTGACACACTTAGCCTACAGAGCTGTGAGACAATGTTTCTGTTAAAGTCATGCAGTTTCTGCTATCTTGTTAAGGTAGTCTTAGAAAACTAATATGTCTAATAATTTTTTCAATTATTCTGTTCTAGGAATATACCCTGATATATAATTCCATGCCTGTAATTTTGTATATTTTTTAACAGTCCATGGAAACATTATTCATAATAGGAAAATTTTTAAAAAATTATACCCACAGAATAAAATAATAGAAATCTACTTATAGCTGGGCGCAGTGGCGCAAGCTTATAATCTCAGCACTTAGGGAGGCTGAGACAGGAGAATTGCAAGTTCAAAGCCAGCCTCAGCAATGGCGAGGCATTAAGCAACTCAGTGAGACCCTGTCTCTACATAAAACACAAAATAGGGCTGGGGATGTGGCTCAGGGGTCGAGTGCCCCTGAGTTCAATCTCCAGTACCAAGAAAAATAAAAGAAATCTACTTATAATATATTTTGAGCAAAGTATAGTGACACAGGCAAACATTTATTTTATAAAACTTATGAAACACCAAAGATCTAAAATTGACAATGATTTTGACAAAGAAGGGTGAAGTTGGAGGCTGATAGTCCATGTCTTTGTGGCAAATCATGAACTGCAGCAAACAAAACAAAGGGGAAATGGTGTGAAAACAGAACAATGGATAAATCATACAGAATGGAGAATCAAGAGACAGAGGTGTGCCTCTGCCAAAGGGCAAAGGTGTGAAGGCAGTTCCAGGCAGGAAAAGGTCATCTTTCAACAACTGGTGCTAGAGCAATTGTATATCCGTATGTGAAGAAGGAGGAGGATGAGAAACAGAAGGCAGAAGAGGAGGAGAAGGAGAAGTTGTTCAGTCCATACTTTATCTATATAATAAATTTAACACCAAATGGATCATGGACCAAACATTTCAACTTAAAAAAAAATTAGAAGAAAAAAAATTAAGTTTGGTTTAGGGAAAGATTTCTTTAGATACAACACAGAAAACATTTTCTTTAAATAAAAATAATTAGTAAATTGGACTTCAACAAAATTAAGAACTTCTGTTCTTTTCAAAATTCTGTTCAAGGAATGAGAAGATAAGCTACATATTGGGAGAAAATATTTGTAAATCACATGTCTGTGAAATGACATACCAAGAATATAAAAACTAAATAGCAATAAAATAAACAACCCAATTCCAAAATGGGTCAATGATTGCACAGACATTCTACCCAGGAAGATATACCAGTGACAACAAAAGCATGTGTTCATTAGGTAAATTCAAATAAAAACCACATATGTTAGATAATACCATGGACTTATTGGAATGTCTAAATAAAGGAAGCCAGAACCACTATTCTCCAAAAAAAGGAGCATGATTCTCTTTATGTGAAACTTTGGAAAATGCAAGATAAATTATAAGGACAGAAAGGGGAATCTATTGCCATGGGATAGGGTGGTAGGAGAATCAGGAACTATAACAAAAAGGCATGAAGACTTCTATGGGGATGATGTATTATGTTCGTTATTTTGATTGTGGTTATGGTTTGCAATTTTGTCAGAATATTTCAAATTGTACATCTTTGACATACACTGTTCATTACACGTATTATACACAAATGAAGCTGTTATAAAGGAAACAACAAAATGTAAGTAGTTTTATTCTAACTATATAAAAATGCAATTCAAAACTAACCAAGAAATTCATAAAAGGGATTAAAGTACAAATTGCACATGATTACAAGAGAGGTTTTTCATTACTTTAGTATTCAAATACTTGAAAAGAACATATTTATTTTTAATGTTCAAGAAAAAAAGGAAATACTTTTTACAGGTAAAAAAAATAGTGAAATTATAACTGTGATCTACCTTTTCTTTCAAGTTTAAAGTACAACTAACTTTTATGTCAGATTTAAAATGTACCTTCTTTTCTTTCTCTTTCTGCCCTTGTTTTAAAATAGAAAGTCAATAGTAATAGAGTTTACCCAAAGATAGCGTGCGGCAAAGTCAAATTCTTATAAAGTGCTAAAACTGGACATGTTCTGTTAGGCATGGGAAACCAAAAACTCTGTGTGTGACACAACAACTCAACTGGCCTAAAATTATGCCTGATACCATATGATGGAAGAAAGACATTCTTCTGTTGGTCTTCAAGGGCTCTGGAAAATTAAGATTCTCGTTGTGAAGGTGGAATGAGAATGATAAAGAAAGAAATGAGTCTGAGGAAACTAATTAACCAGTTGGAAAATAGAAAAAAAAAACAGAAAAAAATTAAACAAAATAAAAGAGGAAGGGATAGAGGAGGCAAAGGTGCCTAAAAATTCTGACAACGGAAGACAGTGATGGAAGACATGTGGCTGGCTTAGTCAATGTCTTGTTCATCCTCCATCTTTCTTCCTTGAGTGTCACAAAAACAGAAATGGGAGCCATTTGGTCTGCACTTGCAGATTCAGTCTCCTCTGGGCTCTGAAGTCAAACTTATCTTTAGGGAAAGTTGAAGAGGACTCAGTTTGGGATCCTCCTGGGCTTCACCCTTAAAGTATTAGCACTGTTAATAGACCTGGGGTAGGATTGAAAACTTATACTTCCCCAAAATTCAATAATTAAGTCCTATTTGCATGTTTGTTTTTCCCCCTTTTTTCACATCTTTGTACATAGTTGTTTCTATTCTGTATTTAGTTTCTCTAACAGCAGGGATTATGTCTTTTTCTTTTTTGTAATGTATGCACATTGCTCTCAACTTTTCATGCATGAGTGCCTATAATAGTGCTTTTCAAATAATTGTGGCTAATTAATAAAAGCTCAGAGCACTCAATGTCAAGATACATTTTCTGTACATCCTGTTAAAGGACTGCAATTCCTCTGTATAAATGAGTTGCCCAGGCTCACTGTGAAGAGGAGGGGCAGACACACTAAACATATTTAGTGTATCTTTGTCTTTCAGGGTCATATAATCAGCACAGTCATAAAGACCCAAGGATATTCCCCCATGTCCACTTAATGAAGAGTATGTTACATTTTTATTTTGTAGTGAAAAAAATTTTGAAATTCATCATCTAGAAAATTCGATTATGTCAACCAGCCCATAGAAGAGGCCACAGCTAGAAACTTGGAAACTGAAGACAGGGAAAGAATTGGAAGAAATGTTTGGTTCAGATAATACTTAATAATTGAGGTGTTGTACTTTTAAAAAACAGAGATCCAATTGTCACGATTTAATTGGAAGGATGTTCAGTTACTTTCATCCTTCAATATTAGTGACTGCTAGCCGAGGGACAGCTCAATGTTAGAATTCTTTGTCTTTGGGTTTTGGCTGCAAATTCTGAGAACTCTTTCATATGTGTGTCAATGACACAGTCTGAGAAAACTGCAGTCTTCTATTTTATCAATGCAGACATTTAAAAAGAGGCCGTATGGTTCGTGTCTCAACAGTTAAAGCAAAATAGGGCATCTAATTTGGTCACAATTTACATCTTCACTGCACTGATGTCATTTTGATTTAGCAGTGATTGTGTTTTAGGTAAAATATAAGCCACTGTTAATGGCAGATAAATGCCCTTTCTAGTTAGACATTCATGTGGTTAGAAGACATAAACAAGAATATGTTTCAGAAAACAAGAGCATACTCTTTGGAAAGTCATTTTTATCCCAGTCCAATTAACCTTTGAAACACAAAAATACTGGATCATCTCTTGTTCAGAAATTTTTCTTTCAATTACAATGTGAAAATTGCCCACAAAGTAGAATGATTCATTTAGATTCTGTGTAATATTGAAGAGATGTAGAAAAAAAAAACATTTTAATTCATTTGTTCAACTAACACTTGAAGTACAAATGAATTGTCGTTCAGATCATTATTTGCCTAGTACTACTTAAGATGCTTCATTGTGACACTTAGTCAAGGACTCCTTATGACATTTAGTAGGTTTAAATACAAGATTAAGTTGCCAAGGGCAACAACATTTGAAACGATTGGAGGATAACTGGAATAAGTAGCTTCATACCATGAGCTGACTCAAACTTCTGGTGTTAGAGAAGATATACTGAAGAAGGATAAAAAAGAAGCAGGAACAAATAGAGGCCATAAATAATAATTAAATTGCTATAAAATGGAAAATACAGAGGAGTCAGGGTTGCTGCTGTAATGGTATAATAAAGAGCAGATTTTGCCCAAATAAAAGACATAATACCAGAACCAAAATTTAGCTTAATGAAGTTAGCTTAATGAAACCTTCAAAAACATGCAAAATGTGGCATTGAGTAGAAAAGATAACTGTTGGAATGCACATTTGAAGTTGGTTTTGTTTTGTTCATTATTGAACACAATATGAATCCTTTACAAGCAAACCTGAATCATAGTTGAGCTCTGAACAGTGGTGCATGCCTATAATCCCGATGACTCAGGAGGCTGAGGCCAGAGGATTACATGTTGAAGGCCAGCTTCAGCAGCTTAGCAAGACCCTCAGCAACTTATGCCCTGTCTCAAAATAAAAAATAAAAAAGGATTTGGAATTTAGCTCTGTACTAGCATGCCCCTGAGCCAGGTGTGATGGCACATACAATCCCAGTGACTATGCAGCTGAGGCAAGAGGATGGCAAATTTAAGACCAGCCTCAGACTTAGCAAGGCCCTAAGCAATTTAGTGAGGGCCTAAGTAATTCAGCAAGGCCTTATCTCAAAGTAAAAAATATAAAGGGCTGGGGCTGGGATTATGGCGCAGTGGTAACGTGCTCGCCTAGCACGCGTGAGGCACTGGGTTCGATCCTCGGCACCGGGTTCGATCCTCGGCACCACATAAAAATAAAATGAAGATATTCTGTCCACTTACAACTAAAAAAATAAATATTTAAAAAAATATATAAAGGGCTAAGGATAAGACTCAGTGGTAAAATGCCCCTGAGTTTAATTCCCAGTACCAAAATAAATATTTAAATAATACCAATAGTAATAAAATAAGAATAAATTGTTCCTGGGTTCAATCTCAGTACCTAATAATAATAATTAAAAAAAAAAAGAAAAAGAGTGAGTTGTTAGTTTCACAGTTGTGCTCTCTAGGAAGGCATCTCTTTGCTAGCAAAGGAGAAACACAGGGGACTTCTGTCCCAGAGGCTGTGATTCCACTCATCAGCAAGAATAGGGTACCTTAAAACTGGGATTGAAAGGCTACATTCCAGTGTTCTCTGTTGAAGTTGTAATTCACTTGTTAATTTGGGAAATAGCCATTTCTGAGATCTTCTTGTACCATCCCCAAAGTCTAGATTACTTCATTCCTATGGTGGGTGTGTGCTCAAGGACTGATAACTCTGTCTAGGATGGAGAAGAAAGGAATCTTGTTTCCCCAGATTAGGGACAGGGAGAGGTTAGGGAGGAGCAGGGAGAGAAGAAGAGAGAGAAACATGTTTGTTTCAAAAATAAGTTACAGCGGCAGAGAAGCAAGGGCTATATTCAAAGAATAACATGGACCACTGTTACATTTCCCCACTGTCAATTTCTACATTCCATTTCTACAGAAAAATAGGCAATGACATCTCCAAGCTGCTTCCTGCTGAGAGAGGATGAAATTGTAACTCCAAGTCCTTGTTCTCTATCAAGGGGCATGGACAGTTAAGGGTATTCAGCATCAGAGCAATCCAGAGGTCCACAGTGGCAGATGGCAGGTGACTGGACAGGGTATACATAGGGCAGGGATCATGCTAAGACAATAATAAACAAGACAGCAAAGCATTACTATTTTGTAACTAATTAGCACAAAAGCAATTAGTATTTTAGCCAGTCTCTGAAAACCATGAGGACAGTGACTCATACATACCAGTAAGTGAAAAGCAGTATGAGTTTATCAGCCTGTAGGAATTTAGGAAGATTTGTAGGTCTATGAAATCAGGCTCAAATCAACTCAGGACAAACTTGTAACTCTAGAGTCCTTTGTGATCATTATTATTGGGCACTTACACCCAAGAACCTTTCCTTTAGAGCTCCCAGCTTTACTTATTTTTTGTGAGCTTTAAAATAACTAAACACTTACTTTGACAGTAATCCAGGGTTCACAATTCATGATTGCAAGTTTTTAGGTGGAAAGAAAATCTTTTAAAAGTCTAAAGGAGAGCTACATGTAAAACTCTGGGAAGATTCTAATTTTGGACATTTCTTTCCATACTGTCCCTCATACGTTATTACAAACATAAGTAACTTTGGAAATAAAGAGAATCCTTGGTCACCGTCACCTGTCTAATGTACTTTGGTGTTCTGTTCACAAGGTTAATAATCCTAGTCCTTTACTCTCCACTCAGGACTTTAAAAAACTAAAACACATGTATTTCTTCTTAAAACTTTAATATTTTAATTGTTAAATCTTTAATTTCTGATTTTTCTATATCTGTGCTTGTCTACAACTTTAACATTTCTATTGGTACTTGCAAGTGTAAAATTAAAATTTCCCTTTCCGTTTCCTCTCACTATTGTTTTCCTTTGATTTTATTTTTTTCCCCTTTAAATTAAAAGGACGGGGGTATAGGGCAGGGAGAAGAGCAAGTTGAATGGGATGTACTGTGTGCCAATTCCTGGGTCAAGTGATTTTCATTTTAATATCTAAGTCAAACCTTGCACAGCTGTTTCTTAAACATCACTGCAGTCTCTGCTCTAAAGTTATCTCTTCAGATAGGTTTTCTGTGATTCCTGTAAAGGTTTTCTGTGATCCCTGTAGCTAAATGTGTTAAGTTCTCTCTTTACCACTGTGCACCCATGACTCCTGTCTGTCAGTGTTTCCCCATGTGCTCTCGGTCTCTACCCCGCCCTTCTCTCTCAGAGCATTTTTTTTTTTCCACTCTTGGAATTATCTTACTTATTTACCACTTCAAATCAAATGTTTATTTCTTACATTAGAAAGTTAGCTTGTCATACAGGATTTGGGTCTGTCTTCCCAGCTGTTGGATCTGTGGCTCCTAGGCATTGATAGACATACAACATTTGCCCAATGAATATTTCTTGAATGCATGCATTATTAAATAAGTGAAAGAATAAGGAATTCTGTATAGGTAGAGGACAGGATCTAAAAAAAAAGTATCTATGAGAGCAAGATTTCAATCAAGAAAAGAAAGACTGGCAAGAAAAACTTAGGAAAGAGAGAAGTGGGGCCATCTCTTCTCACCTTTCTCCTAGGGCAATGTACAATGAATGGATTGCAAAGTTAAAATAAGTAGGCCTTTAAGCAAACTGTCGTATGTTTTTTTGTAGGGCGACTTCTGCTATTTTCACTCTTTCCCATAGATTATGTTTTCATTACTAAACTGATAGTGAGCTTGTTCTGTTGAGACTCACTTTCTGATCAAAGCCTATTGCATGTTAAATGATGATTATGAATGCCCCCCAGCGAGGCTCGGCTCATTGCTACCTCATCTACTATGATAAGCATAATTTATCCATGGAACATTTGTTTGCTCAACTCATACTGACTTAGGTTAACACTTTCACTTCAGTATGTGGGTATCTATGCAGGCACTATGTAGTAATCATCATGACTATTGTTCATCAGTATGTTAAGTGTTGCTTAAGGATCTGCTCATCTAAGCATATTGTATTATGGATCCAGAGCTAAATTTAGAGTTTTTTGATATTTCTTTTATAAAATATATCAGACGTTTTCATTATTCAGTTGTGCTATTTTAAAACATAAGAATGCCTGCTTTATGAAAGACACTTTCTCGATTTCAATTATTGCTCTATCTAATGTAAGCCATGACATGGGAATTATTATATTTTCAATATCTAAATAATGAATTGAAGGTTCATAACTGAAAACAACACATCCGTTTTGTTTGATAGTTGTAAGATGACTAACACCAAACATTTTAAGGCACTTAGAAATTGTGAAGTATCAATATGATCTTTCATGCATATAGTTCTAAAATCAGTTATTACTATATTCATTTTTATAAGATTTGTGTTAGAAATTACCTTTCCAATCATATAATGAACTAATTTAAACAAAGTACCCTATCTAAACAAAGTAACAATTAGAAATGCTTTATTAAATACTTTTTAAAATATTGAAGAACTGACAGTAGAATATAGAATCATCAAGCCAAAATCTGACAGTGAGAACACAATCAGGTGAGCAGGATTCTGAGCCTGTTGTGTTGATGTCATGTAGTCAAAACTCCTGAGTTTGAACAGGGGATTTGGTGTCTTGTGGGCATGAAGAAAGATTCTTTGACCTTGGAAAGAATTGACCAGCATGCAGTGTGAGGACATCATCAGTGGGAGGTTTTAATCACCATATATAGCCCAAATTTCCATGTCTTGGTTTTGTCAAAAAACAAAACAAAACAAAAAACTGTCAAGCTATGAATGTCTGAGGAAGAAAAGCACCACACACGAGAAACATCAGAACAACAAAATAGAAAAAGACATAGAAACATATTTTAAAAAGATGAAACAAATACTCACCACATTAAAAAACTAAATACAAATTTAAAAATACTAGCAATAAACATATAAGAAAAGGTTGTGGAAGATTATTTAAAAACAAATTCCAGAAATAAAAAAATATACCTAATATTAACTCCAGAATTGCCGAGTGTATCAGCCGTTTGGAAATATATACAAGAAAAATGTATGTGCTGGAAAGTAACCAGAAGAAATTACCAGAAGGCCATCTAAGGAGGCCAAGTGATAAAAGTATTTTTTAATTAAAAGGTGTAGGGTTTCATACACAGAATTAGAGCTTCAGAGGGATGAACAATGGCCATCAAATGACTTTAGAAGCCTAATAAATCCCAAAGAAGTTTCTGCTGAAGAAATATTATTTCAGGTGAAATAGCTGAGATGCAAGAAAGAACAAAGCACAAAAAGAGCAGGAAATATTGCTTTCATCTTGGTGAACCTTAGGTGTATAAAAAATAGCAATGTCTCATGACACTTAAAAGAGAGATAAAAACTCAACACCAGCACAGAATAAGCTAGGAAGTGAGAGTGGGTTATATCATTTCAGGCAGGAGGATGGGGAGAGCCTTCAGACCCCAGTGTAGTTCTGAAGTGTAGTGAGAATATAAGCGGAAGGACTATTAGGTAACTGAGTGTCAGACCCCAGCGCATGAAGCATCTGAGATTGTTTGAACTGACCTCAGGAGAGTTCTCAGGCAAAAGTCACCCATCAGGGATCCTGCATTGGGCAGGAGGACACTACAACAGTACCTGGGATCAGCCTGGGGAAAGAAGCGTGGCCTACTGCAAGAGGGTCTAGAAGGGCTTCAGCCCAAGCCGACAGTCATCTGTTGCCCTCTTCCCCGACAGCAGATCTAAGGAACATATTTCTGTGCCTGTCACATGAAGTTAAATCTTCTAATGTCTTCATATTTTGAAGATGATATATTGATAAGTGTAGAGCACACTAGTAAATTAAGTATACACATTATCATTTTTAGAGTAATCAATAACAATTATATTACTAATAAAGCAACCACAGAGAAACAATGGAATAATAAAAGAGAATTTCAGAGAAAGGGAAGAATAGGGAAAGGGGAAAGACAAAATGAAACGGGGTAATTAGAAACAATAAAACAACACAGCAGAGCCAGGCATGGTAATGCCTGCTGCAGTACCAGCAGCTCTGGAGGCTGAGGCAGGAGGATTCCTTGAGCCTGGGAATTCAATACTATTCTGGCAACATAATGAGACTCCAGCTTAAATTAATAATAATATGGCAAGTGTCAACAAACTATATAGTATTTATCTTCACTGTAAAGGACTAAATGCTGCAATTAAAAATCATGATCATCTGACTGCATTTTAAAAACCAACTGTACAACTCTGTAAGAGACAAGTTTAATCTCTACATTAAATTCTATTTCTTTCAAAATTCCTATTTCAGATTATTTTTTCTTTTTTGGTATTTCCTTGTCCTGGTAGTGAACACAGAAATATCTAAATTCTACAGGAAAAATTCAACTTTGAATTTGAAATGTATTAGAAGATATAGAACAGCAGTGATTTTTCTTCAGTAAATTTGAATGGGTGAATTTCCTGACTTTTCATGACGAAACAATGAAAGCTGTTAAATTGTTTGCACTTCTGAAAAAAACTGAGATATCTTAAAGCTATAGACATAGTTAATTAGACTATTAAAATTGAAAAAGAACTTAAAATTTTTATTTGACAACAATAGGGAAGGTAAAGTCAAATAATTATTATGTCTTTATTGGGATTAATAGTAGTAACTTGAACACAACAACAAAGGGAAATGTGAAGGATTGTATAGATTTTTATCTTTCCTATAAAAGGATCCATAACCTTTCTTTACGAAAGACAGAGTTTGAAAAGGACTTTTTCTTGCATGATAAGAGATAACTCATTCAAGGAATATGAATAATCTAATGTAGTGTATCACAGTTATTTATTAGAAGATGAAGAAATAATCATAACACATTTTTTGAATTGGCCAACAGGCTCTTTAAGATGTGGTTAAGCAAAAGGTAATGTATGTTTTGATCAGCCCAATTCTATTTTCATGTCACAGAAAGGAAGGTTTAATGAACTCCACAAGCATGCTTTGCTGCTCCGCAAGCACACCTTCATTTTTAATTATGATCTCTGTTCATAGTTCCCAAATGTTTGAAACTCAGCTTCAAGCCAGGATTTATGGTCTCTGACTTTCCCTGGGATGGCTCTCCCCGCTGCTGTGGACAGCCATTAAAAATCCTGGCAGGCAGCAGCAGCCCACACCAATTTCTGCATTATGAGCTGTTTCAGCTGCCCTTCCCTACCCTTCTCACAGATGAGCCTAAGACCCTGAGGAGTTCATAGATATTTATACATCTCATATTAGCAAGAAGCAGGTTTCCAAACCTTCCCTCTTTGTAAAGCACGAAGAGGATATTCTGTTCTGTTAAGAAATGTTGTATGTACAAATGTTATAGACACAAATCTTTATGATGCTCATGATGCAGCGTTTTCCAGTCTCATTTTATTTCCTGTTGTTCATGTGTCATGGGGAAATCTGTTGGCCCGGAACTACCAGGTGATATTTCCTATTCCCTGTGGTTTTGCAGTAAACAGGAAACATTGCTCTTTCTCTTCCTCCTTTCCTCTCTCCCAGCCCTTCCTCTTCCACCTCTGCCCCTCCTGGTGGTCCTCCTCTTCCTTCTTGTGCTTCAACACCCCTTTCCCTTCACTCTACTTCCTTCTGTCTCTCCTTGTCCCAATATTTCATCTATAGGCCTCAGGAAGGCAAAGAAAGTAAAACGCTAGAATCCTGTTTATCTTCTTTTTCTTTTTTTTTCTTTTTGGCAAAGTGAAAGAAATTCAGAATCTTTCATGATTAAAAATTTCAGAAAAAAATTATTTCAGTAAATGCTTTGTAACAATGCTATTTTCCAACCTCATTCTTCTTAACAGGAGAAATGACTCGCAAATGACATTTGGTGATGTTCTGACAGATAGTGAAGGAGGAGGTGTCAGCATGATTTCTTAAGGGTTTTCCATGTCACTGAGGCTGTGTAGGACTCTGATTGTGAGTTTATAAGGTTCCCTTTTATTGAAAGGATACAGCTTGTTGTTTTTATGATATAAAAACACATAAGCCATCCAAAGAGATACTTGGGAGTTGTCTGATCTATTCTTCTAGACCAGTCCTGAGATCCTTTCAGAGAACATTCAGTAAGTAGTACGCCATCTGACCAGGAGTCAGCCATTCACCATGGTGGCACTTAAAAGAATAGGAGTTATTTAACAAAGTAAAGTTGGGAGGGACAGGATTTATTATTTTAATTTAAATAAAATAAAATACTTAAATAACATGGTAAGTATGGTTTGTCCATGGGGTATGGTTTGTTTCATGGGGTAGAAAGGGGAGTTGAAGCAAGAGAAGGAAGAAGAAGACCACCAGGAGGGGCAGAGGTGGAAGAAGAAGGGCTGGGGGAGAGGAAAGGTGGAAGAGAAAGAGCAATGTTGCCTGTTGACTACAAAATCACAGGGAATAAGAAATATCACCTGGCAGTTCCTGGCCAACAGATTTCCCCATGACACATGAACAACAGGAAATAAAATGAGACTGGAAAATGCTGCATCATGAGCATCATAAAGATTTGTGTCTATAACATTTGTACATACATGTATGTTTCTTAAGTTTGGTGACTATTGCTGTTCTGCCACTTTTCCCAACTGGGACCTGTACAATATCTTGGACAATGCCTTGATTAGCCTTCAACTAACTCCTTTGCTGCTTATGGGGCAAGACCCAAGGACAAGATGACCTTTCATGGAACCAAAGAACTATTTACGCCTTTGTGCAAGTCTTGATGATTAACCCTCAGGCGCTGTGGAGGTGGCTTGGCCATTTTGATAAAGTAATATAAAAACGATTTTGTCTTAGAATTACAAATATCAACTATGAAAAATAGACTTGAATGTTCAAAAAAGTAAACAACAACAATCATAATGATTGCTTCTCATTTCACATATATAGTTCTTTTAATTCATTTCATGCTGTTTTCATGCTCTTTATTAATTAACTTTCACAATGGAAATTTAACTGTGTTAATGACTGAAATTAAACACTTCTTTATAAAAATTTCTTAAATAATTCTGTTTTCTTGGGTGTAAAGCATTGTTAATATTTTCCTTTTTGTCTAGGTTGATATTTCAACAATTTAGAGAACTGTACAATTGCCAGCTCTCTGTTTCTGAATCAGTGAAGATTCCTGTAACTGTGGTCATGTGTATATATAAATTATATCTTATATATCAATATTAATATAAATAATTGATATATATCAGTTCAGTTTCATCCTTTGCCCTTTGTAGGTTCTGTCAGAAGATAGTTCAGCTGGTGTGAATAACCACATTTGAGGTCAGTAATGCTTTATCTTCCTGTTGTGATCAATTTCAGCTAAATTATTGCGCTTTAAACACAGTCTTTTTACTTATTTCATATGTTCAGTGATTGTGAAAGAAACATTGAGAACTTTTTCAGACTGTCAGCTATCAACCTGATATTTCCTGCCTTTATTCTGGAGCTTCTGTTTTTGCATCAAAAATATTCACAAAAAAAAAATTGAGAAAGTTCTTCCATTTAAAGAATCGTAATTCTTTCCCTTTAATTTTATCTTTCATTTAGTCTTTTTTGTTTTGTTTTGTTTTGTTTTGGTACCGGAGATTGAACTCAGGGGCACTCAACCACTGAGCCGCATCCCCAGCCCTATTTTGTGTTTTATGTAGAGACAGGGTCTCACTGAGTTGCTTAGCGCCTTGCCGTTGCTAAGGCTGGCTTTGAACTTGCAATTCTCCTGTCTCAGCCTCCCAAAGTGCTGGGCGTGCACCACCACACCCAGCTTCATTTAATAACGCCTATTCCCTACTCCCAAGTTAAGTCAAGAAAACTGATAACCCACTTGAACCTTATTAGAAAATGTGTGTCCTCCAATTTTATACCATCGTATGTACTATGACTGGCTAGTTCAGGTTTTTTTCTATACCTATGAAAGAAATTCTAGTACAGTATCTCTCAAGAAATAAGTACTTAAATAAGTACTTCGTGGTGCCAGGGACTATTGTGTGTATTACAATAAACAAGTACAGTAGCCAGTTTATAGTATATACTTGACATGTAGTTGCTTCTAGAATGAGATCTGTGAGGGCAAGGCCAGGTTATTTCTTTTTTTTTTTAATTTGCGCATTATGATCATACACACAATGGGATTCGTTTTGATATATTCATATATGCACAATGCATAATTTGATCTATTTCATTCCCAGTACCCCCAGTTTCCTTGCCCTCCTTCTGCCCCTTACCCCCTTTCTCTAAACTACTGGTATCTCACCTATTTTCATAAGGTCTCCTTTTTTTCCTTTTTACGCTCTAGCTTTCACATATGAGAGAAAACCTACAAACTTTGACTTTCTTAGTCTGGCTAATCTCACTTAGCATAACATTCTCCAGATCCATACATGTTCCTGCAAATGACATAATTTTGCTCTTCTTGATGTCTCAGTAAAACTCTATTGTGTATATGTACCACATTTTCTTTAGCCATTAATCTGTTGATGAACAGCTAGGTTGGTTCTATGACTTGACTATTGTGAATTGTGCTGCTCTAAGCAAAGGCATGCATGTACCACTATTGTATTCTGACTTTAATTCTTTTGGATAAATAGTGAGGAGTGGTATACCTGAGGCATATGTTGGTTACATTCCCAGTCTTTTGAGGAATCTCAATACTGAATTAATTTACAAGTCTATGAACAGTGTATATGTTCCTTTTCCCACACATATTGCCAGCATTTATTATTATTTGTATTCTTGATTATTCCCATTCTAACTGGAATAAAATGAAATCTCAGTATAGTTCTGATACACCTTCCACTGATTTCTAGGAATATTGAAGATTTTTTCATATATTTGTTTTGCCCATTTGTATTTTTTTTTTGAGAAATGCCTGTTTAGTTCTTTTGCCCATTTATTGATTGGTGTGTGTGTGTGTGTGTGTGTGCACGCATGTGTGTGTGTTTAAGTTTTTTGCATTCTTTATATCTTCTGGATATTAAACCCCTATTGGATGAGTAGCTTGCAAACATTTTCTCCCATTCTGTAGGCTCTCTATTCACAGTCATAATTGATTCCTTTGCTGTGCAGAAGCTCTTTAATTTGATGCCTTCCCATTTATCACTTCTTGGTTTTATTTTCTGAGCTTTACAGGGCTTATTGAGGAAGTCAATGCTCACACCTATATACTGGAGTGTTAATCCTATTTTCTAGCAGTTGCAGTTTCTGATCTCATTCCTAAGTCTTTGATCCCGTTTGAGTTGACTTTTTGTACAGGGTGAGAGACAGGGATCCAATTACATTCTTCTTCATATGGATATCAATTTTCCCAGCACCATTTGTTTAAAAGCTTACCTCTTTTCCAACATGTTTTTGGCACATTTATCAAGGATCAGATGCCTGTATCTGTGTGGGTTCATCTCTGTGTATTCTATCCTGTTTAATTGGTCTACATATATGTTTTTATGCCATTACTGTGCAGTCTTTGTTACTAAATTTCTATAATATAATTTGATATTGGGAATTGTGATGCTTCCAACATTGCAGATTCAATGCAATCCCCATCAAAATACCAATGACATGCTTCACAGAACCAGGAAAAACTAGTCTTAAATTCATGTGGAAGAATAAAAGACCTAGAATAGCTAGATTATTTTTTAATAATCTGGTACCTGGTCACATATTAAGCATTCAGGGCATGTATAATAAATATATGAATACTATGGTTTAGTCTTAGATTTTTGTGACTTCAAATTCTTGTTACTACTTTCTTGTATTACTATAGTTGCATACTCATGACTGATTTTTGCTGAAAAATATTATCATTTGGAATATTTGGAATAACTTATGCTGCAAAATAATATTATTTGGAATAACTTATGCTGCAAAATAAAGAATGGAAAGAAACAGGGAGATTCAAGATAGTGGATTAGAAGAAGGCTGCTTTCCTAAAGTTCTGTCACTCAGGATTCAAGTAGCAGGAGTATTGCTTCTCATTGTGGTAGGTGAAAGAGTGATTTCACTAAAATTCAACATTGGATAGTCAGAGCATCTTAGAGATTCAGAAATTTGGGTACATTGAGCAAAGAATAAAGGGTACCCTGGAGCCAAGCTGGTTGTAGAAGCAGCAACAGCCATGGCAGTCGTTCACAAGAGAGGAGGGTAACAGAGAGAGACCCAATGGACAGACTTGGTACAGAAAAACCTGAGATTAGAAAAGCAACCTGAATTTAGCTCATCAAGAAGCTGCACTATAAACTGGTGTTTGAAAAGTGTTCTGTTTCTTAACTGGCTGCAGAGAGAGGAGGCAGCACCCACCTTGAGGCAGCCATGTGGCAGCTGCTGCTACTGAGGAGCTGGGTGATCATAGCAAATGACCCATGCTGTCGTAGAAAGCACCTACCAGGCAGCCTAGGGTGTACCTAGCAAAACATGAGCAAAACAGGCACAGAGAAGCTTGTACCTAGGGGGAAATGCAAGTTGGAAAAACAAAGGGGAGCCCAACTCACTTTCTTTTTCAGTTGGGCCGTTCTGTGACCAGCTGAAGCAAGTGGGGAATCTGAACAGGCAGATGTGAATACACAAAGACTAATCCTGGGACAGCAGAGTTTGGGAGGGATTGGCTCCCCTGCGCATGAGTAGAATTTTGGGGAGGTTCCTGACATCCAGACTCCCGACAGAGATCAACAACTACCAAACCCTAGGGGTGTGTTGATCTAATCTCTCTGGAATAGATGCCACCCAATGAAACCCCTAATGCCTGATTAGACCTAAGCCCCAGCTTTTGGAAGTCCTCCTATAGAACTCTGCAGCATTCCCATCTGGGGAGTGCATTGATTTGGTCTGTGCAAAGTACTGAAGTACTGTGCAACTGGCAGTACTTCACACTGCATCCTACCTTACAGTGGTGACAAGGGAAGTTCAGGCTTCTTTCAATCAGCTTCAGTCTTAGGCCACTCTAGCTGGCAGCTGGTAAGCAGCAAAAAAAAGAGGAAGGGGTTAATACCCCATCCTCACCCCTTTTTGGCTCTTGTTCTCTCTCTTCCCCTCTCTCAGAAAGACAGAAAGAAGGACAGCTGGGCTTAGGTCATGACCATCCATTGTCGTTCACTATTCTGACCACCTCAGTGGAGACAATGTCTTCATTTTTCTTTAAGCTTTTTTTTTTTTTTTTTTTTTTTGGTGTTCTTGCTTTGCTGATTGGTTCATGGGTATATATATATATATATACACACACACACAAACACACACATAAACGTATTTGTTTCTTTTTTTGTCATTTTTACCATATTTTAAAATGTAGTTTTTTTCTTGCCTTATCTTTCCAAGCTTAGGGGTTTTTTTTAAATTTATTATTTGTTTTGTTTTCACTTGTCTGTTTCTCTTATTTCTATTTTTTATCCCACCCACAGCCAAATTCTCTTATTCTCTCTTTCTCCCTCCTTTTCTTTTTCTGTTTTTCTTCTTCTTCCTTATAACCATCACCTGCTATATTTCTTTTACATTTTCTCTATTCACTTTTTGAAATTTTAATCTCTCTTCTATCTTCCTATCACATTTTCTTTTCTCCTAATGAACTGCATTTTCAACATCTTTTAGAATGAATTAGTTTTCTACAACTCCTGCCCCTACCATTCATGCTGTTGCAATTATTACTGCTGTGGAGGACATAGTCAACACATATTGTTTGCTTTAATGCCAGATATTTATTGTTTTTGCCATGGGCAATGGCTGACCCCACCATTTCTGGTTTTTTGTGTGGTAATTAATATTGTAGATGTCATGTAGGAACCACGTATTTTAATGCTGTATATTGTTTGCATTTGTTGTTGCTATTGCTTGTTTCTCCCATTCTGTGAGGTGCTGGGAATCTATAGGGACACTACAAGTTCACAGGGTAGAGACTTTTATTGAACTAATCTTAACCAAAAGACAGTGAAGCTTGCTCCATACACAAATTAATGAATAAAACTTCAGCTATACTTTAATACAAAGAAAAGACAAAAAACAAACTAATGACCATTCCTCAAGTATAAATGGCTATGGATGAGCCCCCAGGTCCCACTCATGGACATCCACTGCTATAGCAAAAACAGAATTAACACAAAAGTTGCAGATACCATATCTATGAGAGAGTCTCAATCTAGATCACTCTAGGACACTTTGGCAAGTAAAGGCTGTGCCCTAAAAAGGCCCACACATAAAAGTGGAAGAGAAATGCCTGCCAACATATGCATAAAACCCAACACAGGAATACAAGAAATTTGAAAAAACAAGGTAATACGACACCTCCTAAAGTTAACAATTCACCTACAACTGATCCCTAAAATATCGAAATAGGCAAAATACAAGATAAATAATTCAAAAGAATAGTTATGAAAATGATCATTGAATCTCAAGAGAACACAGAAAAACAACTGAAGGAATTAAGGGAGTCAGTACAAGATATGAACAAGAAATTTAATATGAAAATAGAAATATTGAAAAAGAACCAAATAGAAATCTTGGAAATAAAAGACAGAATAAACCAAATAAAATGTTCAGTTGAAAGTGTTTACAATAGAGTAGGTCATGCTGAAGAATCTCAGAGATGGAAGAAAAAGTGGCTGGTTTTGGACTTTCAGACAGTATTAAAGAAAATAAAATAAGTAAATATGATCAGAATACAGAGGAACTCTGGGAAAACATTAAGAGACCAAATTTAAGAATCATTGGAATTGAGGAGGGTTGTGAAGGCGGGCTAATGGAATGGACAACCTCTTCAGGGAAATAATGATAGAAAATTTTCCAAACCTTGAGAATAAGATGGACATCCAGATACAGGATGCATTCAGAACCCCAAATAGACAAGACCATAAAAGAACCTCTCCAAGACACATTATAATTAAAATGCCTAACATACAGAATAAAGACAGAATTTCAAAAGCCCCAAAGAAGAATGTCAGTCACATTTAGAGGTAAGCCAGTCAGAATCACTTCATATTTCTTAGCATAAACTCTAGACATCAGGAGGGCTTGGAATGATGTGTTCCACGTCTTAAAAGAAAATAACTGTCAACCAATATTGCTATGTCCAGCAAAGCTATCCTTCAAAATCAAAGAGGATATAAAAGTCTTCCAAGAGAAGCAGAACCTCAAAGAATTCATGGCCACTAAGCTGGCACTACAGAACTCACTTAAATACTCCCACAAAGTATTAGAGAAATAAAAAAAAAAAAAACCCAGAGCTCACAAATGAACAAATCTCATTTGAAGAGTAGCTAGGCAAATGAGAAACAGAAATGAAGGAAACATTTTCAATAAATCAAAATGGCAGGAATTAATAAACCTCTCTATGTAATAACATTGGATATAAATTGTGGAGAGCGGTGATTTGAATCAAATCATGGCCTCTGATTCTCTTGTTGCTGTGCTTATGCTGAAAGCTGCCTGTACAAAAGTGCAGGTCAAGATGCCCCAGTAGCTGTGGTGATGCTGGCCAGAGAAAACTCTGTGAAAGGCCAGAGTTGTCAGTCAAGGCCTTGAGTTCAGACACCAACTCCCAGGGATAGAGGATTCTGAACAAAACAAGAGGACACTAATATCTCACTAGTCCTGCATCCTTCAAATTCCCTGCTTTGCCAAAACTATCCCACAAGTAACCTTTTGATAAAATCTATATAGTAAACATGCTGAGCTAGCTCTGGTGTCAGTCTTCAACCATTAGAGGTTGACTGAACCACGTGGCTGCACCTTTTATTCTCTATGTGTGTCTGTTTGTCTTTTCTTCACCCTCACTGCCCCTCATTTAGTATCTCCTGAATTTACGGCCCAGGCATGGGTCCCTGACAGTAAATGGTCTCAACTCTCCAATTAAAAGATGCAAGTTGGCAGAATGGATTGAAAAAAACAAGACCCAACTAGATGTTGTTTACAAATCTCACCTTACAGGCAAAGAGCCACAGGCTGAAAGTGAAAGGATGGAAACTGACACACCATGCAAATTAAGCCCCCAAACAAGCAGTGTCTACTCTCATATCTGATAATGCAGACTTCAAACCAAAATTAATTAGAAGAGACAAAGAAGTTAACTTCATACTGGTAAAGGGAACAATCCAACAAGAAGATACAGCAACAATAAGTATTGCCCCAAATGTGGGTGCAACTGATTACATAAAAGAAACACTACTCAAATTGAAACCTCAGATAGACCCCAGTATAATAATTATGGGTTATTTCAACACACTCTCTCATCATTAAATAGATCATCCAGACATAAATGCAGTAGACACTTTGGATCTGAAAAAATATATAAATCCAACAGACTTAACAGATATCTGTAGAATATTTCATGTAACAATAGCTGAATACACTTTCTTTTCAGTAGTTCATGGAAACGTATCCAAAATAGACCATATCCTAGGCCACAATGCAACTCTTAGCAAACAAAAAAATCAATATTATTGCTTGCATCTTGTCACATTATAATGGAATAAAATTAGAAATCAATGTGACAAAACCCTACAGAAACTACACAAACACATGGATATTGAAGAATATATTTTCAAATGATGGGTGATTGAAGAAAACCAAGAAGAAACATAAACATTCTTAGACTCAAATGAGAATAATACAATGTTTTCAATGACGCAGTTTTAAGAGGAAAGTTTATAGCTACAAGGACCTACATAAGAATATCAGAAAGATCTCAAATAAACAATCTAATGATGCATCTAAAGTCTCTTGAAAAAGAAGAATAAATCAATTCCAAAACTAGTAGAAGGAAGGAAATAATTAAGATCAGAGCCCAAATCAATGAAATTGAGAATAAGAAAGCAATACAAAGGATCAATGAAATAAACAGCTGTTTCTTGGAAAAGATAAACAAGATTAATAAGCCCTTAGGCAAAGTAACTTAAAGAAAAAGAAGACTTAAATTAATAACATTAGAGGTGAAAAGGGAGAATTCACTACAAACATCACAGAAATTCAGCAAATCATTAGGAACTATTTCAAATACTTATGCTCCAATAAATTGGAAAATCTAGAAGAAATGGATACATTTATAGACACATAAATCTGCCAAAATTGAATCAAGAAGACAGAAAATCTAAGCAGACCAAAACCTTGTGACAAGATAGCATCAGTAATAAAAATAGAAAATGGGAAAAAACAAAGAGCATTTTCTTTCAGATCTAGAACAAAAGAAGAATGTCCACTCCCACCACTCTTACTTAATATAGAGATAGATATTCTAGCCAGAGCAATTAGGTAAGGGAAGGAAATAAAGGGAATAAAATGGGAAAGAAAGAAGCCAAATGATCACTGTTTGCAGGTGAAAAAAATCCTATGCTTAGGAAAAACAAAACAAAACTCCAGCAAAACACTTCTAGAGCTAATAAATTTGGCCAATAAACAAAATCAACATACAAAAATCAATAACTTTTATATATACTAGCAAAGAATCTGCTGAGAAAGACATCAGGAAATCAATTTCATTCACAATAGCCTGGAAAAAGAAAACAAAACAAAAAATCCCACCAAGGAATAAATAAATCTAACCAAGAAAGAGAAAACCTCTACACTGAAAACTATAGAACACTGAAGAAATAAATTGAAGAATACCTCAGAAGATGAGGAAAAAATATGTTCATGAATAGGCAGAATTAATATTGTTAAAATGGCCATACTACCAAAAGTAATATACAGATTCAATGCAATCCATATCAAAATACCAATGACATTCTTCACAGAACTAGAAAATACAGCCCTAAAATTCATTTGGCAGAATAAAAGACCCAGAATAGTCAAAGCAATTCTAAGCCAAAAACAAAACAAAACAAAACATGCTGGAAGCATCACAATACCTGACTTCAAACTATACTACAGAGCTATAGTAACAAAAACTGGTACTGGCATAGAAATAGACACATAGACCAATGATACCTAATAGAAGACACAGAGACAAATCCATACATCTACAGTCATCTGATCCTTGACAAAACTGCCAAAAACACATCAGAGAAAAGACATCCTCTTTAACAAATGGTGCTGGGAAAATTGGTTATCCATATTTTTTTTTTTTTTTTTTTGGTACTGGGGATTGAACTCAGGGGTACTCGACCACTGAGCCACATCCCCAGCCCTATTTTTGTGTTTTATGTAGAGACAGGGTCTCACTGAGTTGCTTAGCACCTCGCCATTGCTGAGGCTGGCTTTAAACTAGTGATTCTTCTGTCTCAGCCTCCCTAAGTGCTGGGATTACATGCTTGAGCCACCACGCCCGGCTGGTTATCCATATTTAGAAGAATTAAACTAGACCCTTATGTCTCACACAGCACAAAAATCAACTCAAAATGGATCAAAGACCTAGGAAGTAGTTCAGAAACTTTGCAACTCCTAGAAGAAAAAGTAGGGTCAACACTTACTCCACATGTAGACGCAGGCAAAGACTTTCTCAATTGAATCCCTAAAACTCAGGAAATAGGTAAGTAACAAGCTTCCCTATGAAGACACCTACAGTTGGTGGTAAGACATCTTATTAATGAGCCAGAGTCAGAGAACTACAGGTGAATTTGTTTTTAAACATCACCTGTGGATATCCAAACAGTGCTCAGATAATTTTAAAGGTACAGTCTAAATTCCTTAAGATATTTTGGTTAAAAAATATAAGTTGACTGAGCAATGTGAATATATCATCAGTGTGCCATTTGCTGAATTGGTCCCTGAAGTGACTGAGAGACACAGTCTGATATTGCCAGGAAAAGAGAATGACACACTATTCATTTATTTACTATTAAAACAGAATATTTAGTGCATCTTCTGTAAGGTCAGCTCAAGATCCTGCGTTTCTTCTCACGAGGCGGACGCAGAACGTACAACATGGTGAACTCCACACAGCTGCGGCAAAACGTCAGTTTGGAGTGGCTGCTGGGAATGAAGCATCAAGCAGCCTGCATGCGCAAAGGAGCAACCAATGAGACACTGATATCTAAGTAGTAATGGCACCTCCTACCAATCAGCCTACTTTTCCTGACTCATTCCAAAGGACTCTTACCTCAGCAGGATCCCCTGACCAATCCCAGAGGACACAGGACTCTAGATACCTCCTCTTTCTACCTCATAACCCCTCTTCCTGCCTTAGGCCCTCCCCTTTCTGACTGGGCTCTTTAAATTTTCTGTACCACAGAACACGTGTGCAATTCTCCCCTCCCGCTCTGTTGGACAGGGTATTTGCCCAGAAGCTACTTCCCAATAAAGCCTTACCCAGCGGTTTTATTTACCACCTTTTGGTCTCCTGGCTTTACAACTTCCATAAAGGAACTCTTGTCAGATGATATGTTGTAAAACACACATGCAGATAAAGCAAACACACTTTTTTTCCCCCAGATGTACCAGAATATGAGAAAAGATTCAAAGTTAACTCCAGAAAAGGACTAAAACAATTGAGTTCACCAAAGAAGTACTAGCCAATTGTCCCAGAGAAAAATTTATCTGTTATATGAACCACATTAATTACGTATGCTCTGAATAAGTTAACATGACTCAGAAGGACTCAAGTAATCTCAGGAGTTACATCACCTAGATTTGGAAATTTGGGGGCCTTGATGTATTATGTGGAACCAGCTACATTTCTAACTTTAGGAAATGTGGGTAACAGGAAATCACTTTCGTACTATTTTTATCAAGGATGTTATTGTTAATTTGAAAAACATTTAGTACCTACTATACATATGGTATTGTTTTATGAACTAAAGGGATATCAAAAAGAAAAGCAGACAATACCTTGTGCATCTGAAATTTGCATTCTAACAGGGGAACAGTACTAAATAACAAAAAATAAATCTAAAATAGTTGTAAATTGTACATCTAACAGATGAAAAATGCTATGGAAAAGGAAAAATGGAGCAGAGTAAGATAGATCAGGTTTACTCTATGGCCTCACTGAGGTATTTGAGCAAAGAATTGGAGAAAGTTTGATGTTTCAGATCCAAAAATCTTAAACCCCAAAGATAACTTACAGAATGCTCAGAGCTGTAGATCTTCCTATTCTAAACTGCAATTCTTATTATGCTACTCTGGATATAGCATAGATTAAAAAATGAAACATATTCTTTTCATCATCTGTCCTTTTGAATCTCCTATGCAAAAATGGCTGTTAGGCAGAATGCAAAAGAAAAGATTTCCTCTCTTATCTCTCTCAGAAAAATCCTGCTGACCCAAAATGTGCCACTGACAAACATCAGCTATTACTGAACTTTTTCATATTGGTGTTAGTTAAGATTGAAGAATGGAGAGGATTGCAAACAAAAAGAAAATAACACAAAGAGTAATGATTGCTTTAGCTCAAAGCACAGGTAATAAAGATATAATGTCTCATTACTAGGAAGTTAAAAGTAAATATTATTCTACCACTAAAAAAAAAAACAAAAACAAAGAAACAGAAAAAGAAAAAAGAAAAATAAGATTTCAGTGTGTCAGGTAAATAAGTGCAAATATACATGGGTTTAGATTGATCTGACTTCCATTTGCTTCCCTTTGTATCCTCTAAATCCAGAATTCACATCATTGATTGTCATGGTCATTGGAAAGTATTTGTTCCTTTTATGATGTATGACAAGGCCATCATATGATAGGAAAAATATTTAGTGTCCAAATTCCTCTAGATGAGGCCAGTTCTTTCTGGCTTCACCTTCCCACTCTCACTATCTGATCTTTAAAGTTTCAATAAAATTTCCTCTATTTCCTCTGTAGCAAATGAACTGTGCAGAACTTCTGTCTCCATTATGATTAGATTTGGTAGGTTGGACATTTATTGAAAAGTGTTGAGAAAAGATCCAAAGTTAACTCCAAAAAAAGAGTTAAATTTTAACTCCATCAAAGTTTTCAAATTTATTGGCTTAGAGCTATTTTTTTATAAATAATTCATATGGTATAGTGATTTTTTGTTTGTTAGTGATGCTGGGGATTGAACCCAAGACCTTGTGCATGCTAAACAATTGCTCTGCAGTGATTTTTTTTAAAAGAACTAAATATTAGATTTATAAATTCTACTGGTTCTATTTCCTAACATATTAGTTTCTGCCTCCCATCCCAGTAGTTCCTGATATGCACCTTCTTTTGATTTATCACATGTTCTTTTCTAGGTTTTGGGGGTAGGAGTTTAATTTGTTCATTTTTGGATTTATCAGTGCTCGCAGGTTTTCAGACACGATTCTTAAAAAGATCTTGTCAGGTAGTCAAAGGCATATCCTCATCCCACTGAGCACTTCATCATGAATAAGTCCCCAGCCCTGCCTGAGTAGAGGTAGTAATGTTCAGATGATTCCCCAATATGTGGCTGTCAAATTGGAAGTCAAAACATTCATACGAAGACAATCTGCCATTGTATAGCATTATATAGACTGATAATTCATGTTCTATGTCAGTCAACAGAGTTTGAAATGTCTGTTTCCAAAGCCAGCCATAACAGAATTAAAACTCTGATAGACAGCAGAATTATTTTTGAAAGAGGTAAAAATCCATGCTTGTGAGATTAACCCCTTGCCACCATCTCCACATCAGCTGTCATGAGGTCAGATAACAGCTCATTGTTTTTCTGGTAGGCAGGGTCTATATTACAAAGACATCACAATTTTCACTACAGGCCTAATAGTTTCCCAGGATTAAGCTGGGCATGTAGCTTAAGCCTTGGTTACCTGATTCTTTCTGAAGAGTTTTCCCCCACCCCCAGGACCATGATTTAATTTTAGAAGAGACCTCTAAATCCACAAGTCTCTTAGAGAGTTGCATCAATCCTTGGGCCACGACTCTAATGATATCAAAACATTTTCTAACTTACTTATCTGTCTCTAGCACTTCAAAGTTTATAAAAATACCTTAAATGATACAAAATATTTAATGGATTATTAATCAAACTTATTGTGTGTGTGTGTGTGTGTGCGCGTGTGTGTGTGTGTTTTAACTCGCCTACTTTTTAAATCCAAAGTTCAAGGAAAAATAAAAAAGAACAGGAAATAGCCACATTCAGAAATTCTGAACCCAAGTACTGTCCCTTGGCAAATACACCACATGTTAAAAATGGCACCTAGGTCAAGTAAGCATTCAATAATGCAAAGCTATCATGTTTGTGATATGATAGTTTTTGATGAAGAAATAAAGAAAATGTGGAGATGATAGGTATCTCTGTTGTAATCTCAGTAGGCCAATGGTTACCTTTGAAGGAGTGTGAATTTATATGTAAAAGGAGGTCAAGTTACTTCACTATAATATTCTGTTAGAACTAGTTATGCTTGTCTCATTCTTTTTCTGATGCTGCACAAAAGTAATAGGATTCCCAAATTTAATTATTTCTGATTTGAAATCTTATTATGAATAACTTGACACATATACAAAACAGAAAATTGCGACAAATCTCCAGGTATGTATTACCATGATTCAACAACTACGAACTCACACCCAGTATTGCTTTGTCTATATCTCCATCTACTCTTTCAGGCATAAATATTTTATAGTGAATATCAGCATCATATAATTTCATCATAAATATTTCAGGACGTGTCTCATGCTGATATAGACTCTCTAAAATCATAAGCAAAATATTATGATGACACCTAAAAATCAACACTTAAAAAAATAGTGAATTCTGGTTATGGAAACATTGGCAAGTCTGTTTCTACAAAATAGAGCAAAAAGAGTATAAAACTGGACTGAATTGTCAAAAACAACAATTTCAGGCTTTGGAAATCCATCATGTAGACAATAAATCGAGAATCATTATTTATTTAAAAAGTGCTAAAGATTTAGAGGAAAATAGCAGTCTATGTTCTTGCCTGGGGCTTCGCCTGTCCTCCTCCCTAGAGGTCGGTCATGAAGGATTTCCAGAAATGCCTGGGTCTGGCCATTAAAGGTAGCATCTCTGATGCTAGGGAGAGGGGAGCCAGATTTGGAGCCCAAACTTTGTCAGCTGAATGTAGTGAATTTGGGAAGAACTGAATGGGGGAAATCTGCAGCTTTGCTAGGTGAGGTTGTAGCCCAGGAGATCAGGAAAATGAGAAAGGCATGGAAGGATTGACATAGGCTCTTCACACATTCCTGGCAGCCTAGAAACCACTCACATACATGTAGAAGATCCCAGAGAACCCAGGAAAAAGTAAAAGCCAACACAGTTCTAGGAAGCAAGGGAAAGTTTAATTTACCACAAGACTCCATGCTGATTGACCTCCAGAGGTTAAAAGGCTTAAGGTACAAAGTCTACCCAAATCATTTGTTGACTACTTGGCTATACAGACAGAAGGGTGGGCCACAGAAAGTTAGGCTAAAAATATATGAATAAGAATTTTTTTTTAAATTGTGCAAAGACATCAAGGCAAATACTCCAAGGGAGCTCAATCACAAAGACAAAGTTTCAGCCAGTGAAGGAAGGGAGGAAGGAAGGGAGAAAGGGAGAGAGGGAGCAAAGAAGAAAACAGGAAAGAAGAACACTGGGGGAAAAAAGGAAAAGGAAAAAATACATATATTTTCATAAAAATAAAAATAGAATCTAAGATTGCTGTAGTATAGTATCTACATTGTACAGTTTTAAACCAAACTCTGTGAGATGCACAAAGGAATTGAGATGAAGCACCCTGCAAAATTGAGTTTATGTGGACCCAGAAATAGAATTTAATAAGATATCCCAAGTGACCATTCTAAATATGTTCAAATAATTAAAGGAAACTATGGTGACAATGGCTGAACAAATAGGAAACCTCAGTAAAGACAAACTATAAAAAAGAATAAAATGAAAATTTTAGAGCTGAAAAGCACAATGTCTGAAAATTTCAATAAATGGGCTTAGCAGCAGTTTTGAAATTTCAGGATAAAAGAATCAGTAAACTGAAACTCCTAGAAGTTTCACAATTCAAAGAACAGAGAGAAAAAAGATTAAGGAAAAAGTGATCAGAGTTTTCTAATGCTGTGGAACATCATCAAACATACCAACATAAGGATACTGAGAGTCCCAGAAAGAGAAAGAAGAGAGTAAGAGATAGGAAATAATGCCAAGAAACTTGCCTAGTTTGATGAGAAAGATTCATATTTATACCTAAAATTCCAGTTACAACTAGCATAACAGAGATCTATACCTACACTCATCCTAGTTGATCTGTTTAATGCTAACCACAAAAGAAAAATCTTAAAAGGAGAAAGGGAAAAATGATTTATGTACAAGAGAGAAACTATTTTGTTTAAAAAAGTGGTTCCCTCAAAAGATAAAATAGTTCTGATTAAATTGCTATATTTTGGATCTGGAATGTCCCCCAAAAGCCCATGTGTTCAAGATTCGTTCCCAGCCTGGGGCTATTTGGAGATGGTGGAGACTTTAAGAGATAGGGCTTAGTGGGAGGTCTTCTGGTCATTGAGGGTTTGACTTTGAAGGAGTTAGTGGGATCCAGATCCTTCCTCTGAGTATATTCACCACATTCTCCACCACATACTGACTCACATACTGACTCACCACAAGGCATAAGGCAACTAAGTCAGCAGTTCATGGACTTTGAAACCATGAACCAAAATAAACCTTTTATCTTTTTAAGTTGATTATCTCAGGTATTGTGTTAAAGTAACAAAGTTGACAACACCGTTCTTCAGTGGGGAAATGCTTGCTGGAAATGCAGGCTAAATCTTGAATAATCATTCCCCCCACATATTACCAATCCAATTTTTTACCAATTTTCAAAATAATGAGGTGGTATTCTAGCATTCTGCAATGAGTAGTTTTTTTTTCCCCTTTCCTTTTAATTCCATTTTTTATTCTTTCAAGAGTAATTAATGTAGTTTTAAATTATTTTAAATTTTTTCCCTAGATTTTTTTTAACTCTCATAAACAATTACTTGAGGACTTTCTCCTTTTCTGTTCAGCTTTATGCAATCCCTCATAGGTTTTGTTTTTTCTAAAGAATATGTTCTAAATAAATTTTATATACTCAAATATCTCTATCTCAGGCTCTGTCTTTAGGAAATCTTCCTATTCATATCTTCTTTCTTCCATTCACCCCATTTCCAATTATGCTGTTCTTTCATTGATTATATCATCTTCCTCCATCTCTTCCTTTCTTCCTCCTTCCTTCCTTCCTTCATTCCCATCCTTCCTTTTATCTCTTTCTTACCTTCTGGACTTTCTTTAAGGATTTGTAAAATGTTAAACAGCTGTCTTCATCTACTTAGTGGATATTATTTCTAAATTGACTAATGGTCTATGGAATGGCTATTCTGCTCCTTAGTTTCTTTTCTCTCTAAAGTAACTCCATATAAGATTCAGCATCAGGGGCTGGGATTATGGCGCAGTGGTAGCGTGCTCGCCTAGTACTCATAAGGCACTGGGTTCGATCCTCAGCACCACATAAAAATAAAATAAAGATATTCTGTCACCTACAATTAAAAAATAAACATTAAAAAAAAGATTCAGCATCAGTATTTGACTTTGCCCATTTAAGGGTGGGATCATTGTTTTTGTATAATTTTAAGAAGAAATTGCTTTCCTACCTCCATAGCTCTTGAGATTCTTCTGGTGTGTTTATAAGGTAATAAAAATTCTGACTATAATTTCTGAGTTATGCCAGTGTCTTCTCTCCCTCTTTTAGGTAAAAGTCCTTGGTTTCTCCTTCTATTTCCCCTTCTACTTTTTGCATTTCTTCACAGTATGGATTGTACTACTAGTAGTTTCTATCCATGAAACTCTATCCTGAAAGGGAACTTTTTTTTCAGGGTTTAAGGGAGCCAGATAACTCCAGTGTGTCCAACCTTCTTGTGGATCTTCACAATCAGTCCTGAATTGGTGAGTGGCAACTTCTAACTCCATTTCTATTATTATTCTCTGACTCCCTCATGATATGTGGTTGTTTACAGTGTTTGATAGCTTTTGCAATGGCTGTAAGTATGTCCCCTCCTGCTCAGTTGCTGATTCCGTTCTGGTTTTGTTGCTGTCACAGGTTTGTTTCTCTCTAGTCAAATTTGGGGATTAGTAGTGAGACATTTTTGCCTAATTTTATTGTCAATATATAGGTTTTTGGATTTATTGATCTAACTGTTATACACACACACACAAACATATGTATACAATATGTGTGTGTGTGTATAACACATATGTGTGTATGTGTGTATGACTCCAGGCATCTGGTAAATTGAATTAACAGTTTAGATTGCTAGTTTGGATCTCATTGATTAGTTCTGCAGGAACATAATAGATTTTTGCAGTGCTTGGCTTGTAAATTGAAAAAGCCAGGATTTTTTCTAGACTATTTCATAAATTAGTACTCAATACTCTTAGTTTCATGTAGACTTTTTTTTTAAAGTATTTTTTTTTAGTTATACATGGACACAGTGTCTTTATTTGGTTTACTTATTTGTATGTGGTGCTGAGGATCGAACCAAGTTCCTCACATGTGGGAAGCAAGCACTCTGCCACTGAGCCACAACCTCGGCCCTCATGTAGACTTTTATTTCTAAACTTCGTGGCGTGCCAAACTGGTGTTTCAGGCATGAAAGAAGGCTGGAATTGCAAGTGGTAGAGGGAAATGTATATAACTCAAATTTATTCTAATGTAATCTAATTTCTCTCCCACCCCAAAGTTTGGGCTTTCTCTCCCATTTCTAACCCTATATATCTGGCAGGTTTCTAAGAAGCCTCTTGAAATTCTATTGGCAATTAAGCCCCTTCAAAGATAAGAAAGTGGGAGCAACTGTTCACCTAGGCAATGTGCATATTGTAATATTGTTATGTTAAAACAATATTGTTTATTGCTACTAATGTTATCATGATCCTCTGATCTTGTAAAGGAAGAAATAGAAATCATGTTGTGCTTGGCTTTGGATACTCAATATTGCCCATTTTGAAGTTCAGATTTGAGTTTCAACAAGAACTCAAATTGTTTTAAACTTCAAGTTTTTAGTGAATCTCTTGTACTCTACTGAGATAAAACCATTTAAATCAATAAAAATTAATTTTTTTTTCTGAGAAGCAAGCACTGGGTGCTCAGATGCAATTGGTGGCATTCTATGGTAGTTGTTCCAGATGTTGCCCTAGTCCTTGATATTGTATTCATACTTTCTGAATGATACACTGAGAGTTAGTCTTATTCTTCTGCTGTTTTCCCATTGCCTGTTTTACTCTAAAACAGAGATTGGCAAGTTTTTATTTTCAAGGCCATGTCACATATGTTTTGGGCTTTGTAGACCAAAGTCTCTGTGGGAATTATTCAACTCTGCTATTCAGTGAGAAAGTAGCCATACATAAGGTGAGGGCTGTGTTCCCATAATATTACATTTACAAAATAGGTAACAGGTCAGATATGGCTTTCACTGACCTAGATCATGAGTCATAATGGAGGGTGAGGGCTCACCAAATTACTGAACAAATGGAATATTTAATGAAAAGTCCATTATTGATAATCTTCATTTTCAGAGGGGAAATACCCTCCTCAGCTCTGGGAAGCAAAGAACATTTTTGGTCATATTCTAGCACACAGCCAAACTTTGCATAGTTCCTTTCAGATAATAGGAGACTGTTTGGGGACCAAGCACTGGGGAATGGGATCATGGGAAATCAAGGGGAGCAAGAAGAAGCTAGCTATCCACTTTCCTTCCTTATGTCCTATACATTAAATAAGTGTTTTACCTCATATATAGCTCTTTGTGTTCTGAAATGAAACTATACAGGCAGATTAGAGAAAAATGTGAAGTTTCCTCTGTCTAGCTAACAAGTATCCTCTGCAACAGGAATGTCTTTCAAGGTAAATTACAAAAGAAATGGCTGTTTTCTTGGCTATCTCCATTGGCTAGTCCATCAGCAATGAAATGTCTTTTTCATAAGGCTCGAAACATGGAAGAAAAAAATTAAAAATTAAGTGACAAATCTCTGTCCACTTCCTTGTCAACCCATAAAAAAATGAAGACAAAAATTATCTAGATCACTAGGAATTAATTCCAATCTCATAGAACCAAAAAGGCCAAGATTGTTATTTTGAAACATGAGTATTCATTTAAGTGTGTGACACAAAATCATATATTCTCCCAGGTCAAAATATCAAGAGAAATTTTTAGCAAGTATCTGTCCTGATAAGGACCTAAGAAATAATAAGATTTAGGACAATTTTTGGTCATTTTTATATGAGAAATCTAAGAGATCTTGTGAATTCAATCCATGCATAGGGGAAAGGTAGATATAGTAAGTAAATTTTGAATCTGTAGCTCCTAGTTAAGGAAATGAGAGATGGCTGAAGACCAATATAAAAGCAACTACAAGATTCCCCAAATGAGATCAAAATGTCTAATTATTAAGCTTATAAATATCTCATTTGCTTAGTCTGTTTCTTCCCATTTCACAATTGAACATATGTATTATTATGAACAGGAATGATTTCCCTATACATACTTTACTTACAATAATTCAGATATATGGCAGTTAGAAGTCTAGTTAAAAAAAATAAGGAAGCACTCATTAGGCAGATGACATACAGAGCTTGACAATCCCTTGTGATTTTAAAATTCCAATTACTGGAACAAAAACTGAGCACTAATGAAATGATGACTGAGATTACAGGTATGTAGATAGATAATGAAATATTTGCCTGGGATTGACCTCTAGTAAGCAAATAACTTTGCAGACATATCATATTAACCTTTTACCAAAAGAATTATTTTGACAATAAAGTAATATTTTCATAAGATAACATGTTAATTCCAATGTCCCCCCGCCAACCTCCCTGCAAAAAGCCAGCATTGAACAAAATTAAAAGTAGAGTTGAAGGTTTTAAACTTAACGATTAAAAACTGGATATTTATATGGGATAATATATCGAGTAAATGCACTGAAAATTTTTGCGATTGAGTTTTGCCAAGTACTGTATTATCCCCGACTAAAATGTCACGAATGTCTCCTCTAGGAATAGAGAGAGCCTTTGAGGCTAGATTAGTGGATTACCAATTTCAGTTTGGTAATCCTCCATTATATAATACCAGAATCCCTCCTCTATCTTAGCAGTAGGGAATGACAAGTTTCAGTGATAAAAAGTGGAAAATAAGCATTCTATGTTGATGCAAGAGACTGTCTAACACCCTGTGTGGCAGCTCTCAGAAGCAAAGAGCATTTCTGGTCTTGTTTCAGCACACAGCCTAATGCTGCACAATTTCTTTAACAATCAAAGATGTGGAATTTTATTTGTATGGAAACTATAAAACTTTTATACATATTGTATCATTGCATAAATTACTTTCATTCCATTTAAAACATCCTCAAACTTAAATATAAGTTGCTTAGTGTTCTAATGGGATAGGAAAAAATGTAAATTTTTCTAGGAATATTTTCTCCTTTTGAAGTTTATTTTTTAAAAAATTATGGAGATATGATTGGCACAAAAAAGTTATACATTTAAAACTTGATGAGTTTTGAGATAAGTATATATCTGTGAAACCATTATCATAATCTATGCCATAAACATGTCTATCACCTTCAAAAGTATCCTTTCTTCTTCTTCTTTGTTGTTGTTATTATTATTTATTGTGATAAGAATGCAATATAAAAATCTACCTTAGTGAATTTTAAAATATATAATACGATATTGTTAACTACAGATATAAAGTAGATCCCTGAGACTTACTCACTTGCGTAACTGAAACTTTGTACTCTTTGTCCAACCTCTTCCAATTTCCACTCCCCCAGCCCCTGACAACTCCCCACTGGGGTCTTTGTCTGCATGAAGTTGACTATTTTAGATTCTTGATGTAAGCAGGATCACATAGTGCCCCCGGTCATGCATAATAAACTGTATGGAATTATTTCCATTTTGAGGAAAAATGGAGTTTTATTTTGAAGTTCCTTAGAAATAATTTTCTTGATATTTGTATTTGTGGTAAAGGATTTTTTTAGAGAAATAATAATTTTCAATTTGGAAAACAAATTTAGCAAACTGTTTCATCTACCATTCACCTCTGTACCTGAAATACTCACTTGATACTACTGTTATTATTTCACTATTATCTGAAATTTGTTAGGCAGAGCTCCAGAGTCTGCTAGCATGCAGATGTCCTGTGGTTTATGACACATTACCTTCCTCAACATTATACATGTTATTTGTCTTGGTTATAGCTTTCTTAAAATATTGACAATCTTTTTGCTGGTTCTTAAATACCGTTGTATTGCAAATTATCAATATTCATAATCCTCCATTTTTTGGAAGAACCTCATTCAAACTAATTCTCACTGGGGACCAAGACATGTACATATAAATGGTTTTTGCTTTGTCTTCCTACACTTTGGAGAAATTATTAGAAGTTTCACCTATGTTATCAGAACTATATTTATGACTACTTGATTATATTAAATTAACTGATTTGCTGCTGATAATTATTTTCATTTGGTCTCAGTTATCTCTTTAATATAATGAGAATCATGATAGATCTTTAGGGCTGGGGATATAGCTCAGTGGCACAGTGCTTACCTAACAGGTACCAGACACTGAGTTCAAACCCCAGTACTTAAGAAAAAAAAAGTTTTTAAAGAAGATAGTCCTGATGCTTTATGAGAACATTTTACAGAACCTGACAGCCGGATTACACTGTTACCTCGTTGTTGCATAGCATTTTGTTGAATTAATGGAAACAATGCTTTCACACATTCTACATTATTTCATATGTTATTATCTATGTAGATTTATTTTTCTGCCTACAGAAATGTTCAGTCTGTGAACTCATAAATAAGAACGTCTCTTTTTATATTTTTGATTTCCAATAACTAAAAAAATGCTCTGCATTACAAATGAAACAGACTCATCATACTCCTTTCACAATAAACCAAAATTTCCCAACAAATAAATATTGTTGACTTTAAGTCTCAGATTTCTTCCATTTCCTTCAATATTTGTGTGTGTGTGCGAGAGAGAAGATCATTTATCTGTTACAGTTTATCACAAAATTCATTTCCACTCCAAAAGCAATAGTTTCCAGTATATAGGCCTCTATTGTGTGTTCTGATTTTGAGGAATTTTTTTTTCCTGTTAGATGTTTCTAGTTTTGTATCAAAATCATTACTGCTGCCTAGAAAAATACATCATAGGTACAAACAAAATAGACACAATTTCTAAATATTAAAAGAACAAAGCAAGCACAAAGTGTTTCTAAGATCTGTAATATTCACACGAATAAACAAGTTTAAGTGGATGGGATGATGCAATTAAAAACATCATTGACAGTTGTGTTATTGTTCATTTTTGTTTCTTTTTTATGATTTATTTTTATCACAATGAAAAATGCTTTTTATATAGCCACAGAATAAATGCAATCATTGCTATGTTTCAGTTTATTTAACTGTTAATTTATAAACTTATACTTTTTTCTGTGTAGATAAACAGCAAAAAATGTTAATTTTGCAGGTGAAAATATTGTGATTTTGTATGGCATTTCATTGTTTGCTTGATGATGAGACACAAAGCCCACCTATTAAAACCTCTAGAAACTCTGGGATATGGTACGTGAATTTAGTCACCTTTATAAGTCTTCAATCTCTCCCAGGTCCTCATTAATGCTGTCTGTCTCCAAATAGTCAATAGCCAGATTCGTTTTTATCACACCTGTCAAGTCTTCCACACTCCTTCTCCACCATCAATTTGAAATATACAGCACATAAAGGAAATAACCACAATCCTATCAAAATTGGAAGGGAAAATTCTAGTGTTCTCTACTCAGCTTTACAATATTATCCCTGCCATTTCTCTTTTTGTTCCCATGGTTTAAAATAAAATAAAACAAAAATCATTAGCAAAACATTTCCCTTATTCTTCTAAAGTTTGATTCAAAGACCTTCTAATAATACATTAGAGACCTTGCTTTCAATCTAGAGTAACAGAGACCAGATTTACCTCCCAACTGAAGTAACCAAGGTTCAAACAAAATGTATGAAACAATGAATTTGAAGATACTGAATATTACAAATTTCTTAGAGATGAGAAATAAATAAGGTGATCCTACAATCTTGCCAGTTTTCTGCCTGGAGAGAGCTCTCAGGCCACCACGTAGGGGTGAGAAGTCCAAATAAAGTCCAGAGGATACCCTGAGTTAAATCAATGCATCTGGGAGTCCAAGAAGATCAAGGCAGATAGCATTGGCAGGACTGAGTAGTTCACAGGAATGGGACACACACAGGAATTCCTGGCCGTCTGCAGAGAGCCACCATGATTCTCCACTGCTATTATAATCAGTGCATGCAAGTAAGTAAAAAATAGAGAGAGAACCACCCAGAAGGGTTAGAAATACCACTGTAGCTCACAGGCATATAGCTTGTTCTCCCAAGCCATGTTGGACAACATCATGACTCAAAGGGCTGAATGGCCTTGCACTGATAATTATTCAGAGCCATAAAATTGTAAGTCCATTTAAAGACTCATAATTAAATACTCATAGCAGCTTTATTTGTAATAGTATCAATCTTAAAGTAACCTAAATATCCATGAGAAGGTAAATGAATAATCAGATTTTGGTGCATTCATACAGTGAAATGCTACTTAGCAATAAAAGGTATGAACTGCTGATACATGCTACAGTTATGCTGAGTAAATGAAATGAAAAAAATTAGTACATGCAGTATGCTTCCATTTATATGTAATTTCAGAATAGAAAAAAGTCTAGAGGAGCAGAGAGCAAAAAAAAAAAAAAGAAAGAAAAACCTACTGAGTCATTATTTGGGTTAATTGGGTGGAGTATGGAGAAGACGCTGAGCAGAAGGAGAAATCTGAGATATCTGAGATAGAGGAATCACAAGGGAAATTTGAGAAACTATACATATTTATATATATTCATTATTTTGCTTAGGAATATGGGCATGTTCATTATTTTGACCGTGGCTAAAGTTTCACTGGTGTGTATATATGTCAAACTTATTAAAATATGTATTTTATTTTATTTTTGTTTGAGGTTTTTTATTTTATTTGTTATAATTAATTATAAACTGTGTATTTGAAATAAGTACAATTTGGTTTTCAAGTAAATGATATCTTAATAAAGCTATTAAAGAAACTGAAAAACTGGAACAGATTCAATGTACCCTATTATAAGTGACTTCATCATACTGTCTCTTGATCTTTTCCTGGTACATATAATATCATTATCTTACTTCTACCTCAAAGATATAAAAATAATCTGGGCCTTTTTATTCTGAACCATTTCAACATATGAAAGCCCATAATTGCATAAGCTTTAGTAAAGACTGAACAATAGCAACAACAAAATTAGAATAAATTACCATATGCTCACCCTATGTCTAGGACTGATCCTTAATCTTTAAAAAAAAAAAAAGCAATAAATATCATTTTCCACAATACATCATTCATAGCAAGAGTTCACTCTCATGATTTTGAATCTTGGCTACATCAGAGTACACTATGGACTAGTATTGAAGAGGAAAGATAGCTATCCCTCTCCTAAGGAATGGTAATTTATTAGATTTGGAATCTTCTTTTATGGATTTGAATAGGCCTAGACTTGGAATTTGCACTGCATTTGTGAAATCTTCTGGAACTAAGAAAAAGGTGACTTCTAGTAAAATATATATGTCTCCCTGAGAAAACAGTCCTAAAAATGTAGTCTGAACATTTGGGCAGCTGCAAGGTTTCCATTATCATTAAGATCCTAGGTGAGAACCTCAGGAGGCACTCCAAGATATTTTGTGGGGGGCTGGGGTTATGGTGCAGTGGTAGCGTGCTGGCCTAGCATGCGGAAGGCACTGGGTTCGATCCTCAGCACCATATAAAAATAAAGATAAAGATATTTTGTGGAATAAAGGGTGTAATATATGTTGCAAGATACCCAACGAGGGACAGCCCAAATGGGAGTAGAGGTTGACAATATAAGGGTCAGTACTGGAGAAGTGAGGAAGAAATGCCACTTTCTGACAAGCTGTAAAGCCACCAGATAGATTCAGGGTGAGTAAGGGAATTGAGAAAAAATGGGAAGATAAGAATAGTGTAGGGGAGGGCCAGATTCCAAGCCAAGAAAAGGCAATGTCAAACACCCATTCTTGTCTAAAAAATTTGAATCAGAATCTAGTCAAGAATCCATATGAGGTTGATGGGGAAAACGGGCAGATAGAAGGGCAAGAGCAGTTTAAATGGCACCATGAGGAAGCATTAGCTAAAGTTAGAATACAGAGCGTTCTCTGTGTCTTAACAAATTATGAGAAATGTCTCTAATAACCAATGACATGAAATCAAAAAGAAGGAAGACTGTTAGGAATAAAAAAGGTAAAAAACATAAATGTAATGTGTGGACCTTGTTAAAACTCCATTTAAACACATCAACTGAATGAAGATATTCTTGAGAACAGAAAATTGGAATAAGAGTAAGAAATCATTTTTCTTAGATATGATGAATGGTGGTTATAGAATTTTTTTAGAAGTTATGGCATATATTGAAATATCTATATGTGAAGTTAAGTTATGTTTGGGAATATCTTTAAGGCAGCCAAAATAAAAAGTTATGGAGTGACACATGAAAATGATAGGGAAATTAACAAATATTGTTGACAATGAGTGCCAGGTATGTGTGGGTTCATTATATTACTTTACCTAGTTTAGTATTTGAAGTTTTCCATAATGAAGATTTTTTTTTAAAAAAAATGTTTATTCAATCAATACCCATTAGTTACTAAGGTCAGGCGTCAATAAAGCTTAGACATGAGGTCAGAAGACTTGGTCTTGAGTGCTTATAAATTTAAATAAGGCCTTTAGCCCCTTTTAAACTTTATTTTCTCACCATAATGTTGAAATCAATGATGTTTACTTACCTCAAAAAATGTAGAATGATATTGTGTATGTGACTATGGGCTGTAACTTAAGAAAACATTGAATATTATCTGTCATTATTCGTTTAGTATTCTGAAAATGTTCCTTTGTACTAGGCACTTTCACATTTGTCATTAAAGTTTTATTGTCACAACTATCTTACGAAGTTAGTGTTTAATATGCAGTTTAATAAGTGGAGAAACTAAAGTTTATTTGGGCAAATAGGATTCCCAGTGAGCAGCAGTGCGGAACCTTAGCACATTGGCGGCTTTCCACACGCAGGCCTCCTCCACTCACTGGTACATGCCCAATTATGTCAGTTTTAGATGAGTGAGGAGGTGTAGGAAATCCATTTCAGGCATTCTAAATGAGCCCCACGATGAGGAATTTACAACCACAGACTTTCATAAAATGTCAGAAGTGGGAAAACAACTAAATTGTGTACAGTATTCTGTACAAAGATACTCTTAAAAATACATCTACAGGGCAACTGGAGAAAAAACTAATATAAGCCAGATAGAAACTGTCTTGGGACAAACACCATTTTGCTTACACAATAATTGAGGATAAAGTAAAATTAATATTTTTTCCAGCTTTGTGTGGACTTGGTTCCCAAGAAGACTCAGCTCCCGAAACAGGAAGGACCCAATAATATCTTAGTCTTAATATTGCTAATGAGCTTCCCTGTGCATATAAATGATAACCTTAATGACACCACATTGTGACATGGAACCTAGGGTGAATATAGCTCTAGAAGCTAGATTGCCATAAAATGCCTTTCTCTAGAGACTAGCAATTACTCAACTTGTCATTAATTCCCAGTGTAACAAGCTAATGTAAACTATGCTGGAAATTCATCCAAGTTCTACTAAAAAACAGGCCATATGTAAATACAGCTAATGGTAAGAAGCAAAGTGCAGGAAATAATGTTGGCATCAGCAGCATCTTTGACTACAGAGAATAACTACACGGCACCAAGCTCAATTTAAGCCTTCGCTCCCACATTGGTAGTTCTGCATCATCAATGATCAAAGCCATCAACTTGACAAAGAAGCTAATAATGATAGAGATTTGGATGTAAGGGCTATATTTCTTTACTAAATCACTTTTATTACTCAAGTCTTGAATAAAGTTTTAGCAAATTGCTAAACTTTAGCAGATGAAGTTTGGAGGACAGGAATGAAGGATTCAGAATTTTTGAAAAGTGCTGAGCTGTTGTGAACTAGAACTTTCCCTCACTATTTGCACAGATCCAGACATATCCCATGCCAACTGGACATCTGGTAAATCTTAGAGTTTCCTATTGTGGGCCTTGTGGAATAGTCTGCCCGCTGTCTTTACCCTGCTAATACTTATTCCTTAAGACTGAGGTTTCTTTTTCTATTTTATTTTAGTTTTTAATGACACATGATAATTGCACATGATTATGAGGTGCAGTTTGATATTTTGATTCATGTGTACAATTTGGAATGGTTTCTTTCTTTTTTTGATAAGAAAATGTAGATTCAAAATATCCTGAAAAGAAAGTCCCCTTTAAAGTACCCGTGAAAGAAGCAATGGGTTTCCACACCTAGATTGGGAACTAGAAGCAGGTTGAAAACCCTATGGGAGCTTAATTGTGTAAATCTGCATGTTTGTGTGCATGCAGAGGTATGCAAGCTGCTGGTCAGGAAGAAGTGGCTATAAAATCAGAGAGTCCAGGATTCAAACTAAGCACTCTTTAATACCTCACCTGACATCCTTCTGGTTCAACCTTGTTGTCTTTTGATAGATAGATAATTTTGCCTTTCTCATTTTGTTGCCCTTTGGTAGCCACTTTGTAGAAGCCACCAATAGAGCTCAGCAGAGACCATTGTGAGAGGTCAATTTAAAATAAGAACTATACTGGGCGTGGTGGCGCATCCACCACCCCTAATTCCAGTGGCTCAGGAGGCTGAGGTATGAGGATTGCAAGTTCAAAGCCAGCCTCAGCAACTTAGCAATGCCCTAAGCAACTCTCAATGAGACCTTGTCTCTAAATAGAATACAAAAAAGGGCTGAGGATGTTAACTGCCCCTGGGTTCAATCCCTAGCATTAAATAAATAAATAAATAAATAAATTTAATTAAATAAAAACTGGGCTGAAAACTGGGGGAGGGGGAAGCACATTTTTGCCTTATGGGTGACCTGGTTGGGTTTAAATACTTTAAAAAGTCCTGAATTGAATAATTTATTCATATGCATTTATACCTTAGAATCAGTTTATGGACAGAAAGAGTTTAAGAACTTAATGAGCGAACATCAGCTCTTATAAGCTTTTGACTTTGTTCAAGGTATTAATCACACTGACCCTTAATTTCCTTCCCTGTAAAATGGGTTTTATAATCCCATTATGAGATGAAAGTTAATTATCTAATCCACATGAAGCATTTAGAATATTGCCTGATATATATCAAATGTTTAATAAATATTAACTAGGACCAATTAGGCTTATAAAACATACAAGTATGTAATTTGCATGTAGAAATATACCACAATAAAACCCATTATTCTGTGTAATTAAAATGCAATAATAGAAAATTTCCAAAGTCTTATGACTTTGAAATGAAGCCATTGCTATTATTGTCCTTCAAGTATATTCTTGGAGGTTTTGCATAATAGATTATTTTAAACTATCTTGTTTATACAATTTCCCTTGTCTGGTAGTATTCAATTTTATACACTAACAAATGTAAAGAAAGTATCTAAAAAACAAAACTAATCAATATTTATATTCATGTAATTAATTTAAAAATTATATGGCTTCAGATATCTCAGTTTGTCAGTTGTAAGTGGCTGAAGTTTTCTGTCCTTTAAATTCTTAAATTTTCCCCTCCACCTTAATTGTGTAGTCATTTGCTCTCCACACACACACACATACACACCCCAAATTAAAGCAAGATAGGTTCAATCATTCTGGCACACAATTTGTTGTATCTGATCAAAACTATAAAGCATTGATTTTTTTTTCCTTAATCTTCTCACTTTATCTCTCCTGTCTCTCTATTGTTTATGCAACACTACTAAACATCTAGAATTGAATCTTGGCTAAACTTGCACATCATGCAGTATTTCAGTAGAGATGTGTTGCAGGTCCCTGAGAGTCGCCTTCGTGTCTACCAAGCAGTCCTATTCTAAATACAGTTGTTTTTTTTTTAATAGCTGCTTTCTGTCTATCCATGTACTAGCTCAGCTCCTGCCAAACAGGAAGTCACATTAGGCTCCAGACACTGTATTTCTATCCACAGGACTTCTCCCTGATTTTGCTGCCTGGAGGAACTCAAATGAAACAATGGATGACAGATAAAACAAATGTTTTGGAGACATGGAAAGAAATGCAACTTTCTGCAGATAGTAACCAGATGTGTTATAGCCCTTTATTTATTCTTCTTTTTCCTCTTTTTGCAAAATAGTTTAAACCTAACAGATTCATTATATACAGCGAAGTGTTGTCATGTGAGCCCTTGAACTTTTCCTTAAAAGCCAAGAGGTTAGGCAATTGTTTTAAGTTCCATAAGGAAAAACAGATGTTGTTTGAATGTCTCATGCTAATGGAATTTGGGCTGTGAAAAGGAGCTGGAAGCTTTGCCTTAATCTGATGCTGCTACTTTTTTGTTTGTTTGTTTGTTTCCGCCAAATTAAAGGACTAAGTCTAGATAATTCAGAGAGACAGGTCAAAGCTAGTCTCCCATTCTTTCTGCTTAAAAAGATGACAGTGAATTTACAACAAATTCAATAGATCAGGATTTTTGTTTATTTGGTAAATTCTATTTGGGGAATGTGAGGTTGAGAAACTGAAAGCCTGTACTAGTAATTATAAACAATAAATTGTTCATAAAGTGTCTTTGCTTTTATTCAGTGTACCAACTAGTTGAATCAATTTATTTAATAAATACTACAGCTAAAACATATCACTATAGAAACTGGAGTGGGTGGCAATAGATTCTACATAATACATCACAATTATTTCATGTGACACGTTACCACAATGTTAACTTCATCTAACAGTTCCCAAACATGTCTGAATGCTTGTGATTTGGGATGTTTTGCAGAAACTTCAATTCTCTGGAGCCTACTCAGATTTTTGAAAACAGAATATCTAAAATATCCAGGGACTAGGTCTGGGATTTTGCACTTTTAAAAATCCTCAAGTCTTTCTCATGATCAAACCAATTTGAGGATCACTGGTTGACACAAGATATTTGTCAACTACCCATTTAATCACATCAAACTGTTAATAGATGATTCACAGCAAAAATCCAAGAGTTGATTCTAGAGTGCCCAGAATTTTGTCCTGTGAGGACACATTCAGCTTAGGTCTAAAGAACTCACAGCACTGGTTGATGAGATGCAAAGTTAGAGTTCCAAATTGTACAGAAAATTAGTTTAAGTATTTTCTCCATTAGGATTCTGAGGACCAGAGAGATGAGGGAGCATTGAAATCACCACATCTGGACTTGATTTTAAGGAAACAGTCCTTAGTATAAGCTACATTTGTGGTCTCCAGTGCTTCTTAGCATTGCCAGCTTCATAATTATAGCTTGTACTGTGAAACATCTACCCACAAGTGTATCAGCTGACCACATGGGCCTCCAGTTTCCTTCAGCCTGACCAAACTTTACAGTAGCTTCTTGTTCCAGGGACCCACCAGCCTCTCTTTCCTTAAAACACTTATATTAAAAACTTCTCATTGTAAATTATTTTTCTGTTCCTTTGAGAAGTAAACCCTGTTAAAAGTTTCTTATCAGTTTCACAACCTTGAACTACTTTCTTCAAGAACCTGAGAGTCATCTCTTTGAGATGCAGTCATCAAAGATGGTAGTACCTACCCCATTTCAGTCTCTTTGGAAAGATAGGAGCCTTGCTACAGAGGCTCCCTTGCTTCAAGCTTTAAAACTGTTTCCTATCATGAAGATCCTAGCAAGTATACTTTTCCTTTGTGTAAAGTTAATTACCAAACACAAGCAAGCTGTAAGTTCTCCTGCTCCAACTCTTAAAAATGCTCCAATCCTTTGCTAAGCAGAACTGAGCAGATTGAGTTCTCTTCTCTCTCTTCTATTGCAGTTGCCTTGAGTATGGTGTTCTTTCACTGTTTAACTTTGTCCTGTACTATTTGTGCTTTGATGCAGGATGATGGGCCCTTTTCAGTGAAAGTCACTCAGAACTCTATTATATTTTCACCTATCTTCTAATGATAGGCCTCTTGTTGTCTTGGTGTCTCTTTCTGAGGGGGCAGAAATCTCAACATGTATCATCTATCTAAAAGGAAAATGAGCATCCTAATTGTCCAGGGCTTCAGCTCTACTTGTCACAGCCAGACATCATGCCAAGTAACTGGATAGGAGTGACAAAGAAATCAAGAGGGCAGTAAAATGGCAGTGACAGCCACAGCAGTGTGAGCTCTCCAGTGTGGCCAGAAGAGACATTACCATGAGGCTTTGTTAAATTGATATTCATATCCATATCTAGAGGGCTATGACACCAGTTTGAAATCCTTGGGAAAAGTAACTGTGAAGAGACAAGTTATTTTTGTTTTCAGCCTTTTTCCTCTTGAGGCTTAGAAAGCCACAACAGTAGGTCTATTCAACTTGGAAAGAACAGAAAACCATTCATTGCTATTTTTTGGTGCCCAGATTACTGGATATTCTGAACACAAAGCAGAGTAATGATAGTAAAAGAAGGCTATGTCTTTGGAGGTGAGGACAAACATTCAAAGCCAAGAGATACTTCAGGAACTTTTCAGTAAACCAGTCAAAACAGTGTGTGGTGCCATACTCCATCTAGAGACACATTTTCTTTTTATACTGATTTCTTAGGGAGGCTCTAAAAAATACAAACTGGATTAAATTAAACCAAAGAAATCTATTGTCTCACAATTCTAGAGTCTAGAAGCCCATGATCAAGGTATTGGCTGGGATGGGTCCTTCTCGTGCTGTAGAACAGAATCTGTTCCATACTCTCCCCTATCTTATGGTGATTTGCTAGAACTCTTTGTAAAATTATCACTCTTATCTCTTCTTTTATCTCCACATGGTGTTCTCCCTATGTATGTCTACCCAGATTTTCCCTTTTATGAGGACACCAGCCAATTCATGTGTTAAACTTTGGTCTAGCCTAATGGGCATCAGAAGCTTTTGTTTAAAGAGAGATGTTAGAGTCAAAGAGAATTGGTCTGGAATCAGAACCATCCTTACACTAACATGTGACCTTGATGAGGTATTCAATCCATCTAAGTCTCAGGTTTTTCATCTGTGAATAAGGGAATTGTATCTATTGTGTTAGTCAACTTCCCATAGTTGTAACGAATTCCTGATATAACTGGAAAGAAAGAAAGGATTATTTTGGCTTGCAGCTTTGCAGGTCTTAGTCTGTCACATGGCCTATTGTTTTTGGATCTGTGGTGAGGCAGTACATCATGGTGGAAGCATGTGGCAGAGTGAGCGTCTCATTTCATGACAGCCAAGAAGCAGACAAAGACACAGTAAAGGGCTGGAGTCCTGACATTCCATTCAAGGGCATGCTCCCAATAGTGTAATTTCTGTCTATTAGGCCACATCTTCTAAAGGTATCTCTCAATAGCAACGGGCTGGTGACCAAATCTTTAATACATGGGCCTTTGGGAGACACTTCCAAATTATACCATTTACCACACAGGAATATTATAATGAGAACATTAAAACACACACACACACACACACACACACACACAAAACCACTTGGAAATAGTGCCTTGTACATAAAAAGAGTTAAATTAATAGTTTTTATTAATTGAAAGTATATAAGAATTCAAAGACTTTTTATTTTTCAAAATCAGTAATCTTCCTGTTGGAACTATCGTACATTATATTAATTTGACAAATTTTTCTGGAATAAAATGTTATAAAAATACATATGTTTATCAGATCTGAGATAAAATGAGCTTTGAAAAATTGTGGCTTTGGTATAGCAATGATATACATGGAAGCAGAAGTTGGGTAACGGTGCAGTAAGAGGAAAGTAAATGTTGGAATCCAAAATATATGTGATCGGAAAATGGTAGAAGTTAGGCAATAAAAGTATAGGCAGGCACAAATTAGAATTTTTAAATGTTTATATTTAAGTCAGTCTCTGGATGTTACAGCCGAGGAAATAGAGAGTTAGAGGGTCAGTGATGGGCACAGTAGGAACAGGAAGGGCTCCAGCACTTTCCTTGCTTTTAGTGCCAGGGATTAAACCCAGGGCCTCTTTGCACATGCTAAGTACAGGAGCTACTACTGAGCTCTGTCACCAGCCTGAGGAAGTTCCTCAACCTCTGCCAAGAAATTTTCAATCCTCCCTTGCCAACCACACTGTTTACACTCCGCCTCAGAATTCCTGGAGACACCCCTATCAGCCTCAGCCATGGTGTGGCCAAGGTGATCATTGCGGAGTCGGGACTAGCTATCAAGTATTCTGACTATATGTACCTCTTTGTGTTCATACTATATGTACCTTCTATGCCATTTTATTTCCAGAAAATTAAAATAGATAAAAAGGGAAATATAAGTGTGCAACATGATATAAACTTTTAATGTTAATAAAAGTGAGAAAATAATATAAAATTTTAAGTTTTGAATCAAGCAACTTTAAAATATTTTTCATTATTTAAAAAATAGTTTTAAAATATTAAGCATTAAATATATCCCACTACTTCAGGTACCATCTTTAACTAGATATCAGATGACTCTGGAAAAGAGGCACTAAAGCCCAAAGATCTAAAGTTGCTATCCTTTGAGTTCATGGGGTATCTCAGATTGCTGAACTGAACCTTTAATTTTATTTTACTGAGAGAAATCATACAGACTTAAGAGGAATACCAAAGAGGCATCTAAAAACTCATCCTAAAAGGAGTATTTTTTAAATTTTCATACATGAAATCCTACTTGCCTAAATGGCATAGAATCCTACTATTCAAAGGACAAGCTCTCCGTCCTCTGGGAGATAATCAGCACCTATTTTAATTGCCATAACTGCAGTGAAAGTTCTACAGGAAGCAAAGGCCCTTGGTTTTAAGCCAAAGTTTAACGTCAATGAATGAATCCAGAGAAAATGAACTATACTCCCTCATACTTCCTGTATTATAAAATCTGAGTGACTATAATGAAAAACATACAGACTCTGTAAGGAATAAAAACCCAAGAGCCATCTCAGTGTCCCTGGGCTTCCTGCCAACAGCCTAACTTTTGATGGACAGTTCTTGTTAAAAGTAAGAAAATCAGCAAGCATATCAACCAGGAAAGCTTTTAACTTCAATTGACACAGTGTAGATCTACCACCAGCTTAAATAGATAAGGTCTTTTATCCCTTCAAAATAAGATGTGGCAGCCTAGGTGTGGTGACATTGCTCAAGGATGTCATTCCCAGTTCAGGCTCCTCTGTCCTTCCTGCTTCACTACCCTTAGTGGGTGGCTCCCATCCTAATGTTTACAATATGCTTGAGTTTCTCTAGTCTTCGCATCAGCCTGTCCTGCAAAAGCAGGGACAAAGGAGAAGAATGAAGGAGAAAATAGTCAAAAAATATAATGCTGTATTTATTTGTCCCATTAAAAAATTACTCAAAGTCCTCACTCAGTATCTGCTGTGCATATCTCATAAACTAAAATTGTAGCACATGGTCATGCCTAGCTGTAAGAGAGCTTGGATAAAAGATTGTTGGGACCTTCCTAGACTTTATAGTTAAGAAAGAAAAAATAAAATCATGGATGGTTTAGGGGAAGCCAATCCACTTAGTCTTTTGCAACAAGTAGACCCATTTAATTGAGTTGATGAAAATGAAAATGGCTTATTTTCTCATGTCAAAAACTACTTTATGGTCTTTCTTCCCAAATATCCATATGGCTTACTTTTATCCATGTGCTCTTTTCCCCCCTTTTGTTTTTTTCAATTTGTTTTAATTAGTTATAGATGACAGTAGAATGCACTTTGATACATCATACATAGATGGAGTATAATTTCTCATTCTTTTGGTTGTACATCATGTAGAATCCCACTGGTCATATGGTTATATATGTACATAGGGTAATAATGTCTGATTCATTCTATTATCCTTCCTACCCCTTTCCCCTCCTCACCCTTCACTCTCTTCTACTTAACATATAGTAACTCTATTCAAGTACTTCTTGGTGTTAATGTACAAATTAAAAACAATGTATGTGATATCTGAGTCACAGTTTACTGGAGATGCTAAGTGTGTCTGAGTCTCTGTATGTGCACATGTGTGTAAATTCTGGAAGGGTTGCATAGATCACTGACATAACATGTCTATTTGCTCTTATTGATATACTTTTCACTCTCAACCCTGTGTTCTTCTCTGGATAGTTGAATATATTAACAGGATTTTCATGCTCTGTGCCTCCAATTGAGTTAGTCAATGAGGAGTCTCAACTGGAGATCAGAGGGTGGGGGGACAGTGAGGATGTTATTTGTTTATACCTCAGGTCTCTTCCCAGTGATTATTTGTACCTCCATCAAAAGTCATTGCTCCTTTCAAGAAACCCTTCTGTACAGCCATTAGTAATAAGCAAGTGTGTATATATTAAAATCAGGAACATCCTGATTGATAATTTATTATATTATTATTATTACAATAATTTTGTCCAAAATGATAGTTTGAATATGTTTTAAAATGTAGCATATCTTTCAAACAGTTGTCTAGAAATAGGAATAAAGTGATCTGAGATTCACTTAAAAATAACCTTAGGTGAAATAGGAAGGTTATGAGTTAAATAAAAAAAAAACCACCTTGCACTTGAGCTGATATTTGTGTGAAAATACTTGATTGGTACTTAGGAATTCAATATATACTTTCTCTAATTTTGCATATATTGGAAATTTTTACAGTTAAAGTTAGAAATACAAAGGCATTGTTACCTGTCTCAGCAGTTTGCGGTGTGTTTGCTTCAGGTGTCTGTGCAGAACTGAAACAGAATGAAACCCTTCTGAGTTAAGAGTAAGTTTCTGCGGCTGAGAATGGAGTCATAAGAGCTGTAATCCCCACCCAGAGGCATCAAAGAAGCTGAGAGAGAAGCTTGGCACTTCTTCAGGTTGTTTAACTCAGGCTAAAGCTGCATATGCATATGCCTTTTGTCTCACCTCCCCGCCTATTCTCCTTTATTTATTTTATTTATATTTATTTGTTGTATTGTATTTATTTATATTATATATGTATGTATGTATATATATACATACATATACATGCATACATATATATACACACACACCAAATATATAAATATACATATATATTTGGTACTGAGGATTGAACCTAGGAGTACTTTAACACTGAGCTACATCCCCACTCCTTTTTATTTTTTATTTTGAGACAGGGTCTTGCCAAGTTGCTGAAGCTGGCCTTGAACTTGTGAGTCTCCTGCCTCAGCTTCCAGAGTCACTGGTATTACAGTTATGTGCCATCGTACCAGATTCCTCTTCTTCAAAAACTCTGCTCATCTGCAGAGATTTCAAATATGGAATATTTTTGAAATAATGTTTCTTCTATCTTTCTTCAAATCTGTCTTGGAATGTCTTCCTACCATTTTGACTCCACAAATATTTCTAGAACAGTGAGAGTATTGTTGCCTAGCCTCTTCTTCCAGGGTGGTACTAGTGACCCCCTCACCCCCAACCTGGTAACAGAATGACAATTCCAGAGGAGCACTGATTTCCTGAGTGTTTACTATGAGTCAGGCACTGGAATAGAGATTGAATCATTTTGTCGTTTACCCTGTACCACGAACCCATAAGATAGGTATTATTGGCCCCATTTCATGATGAGGAAGTTGAAACTTAGAGAAGTAAGGTTACACAGCTCGAATCTCAATTCTGGTATTTGAACATAGGAAAACATGTGACTGTTTCCCCCTCTCACTCATGGGTACATGTCAGGTCTATTATGAGAAAAATTATGGATCTAGCAATGGAGATTTCAGATATTTGGTAGAAAGATATGTGAATTAAGCCAAGAAAACTTCATGATCTGCATGCTTTTTCCTCTGCAATGATTAGATTCATGGTTATTTCTTTGTTCCTTTATTCCCTCCCCCCATGATACTTACTGGATTCTTTTCATGTGCTCAGCTCTGCTCTGTGACTTTGAGATAAAGCAGTGTACAAGACAGAGGAGGCTCCTGCCTAGGTGCAGTGTATTGTCAGCTCTAATAGGGGTGAGAAAGTTTATAAAGGCAAATAATTACAAATTAAGAGGCTTTGAAGGAAATAATTAAGGGAATTGATCCAAAGGATAGAAAAACTTATATTAGATTGTAATATTAAGTAAGGTACCATTGGCTTAGCTGATGAATAAAGGTTAATATGTTAAGTGGTTTGGTTTGGTTTGGTAAAGGAGCAGTAGGGAAGATGGAAAATTCCAGGTGGAAGGAATGGGTGGGTTTTGTAACCAAAAAACATTGCTTGAGAGGCTGAGAGCATTGTTGGTGTAGCTGTGAGAAAAGAAGTCAAGAGGAATAAAGTTGGAGATACAGGTAGGGAGCAAATTAGAACCTTAAAGATAAAGAAGTTTGCAATTAGATTGTTCCTGCAGCTCCCTTGGAAGCTGTCTTTAACAGAATTGCTTTCCCCTCCTCTTCCTAATCTTTCTCCTAACCTTCTGAAGACCTATCCCTTTCACATCATTTTCTAAATTCTAAAGAGAAGCCTCTGTAACACCAATTTTTTTCTTTAGCTTATATATGTTGATTTATAAAAAGTCTTGCATTGCGTGGGTCTGCTGATGAGTTGGGGGTCCCATGGAAGAAAGGTACTGAGGAGTCCCTAGAAAGGATGGAATGGGGTCCCTAGAGATGAGGGTATAGGGTGGTCAGTCCGCGGAGTCACTTTACCCAGACTCTGGGGGCTGGTAAGACTGCTCTGCCAGAACAAGATGCAGAACCCATTCATTCCAGAAAGTACAATAGCTTATGTACGGTCCTGGGACCAATCATGGCCCCGAGGTTACAACCGATGGGGTACTGCTCTGTCAGGTGTGCAGTCCATCAGCATAGAATGGGGAAAGAGGGAGTGGAGGGGTTGAAGGTATGGGGAGTGCCCCTACATATATAAAGTGACTTACCAAAAATTAATGTGTTTGAAAGTGCAGATGCTGACCTTGAAGGTCATAGTCCCTTTAGTTGCTCTGGAGAGGAAAAAGAGAGAGATCAGACAGGTGTCTTGTGAAGAGGAAGACCCCACACAGAGTATGGATTTCTTGCCCATTGTCCCCCTGTACCTACAAAAGTCCTGTGCACCCTAAGACAGAGATTTGCGATGCAAAATCTTCTCTATCATCTCCAAAGCTGGCTTTGAATAAAACTGCTTCTTTCCACCAACTTCTGTCTCCCAAGTTTTCAGCTGAATGATGAGCAACAAAGACATTTGATCTGGGTAACAATTTTGGCACTCCACATCCAGAGCAACAATGCTGTCCTCTAGCATTTATTATTTACCAAAGGAAAGGACCTATTGGTAAATTCTGTGTGACTCTCACCTATGTCCTATAATACAAGAGTCTCTCTCAGCCTGATCCCTCTACTGAGCTCCCACTTCCTGGCTGCGTGTCTCACATCCTTCCTGTCTCTTGACTATGGTAAACTCATTTTGTTTCTCCTGAACTTGCTTACCTTGTCTTCTTGATATTAATGCAAACACCAGCACCCTCTCAAGACAGAAATTTACATAATTCACTCATAGAATATTTTCCAACAACTGCCAACTTCTACAGATTCTCTATCCCCAGCATCATCTATACTTAAATTTTTCTCTGCCTTTTTACTTCTACTGCCTTGGTTCAGGTATTCATCATTTCTTCAAATGATTTTCTCGCAGATTTATTTTTCCTCTAATCTCACATCCCTCCCCATGCACCCTCCATTACTATTGCTAAACTGACCTTCTAAGCTCAGTATTACATCCTTTTCTGGTAAAATCATCTACCGCACACTCTACTCAGAATAAAGTTATAATTCTCAGTATGGCACCAAAGACCCTCTACCCTTGTCTTCCTCAAGTCTAACCTTTTACTGCATCATTTAAAGGCCCTTTTATTCTCCTCATGCAAAACTGCTTGCAGTGCCCCTGACAAGCCAGCCTATTTCACACCTCTCTGCTTCTGCTCATTTTGCCCATAATGGAAGGATGACTTTATTGAAAGAGGAGTGACTCCCCTTTGAAGACAAATATTCATCACTCTGTGTTCTGGAATGCTTCCTTTTCCATCTCAGCATCCTGCACATGGTGCCAAGCCTGTATCTCTGACAATTTGGCAACACATTAATTTCTCTCTTTTCCAAAATAATGTCCCAGACTTTTTTATTTTTTTCTACTCCAGATTAAAATAAATTAAGATCAGACCTTTTCCTACTGTATAATTACTGCTACAGAAAATTTACAGGTGAAACATTTTGTACATTTCTAATAGCTTATATAGTTATTTAAAGTATTTCTAACATTGTAAACAGTTATATTAAACCATTAGGCTGTGATCATGATGTTAACAGGATGTATGTTTTACTTAGAGCTGACGTCCTTCTAGTGGAGCATACAATGCTATGAATTCTCCAATACTGACAACATGTGTGTGTGTGTGTGTGTGTGTGTGTGTGTATAACATATGGCCAGTATGCATTCACATTTTTATTATTTAGCAATTTGCTCCTTTTATTTCATTACTTGAAAAAATTTCCTTTTTTTTAGTAAGTCATTTAAATTATTCTTTATTTTTACATTACTTTAAAGTAGAACTTGAGATCATTCTGCCACAGCAATAAAATTTCACAATTAAGAAAAAATAACCTAAATGTTCAAAACTACATGAAATTGGATATAATCATTTTTGTTTGCTTTTGACAGATATATAAAGTAATTTCATGCTATCCCATCGCCTATTTACCATTAACCAGTAACCTTTTGTATTTATTTCATAATTTTCTTCCAAATGACATAGGTGTTCCCCTTGAGCATCTCACCTAATTATTATCTTACACCAACTGGATCCTTCAACACTAAAATATGCATACATTTTTACTTGTTTTCCACAATGAAATCAACTAGGAATAGGACAAAAGAAACCTAATTTATCTTATGTATTTGGGAGGAAATTATATGCACAGACAAGTCATTTTCCATCATTCATTTCTTATATTCCCTTCTTAGGGCACATATTTGAGCTCTCTAGAGGCTTCTTGTGTCTCTCTATGGAGGGAGGAAGGAGAGGAGCTTGGGTGGAGGAGTGAGGTAGAAAGGAGACAATGTCATTTAGAACATATTGAGACAGTCCTAGTTGTTTTTGTTTTTAAAATTGTTGAATCTTCCTAAATGTCTTAGCAATATGTAAGAAAATTATTTTAATGTAACAATATAAATAGGGTTAACTATTAATAAATGTACTAGTACTAAAATAACCTCATATTTATTTCACAAACCACATCTGGCCATTGGTGTGACTTTTTCAATTAATTGATGTCTATCAATAAGTTGCTGTTTTGTTACTAAATTCTGTTTGTTTTTATTTGAGATTTTTCTAATAATTTTCTTTTGAGGGGGCTATCTTTCTCAGGTTTTCATATTGCTTTTATACTGGTTTTGTTAAATGGTAATTAGAAAGTTTTTCTTCTTATATGCTCCAGAACAGTTCAGCCAGCGTTAAAACAGAACAGTTTAAATAGCATCAGTAACTCTCTGTGGCTGCTATTTTGAGAGGGACACTCTTTGGCAATCCTCTTGTTCTCACATAGTACTGTTCCTTTAGATTTTTATATCCTCTCTGGCCAGTTTGGAAAGTTATAATTTCCTGGAAAATTATCTATTTCATGTGTGTTTTAATGCCTATTTTTGCAGAGTTGAACAAAGACATCCCACAGGAGTATTTTAATGTTCTATCCATATGTGGTAATTTCTTCTTTCTCTTTTTTTTATGTATTATGTGTATCTTATAACCTTTTTTCTGAGAACTTTTGTTAAATCTTTATTCTATCCATATGTTAATGTTCTATCCATATGTGGTAATTTCTTCTTTCTCTTTCTTTTATGTATTATGTGTATCTTATAACCTTTTTTCTGAGAACTTTTGTTAAATCTTTATTCCTTTTATTGTGTTTTCTCTATCCATCTTTTGGATTTATTTACAGTTCTACCATTTTCTGCTTGTTACTTTTGTTAATTTTTCTTCTATTTTATTAGTATTTTTTTAAAAAAATACTTGTCTGTGTCTTTTCTTAATTTTCTCAGTTCCACAATTAGTTGATTAACTTTCCTTTTTTTCTGGTGAATTAACATGTGTATTTAGGATGGGATTTTTCTTTTTTTTCTCACATTGATTTTGATCATTCTCAAATCTTCTGATATGAAACATTGTTTTTATCATTACTTACTATTCTTTTTTTTTCCACATTCAGTTTTGTGAGGAATTTTTTTCTGTTTTGTGATCAGAGTATTAAAATTTAAAAATGGCTACCTTTTTGCTGTATATGAGATTATTTTTTATAAATGATCTATAGACACTTGAGAAGATATTTTTCTGTATTTAAGATAGTTAATTATCAGAAGATATTGCTTTTATTTAGGCTTCTCATCTTTTAGTTATATATATTCACTAGAACTTTTATGGACTGAAAGGGTTGAATTAGATAGTACTAACATTTTTACATTGTAATCCTATAATTGTGGCTGAATGCATTTTTATGCCAATGTTGCTTAGAGAAGAAACTTCTATAATTATTTGATTTTCATTATAGACTGTTCTCCTTATCATTATAATATGACTTTGTCTATATTTTCTGATAAAAATATAATTTTTGCTTTATCTGCATTTATATTTGCCTATTTTGTTTGTTTCTGTATTTTGTTTTTGTTTTAGGGTCCATGTTTTTTATCTGTAGCTTTTCTGAGCTCCTTTTGATTTGGGGGACTGGAGATCTGCTGCAAACAGAAAATATTTGGTTTGGCTTTGCTTTTCAAAAGAGGGTTTTAGCCCATTTCTATCAATTGACATACTGTATTTATTGTGATTTAGTCTTCATATATGATGTGAAAGTGTCTGTTTTTAATGCTTCCTTTATTTTTTGACTCTTATTACATGATATGGTTTCCTTTACCTGCTATATTTCAAGTTATAATTTAGAATGTTTTTAATTACACTTAGATATTATTTTTACTATGATCTTTTGTATTTACATTTTTATTTTTGCGACCAGTCTGAACATTGATAAAGTAAGCAAATTTTCAATGCTTTCCCATTCCCTCCCTTCTTCCACTATTTAATACTGTTTTTAAATTACATTTTTTGTCAATTTTCCTGGTGTTAATTAGTTTTTCCTTTTCCTTTTACATACGAGTACATCTCAATTCTCGATTAACAACTTAAAATCCTGGCTTTTGGAAACCTGGTCTGTTAAAATGAAAAAGACACAACAACACTGTTGGTATCTTCCACATCCTTTCTGCTTCTTTTCCCAATTTTAATTATAGGTAGTTTATGCCTTTGCAAGATCTCTCCTGAATAGAAGTGTGGGAAGAAGAAACAGTTGAAATAAAAATCACTATAGACAGCATTCAACTTATATTACTGGTAGATGGCTATTTCCTATCCCAACTCAACTCCAAGTTTTAGGAAAACAGGAAGAGGAGCCACATGATAAGGAGTGCCAGGAGGAAGAGAATTCTGCCATTCCCTTCCCTAGTTGGATATTTGCTTAGGCAGCAGAAATGTTGCCAATGCACTATTTCTACTAAAATATGGACACGAGGATTGGAGGAAAATGGTGAAGTAAGAGGGATTTGTTAAAGAGCAGCCCTCTCTCTCTCTACCTGATGTGACATAGGCAAAGTACCCAGTGTGTCCAGAGCTCTCTGGGGGTTTCGCTGGGCATGAATTGGAGCATCGTCCTGCAATACAGCCATCTTCTAGATGGGGGGATCCTAGCTGCAAGTTGGTGTTAGAGACTGGAGTAGAAATAGAACCAAAGCCAGATTTGAGCATAGGGTAGCCCCACCTATAACTTCATGTCTGGATGGGTGAGCTAGCATTTAGGGTCCTGTGACACCAAAGATATCTATTGCCACTCAGTATTGGCTAGAAAAGATTCACAACAAAGAAATGAAGATCTTGTCAGGGAAGAGAAAGAAGTAAGTAGGAGTGGAAGAGTGTCCTTGAACTGCACATTTTCTCATTTTAGGTCAGGTCTATGCTGAGTGGGAGTTTGGAAAAGCTTTAACAGTGTCTGATTGAAATACTAATGTTGGACTACAGCGTTAATAATTAAAAATGACTGGAAAATTAATGAAACTCCCCAAGGTGTCCTTAAGGAACTGGAAAAAGAATTTGACATAGCATGCCAAAAGGCACTGATTCAAGAAAAATAAAATTTTTTTCAGAATTGCATATCTATAGGCTCCAAAATGCTAGTTCTTTGATCTTTACATGGATAATTCTCTGGTTTCTTTTTTTAAAAAAAATAATTTTTTAGCTGTATTAAGTTCTGATTGACACATAGGCATTACAGATATATTTTGGGTATACAACTTGATGCACTAATACATGTATGCACTGGGCATAATCACCACTACTGGCAGTTTTAAATGCAATCACACAGACATTTTAAAAAGGTTCAGGTCAATGCTTCTGTAGAATACCCCTTTGTAATCAAATATCCAACTCTACTTTTGAAGATTTGTTGTGTTAGTCAAATTTATATTATTGTAACAAAATGCCTGAGTTAACTTAGAAAAGAAGAAAGTTTTATTTTGACTCCATGTTTTTGAGGTTTCAGTCAATTTTGGCTGGCTCTCTTGCTTTGGGTCCTGTGGTGAGGCAGTACATCATTAAAGAGTACTAGGCAGAGGAAGCCAGTTCATCTCATGGCCAGAAACAAAAGAGAAGAGGAAGAGATCAGCCTCACACAATCCCCTTCAAGGGCACACCTTCAGTTACTTAAGACCTCCTGATGGGCCACACTTCTTAAAAGTTCCCATCACCAGTAGCACCAAGGGAAGGACCAAGCTTTTAATACATGAGTCCTGGAACGACATTCCAGATCCAAACTGTTGCAATTCCTGATAAGGTTTAAGACTCTCTTTGATTCTTTCCATTCTTCCCTATATTTAGGCAAGCTAAGAAAGCCCAGGATTCCTTTTTGGGCACATTTGGAGATTCAGACCTTACAAGTTCCTGCCTGTGCACCTGGGATCATCTCCAACCACAGTAAAAGCCCCAACTCGTTTTTTGTTCTCTCTCAGGCTATTTTTAGATATTCCTGGGAACACTTCTGTTTTACCCAGAGAGTTTCATTATATAATAAACCTTCCCATATTCTCTTTTTAATTTTTTTTTAATTTAGTTGTAGATGGACACAATACCGTTGTTTTATTTATTTATTTTTATGTGGTGCTGAGGATTGCACCCCAGTGCCTTACACATGCTAGGCAAGCGTTTTACCACTGAGCCACAACCCCAGCACCCCCTATACCTTCTTGATGTGAGTTTGTGGTATCATCATTCTCAATATTTGTACAAATTTGGGGTGGGGGTCCATTACATTTCTGCTTGGATATCTACAACACCCTTGATTTATAGTGTCTTTTTTCTCATGATTCTTTTCAGGCTGTGCTTTTTTAAGGAAAGGAATAATTCATATCATGTCTTTCTCACGAGGCCCATGATTTGGCTTTCCTCATCATTGTGGACCATACTGTTGATCACTTAGCGAAATTCACACAGCCTGCATTGAAGAACTGTGTTCCGTCCTATTGCTTGAAATTCTAGCTTCAGTTGTACTTTCTCAGTATCTTTCCTCATCTCTACTCGGACTCCATTATATTTGGCAGCCTTTCTACATATGATGCAGTTCTGATTACCAATGTCTCCAATTTTATTGAAACACGAGTTTATGCTTCTTTTTCTTGTTCTTGTTATTTTAGAGAGCAGAAATGGACAAGGACATGAGGCTACCATTTTAAAAACAAAATCTCCTAATTTACTTTGTTACAAATAGTCTGTGTCGTGATCTATGAAATAATTGATATACACCTAAAATTAAATAAATTAATGTTGTTATATTACTACCCCTGGAATCATCAAATTTGATTTTGTTATTGTAAAGAGACTATGTAAGTTATCATAATTTCTAGGCTCCAAAAAAGAGAGAGCGAGCATTGCTAAGAAAAGCAATTCAGGTGGTTGAACCTTATTAAAATTCCCAATTTAGAACTTGAAATGGAATGAATGTTTGATTAGCAACTCTCTGGATAACTCACAGCCTCACAGAATATTTTATCTGGGAAAGGCTGCCATGATTCACAAAATGAATTTCTTCACCTTGATAAAGATGCCTTGATGAGATGCATGCCATTGGTTTTTGTCATGTGGCAGGGCTGCAGATTGATGCTTCCCTGGAGATATTTTTTCCCCTCAAAGTTGTGCTACTGATATGCATATTTTTTCTTCTACTCATTATAATATGATGGAAATTATTTATTATCAAAGACACCATATCCTTAAGCAAAAAGATGCAAAACCTTTCATTAAAGGCTATTATGCTAATCTGACCAACTCTGTCTTTATACAATGCTATTTCTGTGATTTTTTTTTTTTTTTTTCAGTTTTCTCTATGTGGACCATGTAGAGCAATGGGGGCAAAGTCTGAAAGTGAGCTTCTCAGTCCTGACCAGCCTTTTGAAAGAAAAGGGATCCTTTTAAAGAAAGATGCACAGGTACTTTAATTCTGAAGTCTCTGTTTCCCAACTTCCCAAGACTTGGAAGAAGCAAGAGATAGGTGAGAAAGAATTGGAGCTATTTTCCTGATTTTTTTTTTTTTTTTCCAGAGGGCCTGGCTTAGAGAAGCATCTGCACTTTTATTTCTACTCATGACAGGAAACAAACAACAACAACAACAAAAACACTAACATAAGGTATTACCAGACATTTTGTATTTTTATTTTTAAATCTAACAAAAAGTATATAATTAAAAGGAGAATCTCAGTTTGATCATTTTTGAAATGGTCTTGCCAACCATTAAATTAAGATAGCACAGAAGGTAAGAAAGTGTAATGGAAACCAGGGCACATTATGCCTGTTGCTCCATAGGAATCCAGCAATGATGAAAAGGTCAGGATGTTTTTAACCAAGGTGGCTCCGCTGCCCTCACGGTGGGCCCTGGCCTTTGTTAATAGGAGCAAGCCTAATTTTAGCCACCAGGCTGTCCCTCACTACGATTTTAACCTTTTCAGGGGATGTATCTTTTTTTTTTTTTTTTACATTTAGCTAGAAGTTTTATAATTTAATCTCCTTATTTTAGCACAAAGTTACACAGATGGTCTGAGACCCAATCCTTCAAAGAGTGGACAGCTGATGTCGTCATTTTCAAAGTTCATTTTAGAGTCAGCAAACTGAATATAGTACAGAGAGAAATAGAAATATTTTCCAAAGTCTGTTCACAGTGGGCAGTCTGAAATATTCACCATGGTTTTTATAACACCTTCCCTCAGTGCCCCTAGCACAATTTTTGCTTTATTAAGAAACCTGTGCCACCAGAATCATGATAAATTCTAAGTTCTATTTATAAGGAAACTATCTGAGAATTGGGTTGTGAGCATGAAAAGCACATTATCAATCATTCTCCCAATTTCATGTGCTGTGAGGGGGGTGCAGTGTTTCTTTTTTCAACAGATGTAAGAGAGGAGAGGTTATAGAGCATTTGCCAAGGTCGTTTGATGAAATAGCCAAAGGCATATCTTAGCACATTGATAAGTTTGCTCCTCTGTCCATTGACCCAATGATGTGTTTCCCCTTACCTTGTCTTTGGTGTAATGGAAGCATGTGGTTAGCAGCTGGGGCAAGGCAAGGTTCCACAATGGGCCTGAATTTCTCAAAGGCATCTCCCACTGTCCCATGAGGGAACCGGCGCCTTGTCTGAGTTTCACACACTCTCTAAGTCTGACAGCCAGTACTTTCTCCACAGCAGTGATTTTCAGATTTCCTAGTGAAATGGAGACCACAGTTGGGATTTGGGGTGGGAAATAGGAGATGAAGGGAAGTGTGAGCAAGTGACAGAAATGACAGAAATGGATATGACTCAACTTGCTCGTGGGCGGGCCTTAACACAATTCTGCTTGTTGTTTCTTGAGCTATGGCCCCTTTAGGACCTCAAGGATAGAAGGTTGTTTCCCACTGTGACTCCAAAGAAGGCACCACCCTCCACCATCCCCAATAATCCTCATACACACCAATACACATTTCTTATTTTATTTTGTTACTCCAAAGCTCCTTTCCTTATTGTCTAGAAGTAGAATCTTTCTGCCACTTTATGTCTGTTCCTCTGATTTTTGTTGATACTCATAGCTATTATATTTTATGATTGCTGTCACATGAAGGAAGCCAAACAAAAATTGCCCTTGGCTCTAAAAGAAGGCACAAAAAAGATGCATTAGTTTTTGGATTGTATGTATCCTTTAGTTTCTGACTCCACTGGGGCAGGGCTATGATAGTATACAACAGACAAAACTGTTTTTGTTTAGAATGAAATCAAAGTGTGGCGGCTCACACCTGTAATCCTAGCTATGGCTCACTCCTATAACTCCAGCTACGCAGGAGGCTGAAGCTGAAGCATTTCTAGATGGAGGCCAGTCTTGGCAACTTAGTGAGCTGTGTCTCAATAAAAAATGAATAGAGTCAAAAAGTTTTAGTTGAGTGGGAGAAAACTTTGGCTTCAGACAAAAATTCATTTTTTTTCCTCACAAGTGTTTTCTTTCTTTAAGAATTGCTCTGCATTATTTTATTAATAATTAATTATTAATTGCTTTTATTAGTAAGTAATTACTAATCAAGACTCTGTTATGGACTTTTTACTGAGAATGACCATTCTCAAAGTTATGAAAGAATAGTCCAACTTAACTTTGGTAAAGAGGTTATAGTGAGGTAAATATGGAAACTTTTAAACTTTAAAATAGCTCACAGGGAATTTTTATTTATACTATACATATTCCCTATTGCTATTTAGCATATTTGCTTCCATGCAAATGACATATGTTCATAAGTTGATTGTTTTTATGGTAATGTATAACCAATTTTTTAACCTTTACCTTTTTATCCACTGATTTAAAAAAATATTTAGCAAGATTTTGTATATCGTCTTTATAAATAGATTTTATGATCAAAAGTAAAATAAAAAGATATTTGGGGCTTTTAAGACTTCAATTTAGAGAACTGTTAGTTAAAAGATACATTAAATTTTACATGTATAATTGGCAAATTTATTTGGTCAATTTGTCTATTTAATATTCTACACATTTAGGACCCATTTCTTGATGGCAATTTTACTAATTATTTACTTCTGATGTAAATGAAAACTTTAGACTTTAGGGTTTGATTGTTGGTCCAATATAGCCTTTGGAATTAAGAAAAGTAGAAAACTTAGATCTATCCCTACTTTCTGCCCTACCCTGCATGTGTGCATACACATACACATACATACATACACACACATCTGAGTATGCATGCACATACAAACATATATATGTGTTTTTGCTCCATGAAGTTTGATCACTTTAGAGGACTTGGTCAGGACATTAACAATGGCAGATAGTGTTCATCTGAAAGAAAATGCTGGTGGAGATAGTTATGCCTTATGGGAGCTAGAGTTGATATAGACTATGGTATAGACTATGGCCTTCAGTTCTACCAAGAGTTTGAAGATGTGTTCAAAATTATTGATGAAGTAGAATTATTTTTTTTTATTTTTTTATTTTTGGTACCGGAGATTGACTCAGGGCACTTGACCACTGAGCCACATCCCCAGCCCTATTTTGTGTTTTATGTAGAGACAGCTGAGACTGGCTTTGAACTCGCGATTCTCCTGTCTCAGCCTCCCTAAGTGCTGGGATTACAGGCTTGAGCCACCGCACCTGGCTGATGAAGTAGGATTATTATGGAGATAAAAGTGTATTTCAATATAAGAAGAACCAACTCCAATTATGAGTAGAGATATCTCTTTCTCAGAGACATTAGAAAAGAGAATTAAGATGAATGAGATATTCATGCCCAGTAATATGCATTTTGTTTCCCTGTGAAAAGTAAAGCAGTGTGATTGCTAAAAGCAAATAGGGAAAATGTGGAGTTGGAGGTGTGAAGGGAGTTGTGAAGCTCTGGAAAGAGCCATGATGAGAGTGGGAGAAGTTATTTAGGAAAGGCTAAGAATGAAGATAATAAATTTGTCATTGAATTCAGTCATATTGTTCTCAGCTATTCTTCATCAGTAAGCAAGAGATAAGAAAGGAACAAAATAATAAAGTCCAGAAATAGTAGATACCAGTATGTTGGTATTAAACCAGAGTAGGGATTTTGTAAAGCAGATTTAGGTAATGTAGCAGAAAGTACAGTATTTAAGGTTGAAAAACAGTGATAAAGAATGGAATGTTGTTCTGTGGTGTCTTCCTTTGATGGAGAAGGAATTGAGGTAAGATGGGGTTGAGGATGTGAGGTGAAAGGGAATGCCCTTGGATTGGGAGAATCCTTGGAGAAGAAAGAGAGATAAGGAGTTAGTTACTGTGGAGTCAATGACCCAATATAGTAATAATAGGATAGTAATAAAGTTGGAAATGTAGTAAGCAGTGGTTCCAGATTTGGAAGTAAAGAAGTACCAAGTAATAACAAACTCTAGGTTTGAATAAGTGAAGGTTAGGATGTATAAAATTGAAAATATTAAGAAACTTGATTGATCTGTACAACTTTAATTGAAAATCTGAGTCTTCAAGAATGTAGACAAGCAATGGAAAGATAGCTATGAACCAAATGTCAAGGGTGTGATGATCTTAAAAGCAAAGAAGGAAAGGGAAAAAGAGGAGTAGTGAAAATAGTGGGGAACTCCCATGCAAAAAAAAAATTTAAAAAGGGTAAAATTCATGATGGAAGCAACCAGAGCGCAGAAAACAGACTGAGTTCTAGAAATCTATAGAATAAATTTAGTCCTGACAAATAATTCTGGGGTTAACAGTGGAAAGCTGTCCATTGGATTACTTGCTAATGAAGTTCAAATAAATATGAAGGTTTCATTTCCCAATCTTTTGAATCTACCTATGGCTTTATTTAATTACTTCTGGGGTTCTACAACTGAACTCCATCAGGACAAGATATTTGCTTCTCAGTGAATCTGAACCATTAATCAATAAGTAATACTTCCAAATTTTCTTCTGCTTTTTCATCAACAGAGATCTGTTTTTGATTCTCCTACTAATCTCAGTTGCCTGGACTTAAATACCAGTTCAATTAATTAATGAATGGACAAAAAATTACCTAACTACACAAAACTTCAGTTTCCTCACCTACTAAATAGGTGTAATTATAGAATTTACCTCACAGAAGACTGTGAAGATGTGGTCATACATGTAAGTAAATGTCAAAAACACAGAACCAAACAGGTATGTCTAATCAGTCAATGAGCATTAGCTGTTTTCAGTAATTATGGTTGGACAGCATTTCCTTCAGGAATTGTTTTACCTCATGACTAAATTTTACTTCATATGAATTGGCAAAGAACTAGTGTTTTGGACTTGCAGAGAACTAGTGTTATGGTGTTGAGTTAAATGTCATAAAAGTACTTATAACATTTGAGAAGAGTGCTATAAGATTGAATCATAATTAAGTCAATATGGTGCAAAAAGCTTGGGACCTTAAAGATCCATTAAAGGAGCGTCTCACTTTAGGGACATAGTGTAACAGTATTGAACCTGGAATGGGAACATCTGATTTCCAGTGTCAACTATTCCTTCTCACATCTGTCAATGAGAAAATTATTTCCTGAAGTCTCAAATTTGTCATCTACAAAGTGGCAATAATAGTAAAAGCTACTCTGTGGGCTGTGAAGAGGATTAAATGACAGAAATTATTTAACATAGAACCGAATTCAGCATTGATACTTGATGTCTATTATTCCATGGTATCTTCCTAAATATCATTATGCTTGACCATGTAATTTTTCAGCTCAGGTTTTTTGAAACAGTAAAATAAAGTATGAGAGGTTGAGGAGATACATTTCACTCATTTTAATAAAAAATTACAATTAGTAAACTGATGTGAAGGAAGCAATAAAGAAAAATGAAAAACAGATGAAAGATATAAAGAAAATCAAAATAAGTCTGGAACATTTAATTTGGTAACAAACAACCCTATGAACTTTAAAAGGAATAATGAACCACTACTATAACAGTACAATAAATAATGCTTTTAACACAAATCGCAAGCCACTGGATTTTGAACTACTGAGAACAGGTGCTACTCTTAAGGCTTGATGAAAGTCAATGGGGACCAAATTGAGAAAGGAGTCACCTTGTGCATTAACCACACACTGTGTCCTAGTTGGTCTTCACAGCACTGCTGTGAGATTAAATATCTTCATTCTACCCCATAGACAACTGAAATTCAGAGGGGAAAAAGAGTGACATGCCCAAACTTACACATCAAAGAGTGTATCTCTCTTTTGCAAATATTTTTTAATCATACATGATTTTATAACATTGAAGAGTTTAAAGAAGCATTATTATAATCTTAAAATGAATTAATGAATTAATGTGGGGCCACTTATTTTTGTAATTACTATAGAAAGAAAGGATATGTGTCAATTTAGAGGTCCAAACTTGTTAACAAACTCAAGTTAACTCAAGGAGGGGAAAGATCAAAATTAGATGAGTGGAATATTTCTCAATTTCAGAAAGCAATTGCACATCACACAAGGAAACATTTTACATGTATTAAGACCATCAAAGAAGAACTGAAACCTATTTTGTTGAATGTCATAGCCCAAAATCCGCAAGACACTGCTTGACAAAGTTCTGGTGCCTGCCATGGATCAGGGTGAAGAGATGCACTCCTCAATTTATTTCTTGTTGGGATGCCCCTTCTTAGTTTGACAGAATTAATTTTGCTTGCTTGTGTCACTATTCCAATTCCTGGAAAGACAGGATCAGTCAATCCTGGTCCCCTAAAATCTCTTGTAATTAAGGAGAGGCATTTGACCACCCAGGAGAATAAACAAGAAAATCCCCATCAGGATAGTACTACTGATATGATGTTTCTTAGAAGTAATTCTAAAAATTCCCCTGATGACAGTTTCACTTTAGATATGATATCCAGAACATTTGGGCCCACAGTTTCCCCAATTACATTTGGAAGTACTCTCAGGCCTGGCTGCAGAAGGCTACTTTGGCAACTTCAATAAAGTGAGCTATGGGAAATTGTGGCTCTAACTAGTCCCATGCCTAAAGCTCAAATGCTGGTCAGGCCTTCTCGCAGGCCCTGATCAAAATGGATTCCCCCTATGTTAAAATTCAGTCCTTATGTGATATTTGACATGGGTAAGGCAGAAGATGGCAGGTGCCCAGGTATAAACAAAATCTAACTTAGGACTGGACCCTCCCCTACCATACACAGGAGCCTACATTAATGGAGAAAGAATGGTTTGGATTAATGGAAAACATGTTAATTTTAGTTTTTTGTTTACATGGGAAAGTCCTAAGAAACAAAGGCCTCGATGCCTGCCCAGAGAATCTGAACTCAAATTATGTAAACAATGGTTTCTACAAAACAGGTTCAGGGAATGGTATTTTAATGACTTATGTAATAGTTAACTTAACCTACAGCTTTGGGCAATTCTAGCTTAAAAAAAAATAAGACACTAGCAGAAACCATTAACCACATGTGTGCCAACAGCTATGCTAAAATATCACTTCATGTTTTTAGGTATAGTTACCACAATGGTCTATTAGTCTTATGCTACCCTCATAGTTAAATATATCTTTATTTACCTCATCTTGTTTATTGGGGACACAATAGGAAGTTTAGTAACCTTTAGTTTGATATTAATCTTGAAAAACAGGACATGTGGACCCTTATGGTTTCAGTTTCTAGTTAAGATTTAAAAACTCTTTGAAGCTGATGAAGATATCCAGGACAATTATAGATGACCAGTCTGCGTTTATGAATAACTCATGATGAATTGTAACCCCCTTTCTTTTCTTTTCTTTTCTTTTCTTTTAATCAATGGCCATAAATCACTATAAATAAAGCACTGGTCTGAACTTAGGCAGACACAGCTTGCACCAAACCTGGTCTCTGTGTCTCATTGGTGCTACCTTCACCGATACTACTCATCCCACCTCAGGACCTGACACCCTGGGGAGGCTGGACCCCCCACAGTTGAAAATATCTGCTATATGCTGTTACCTACTGAGTTTTATATTCTTGAAATAATTTAAGTTGATGTCCCAAACCTCAGAATATCATATTATTATTTAGAAATAAGAAATGATTATATTAAAATGAGACTGGTAGAGTGAGTCCCTAATCAAATAGAACTGAGTATTCATAAGAAAGGAGAAGAGAGTAGGGATTAGCACAAACACAGAGGAAAGACCATGGAGAACACAGAGAGAAGATGTCATAAAAACCAAGGAGAGAAGTCCTGGGAGAAAACAAACCTTCCAACTGCATGATCTTGGACTTGCAATTTCCAGATGTGTGAGAAAATAAATTTCTCTGGTGTTCAGCCTTCTCATCTGATATTTTGTCATGTCAGACCCAGTATGTGTGTTATGTTTTTTAGAACTGAACAATTCTGTTATAACCATGTGCAAAGTCTTTAAACTATAGCTTTATAAATAACCAACATTAAAATGATGATAAGTGTGAATTATACTTCATGTTAAACTATTACAGGGAAAAATCAATGTATAGCATCATCATATATCTGAGAATTATACTCTGTGTGATTTATGGATTTTATGACCAACACTAGTACAATATATATTGCAATTATTAATTTTCAATATTTGTGTGGTGATATTTTGGCTTCTAAGTGGAATTGTGGCTCATTATTCACCCATACCATATTATATAATAAGGCTCATAATTCTTGCCTTTTCAAATAGAAATTTTTGCTTCTGTTTTGGTTATAAACATTCTAATCTAGGCCTTCTCTTCCCATACCTGGATTTCTAATGTTTTCAATATTATCTTTCTCTTTATAGTTTGCACTGCTCTAATATATTATTTATACTGTTAAATGAATATACAATTTTATCAAGCCTACTTCCTTGTTTAAAAGTGAAAACAGCTCTCTATGCATTTCAAAAGTAACTTACAACCTGAGTCTTGACTTTTCCCTAATCTGACCCCTACCTCCTAGCCACCCACCGTTTTAGTCAGCATTTTTTCTTCCATGACCAAAAGACCTGACGAGAACAATTTTAGAGAAGGAAAAGTTATATGGCTCATAGTTTCAGAGGGCTCAGTCCATAGATGTTTAACTCCATTGCTGTGGGCCCAAAATGAGGTAGAACTTCGTGGCAGATACATATGAAAGAGGAAAGAAGTTCAGGAAATGACCACCAGGAAGCCAAGAGTGAACTCTGCTCATCAAAATATAAACCCCAAAGGCACTTGCCCAGTGAACTATTTCCTCCAGCCACTCCCTATGTATAGTTATCCCCTAATTAATCCCTATCAGTGGATAAACCTCGTATCTAAACCATAATACCTATACTACTACTTGTTTAACCATATTTTTTACCAATTTTTAATTATAGCTTACCTTGCAAGTCTCATAAACAGGACTTATCAACATTCCTTGAATAAGTCCTTTTTATCATTTTTGTCTTCGTATCATTGCTTAAACTTTCCCATCAACCCCCATCTAAAATGCATATTCCTAAAACCATTCCAAGTCTTAAAAATTTTCCAAACTATTAAACCCATGTTAATTTTATTCTGTTCAGAACAATTAACCCTTTGAATGTATCACAAATTAGAGTTTTATATCCCTAGCTAAGCAGGTACTATTATGTCCCTGTCCCGTTTCCCAATAACTCATAGTATAGAGTTGGTTATTTAAAGGAACACAAATATCCATTTGCCAATCTATGTATTCATTATATGCATAAACACTTCCAATGTATTATATTTTTTTCATAATTTAAAAAATTCCTTAATTTGCTTCATATGGGTTAATACCTACCTTCTTCCTGGTATTGGGCTACAAGCTGGGCATAGATACTAGATAATGAGCATGAAAGAAAGGCAGTTATTGTCAAGAGAATGATAATCTGTAGGTAGAGACAGATGCACTCAGAAAGATGCTGTGTGAATCCTCAGAGGCAGGTGCAGTGCTGCTCCCAAGTTGTCACCTTTGCTTTCTGTATGAAACAAGGGAGCCCAGAAAGGAAACTGTTGAGTTCAGCCTAGAAGGATGGGCAAGCATTCTTGTGGCTGATAAGAAGAGAATCTCAGGAAAACAGTGATTCTTTTACAAATCACACACAAGAGGTATTTGATAGATGCTTATCTAGGTTCTATACTCACTGACTTCCTTAGTAGAGAAGGGATTTAAATAATGGAAACAAAGTTAGTTTAAAAAAAATTGGGGTAAGGAGGACAAGAGAGAAATCAAAAGGTGAAAAAATGTACAAGTTTATATGACAAAAAGAAGAAAAAATTCAGCTATTACATTTGACCGTAATATTTAGCCTTGAGTTTCCCAGGAGACATCAGGAAGAGAGAAACATAAAACATTTACTCAAATCTTGTAGGATAACAGGAAGGAAATTATATTTTTCTGTGGGAAAAAAAAAAGGCTATCTCAAACTCAGAGACAATCTCTCACTGGGAATTATACAAAGAAATCTGGAAGATATAATGGACAAAGTTCTCACAAACATTTCTGTGGCTAATATGAGTGCATATACAGAAATATTTACTTTTACTTTTACATATCCCATGTAAATATTTATCTATAAAGAAAATATTTTGGATTTCTGTAAAAGAAAGTCATATAAATCCCTCATTAGAAAGATTAGAAAATAAAAGAATAGCTATTTCAGAATAGCTATTTTAGTAGGTAAGATTGTTTCCAGCTAGGTCTTTAGCACCAAAAATTCTCTCCTAAATTTTCAAGTGCCTGACATTATACCTCAGCCCAAAAGACAAGAAATTCCTGGTGCAAATAAAGATATAGTCTTACTTTCTTCTCACAAATGTTAAAACTATTCCCTCTTTTTTATTTTTTTATTAGTTTAGTTGTTTAAGATAATTATGAGGAAGTCATAAATTATATTTTCAAATGATATTCATAGAGTGATTCAGCAGTAAGCCAATTAAGATATTCATAAATGTGCATTTATTTATTCAGAGAGTAATTTTATAGTTCTCTGCCTGGTATGGAAATTTTTCTCTGAAACTTAAGCAGAAAGCTGTACTTTTTTGCTCTGTAAACTGTCCCTCCTACAGGTCTACCCTTGCTTTCTACCCTTGCTTTCTTTGTTAATCCACAGCACTTGTTATATCCAAGTGACATTTTAAGTGAAGAACCAGCCAGGGCATTGTGGTTTGGCCATATATGTGGCTAACTCTTGGAGTCTCTGAATGTCATTCTCTCATCTTTTATTTTTACTTAACAGATTGTCTCTACTGTCTTCCTTTACTGCCACAATCTAAATAATTGAATCAAGAAAAAATGTTGGAGTTCAAGGAGGTTTCAGCATGGCAGAATAGAGCAGGTTGCTTTCCTGGCTGTTCTAGGGGGTGAAACCAAGAAAGTAGACAGCTTCTCAGCATGGTAGGTGAACAAAAAACATAGGGTGGGGAGACTCTTCTGGAATTTAATACTGAACACCTAAAGCAGATCAGGGACTCAGAAGGTTGGATATAATAATGAAGGAAAAAATCTGCAGCACCACAGCCACTGCCACAGTGGAGGCACCAGGCAGGGCAATCCCTCCAAGAGCACAGTGGAGGGATAAGGGAATTAAAGGAACCACATTTTTAAGAGGACTGAGGTATGTCTGGGCACAGAGTTTATAGATCAAAGACACTATCCAACAAAATTGAAAGGTGCACTACATAATAGCCTTGTACGGGAAAGAAACCACACTCTCCTGGAGCATGTGAAAGACAGAAGAAGGAACCATTTTTCAGCCAATGCTGGGGACCAACAGCTGAGGGAGCTGAGTCCTGGCACACTTGAGTCTGACCTGAAATGCAGGCCTGGCAAACACAAATTGTGTGATAGAGGGTGCCTAAGTGGCCAGGAGAAAATCAAATATGGAGACAGGTTTACATGGGGGACAACCAGTCATGGAAACCCACCTGGCTCCCCTCCACCCCCTCCAATCTGACTGTTTGCAGGACCAGCTGGGAGAGATGTGCCTAGGCAGTAATTCAAAAGAGTGGGGGTGGGAAAAACTGAGTTTGGAGACTGAATCCAAGACCAGGAAACATGGGGTTTGCAAGTGATGTAGTAGACAAGAACTGGCTCTCCTACCCCATCAGTGGAACTCAGGGAGATTATGGGATGCAGTCTTCTAGCATGGACCAGCATTTGCTGGGCCTTGGAGGCACATGACTTACAATCTCCAAAGCAATTGGTATCCAGGGAAGAACATGGAGCCTAACTAAACCTACCCCCCAGGAGTTCCATCTATAGGATTACCTCTTTCACTCTAGCAACCCCACCCTGAGGGTGGAACAAGCATCATATTCCAGACAACCTCACCTAACTGCTAAGAAGGGATGCCAAGAATCTTTTGAACTCCAAAGAAACAATTCTTTAAATTTTCATTGAGATCTTTTTATTTTTCCTTTCTCTGCTTAATTGTGACCTTAATAGTTTACAGACATTTATACATATCCATATTTGTTTTTTTTTCTTTTCTCATTGCTAGCAGTTTTGACACCAGTTATTTTTCATAGATCAGTTTTTTGAAAACTATGATGTTTTATTCATATATTTCAGCTTTGTTTTGTATTCTTTTATTTTTAATTTTTAAAATTTTTACTTTATATATTTTTCTCTCACTTATCTATTTCCCTTGAAACTCTTCCTCTCTTTTCTTCTACTAACATCCAATCTCTATTATTCTATCTTTCACTCTTCCTTTATTTTTTTACTTCTATCCTCTCTCCTCCTCCCTCATAATCATCACATCCTATATCACATTGGTTCTCTCCCTGTTCACCATTCAAAATTGTAAACTATTTTGCAAACTTACTATTTTTATTGTAGGCAATAACTGATCATATCACTTCTGACTATTGTGACAACATTGTAGATGTCATAGCAGGAATTATTTGATTTAATGCAGTGTATTGTTTGCATTAGTTGTTGTTATTAATTGTCTCCCCCTAAATGGTGAAGTATGAAAACCTTCAGGGAAACTATAAGTCTACAGGTAAAAACTCTACTTTTTCACATTCATACTCTTAGATGGGTAGACACATAAACAACATGAAAAAGCAAAGGAACAAATCACCCCAAACAAACCAAGATACTTCAATAACAGAATTCTTCACCACCACAGTGTAAGAAATATCAGAGAAAGAGTTTAGAATTTATATATTTAAACTAATCTGTGAGGTAAAGGATGATGTAAGGAGTGTATCAGAGAGAAAATACAGGAAGTGAAAGATCACTTCAATAAAGAACTAGAGATTCTGAAAAACAAAATCAAGCAGAAAAACTAGAAATGAAGGAATCAATAAACCAAATTAAAAATTCAATGGAAAGCATCACCAACAGACTAGACAACTTGGAAGACAGTTTTTCAGGCAACGAAGATAAAATATATAATCTTGAAAATAAAGTTGACCATGAAGAAAAGATGTTAAGAGAACATGAACAGAATTTCCAACAAATATAAGATAACCTGAAAAGACTAGATTTAAGATTTATTGTTATGGATGAAGCCTTAGAGATACAAACCAAAAGAATGCACAATCCTTTCAATGAAATAATATCAGAAATTTCCCAAACCTGAAGAATGAAATGGAAAAAGAGACACAGGAGGATTATAAGACCCCAAATACATAAAATTAGAACAGAATCACACCAAGGCACATTATTATGAAAATGCCTAGCATACAAAAGATAGAATTTTAAAGGCTGCTATAGAAAAATGACAAGTCACATTTAGAGGGATACAAATACATATCTCAGCTGATTTCTCAACCAGACCTTCAAAGCTAGGAGGACTTGGAATAACATATGCCAAGCTTTGAAATAAAATGGATGCCAGCAAAGAAAACTATACCCAGAAAAATTAAGCTTCAGGAATTGACAATGAAAGGAAAACTTTTGTGACAAAAGTTAAAAGAATTTACAACTAGAAACCAGTATTATAAACATACTCAATAAAATATTTCATGAAGAAGAAATAAAAAATAAAAGTGAAGCCCAGCAAAGGGGTTAACTACACTAGAATAACAGTCAATCAAAGGAGAAACCAAACCAAATTAAAAGCCAGACATAAATCAAAATTACAAGGAATGAAAATCATATCTCAATAATAACATTGAATGTAAATGGCCTAAACTCATCAATCAAAAGACATAGACAGCCATATGGATTAAAAAACAACAATATGCTCTCTCCAAGAGCCTCACCTCATAGGCAAAGATATTCACAGACTGAAGGTAAAAGATGGGAAAAAACATATCATCCACATGTTTCTCATATACAAGCAGAGGTTTCTTTCCTCATATCAGATAAAGTGGACTCCAAGCCAAAGTTAATCAGAAGGGATAAAGAAGGACATTTCATACTGCTTAAGGGAATCATACATTTACAAGACATAAGAATCATAAATACTTATTCCCCAAGCAATGGAGCATCAACATACATCAAACAAACCCTTCTCAACTTCAAGAATCAAATAGACCACAACATAGTAATACTGGGTGACATTAACACACCTCTCTCACTACTGGATAAATTATCTAAATAAAAACTAAATAAATAAACTATAGGACTAAAAAATACAAATAATAATTTAGACTTAACAATAGACATATATAGAATATTTCATATAGAATATTTCATCCATCAAAGACCAAATACATGTTCCTCTCAGAGGCACACAAATCCTCTAAAATAGATGATATCTTAGGCCACAAACCAACTCTTAGCAAATACAAAAAAAATAGAGACAATGCCTTGCATTCTATCAGATCATAATGGAATGAGATTAGAATTCAACAATTAAATAAAAAATAGAAGCTACTCTAACACCTGGAGACTAAATAATATGTCATTAAATGACCAATGAATAGCAAAGAAATCATGGATAAAATAAAGAAAAATACTTAAAGGTAAATGAGAATAGTGGTACCACATATCAAAATCTCTGAGACACTATGAAAGAAGTGCTAAGAGGAAAGGTCATTGCATTGAACTCATTCATTAAAAGAATAGAAAGTTAACAAATAACCTAACATTATATCTCAGAGCCCTAGAAAAAGAAGAACAAATCAATACCCAAAGCAGTAGAAGACAAGAAAATAATTAAAATCAGAGCAGAAATCAATAAAATTGAAACAATCCAAAAAAATCAACAAAACAAAAATTTGGTTCTCTGAAAAATATAAAATAAAATTGATGAGCCATAGCCAAGCTAATGAAGAGAAAGAGAGAGAAAACTCAAATTACTAACATTCATGATGTGAAAGAAAATATCATGACAGACACTATTGAAATAGACTGTAATCAGAAATTATTTTGAAAATTTATACTCCAATAAAATAGAAAATCTTGAAGATATTAACAAATTTGTAGAGACATATAACTACCCAAATTAAATCAGGAGGACATTGAAAATTTAAACAGATCAATTTCAAGAAATGAAATTGAAAATGTCCTAAAAAGCCTACTAAGAAGGAAAAGCCCAAGACCAGATGGATTCTCAGCCAAATTCTACCAGACCTTCAAAGAATACCAATCTTTCTCAAATTATTCCATGAAAAAGAAAAGGAAGAAACCCTTCAAAACTCATTCTATGAAGCTAGTATCACCCTGATACCAAAACCAGACAAAGATACATCAAAGAAAGGAAACTTCAGCCTATATAACCCTGATGAACATAGGTTTAAAAATTCCCAATAAAATCCTGGCAAATTGCATAAAAAACATACTAAAAAGATAGTGCACAATGATCAAGTAGGGCTCATCCCATGTAATTCATCACATCAGTAGACTTAAAGAGAAGAATCACATTATTATCTCAATAAACTCAGAAAAAACATTTGACAAAATACAGCATATATGCATGTTCAATACACTAGAAAAAGTAGAGTTAGTAGGAATATACTTTAACATTGTAAGAGATATATATGCTAAGCCCAAGACTAACATCATTCTAAATGGAGAGAAATTAAAAGCATTCCTTCTAAAAACTGGAACAAGACAGAGATGCCCTCTTTGATTACTTCAATTCAACATTGTCCTGGAAATTCTAGCCAGGGTAATTAGACAGATGAAAGAAATCAGAGGGATACAAATAGGAAATGAACAACTCAAACTATCAGCAAACTATTTGCTGAGACATGATTCTGTATTTAGAAGATCCAAAAAACTCCACCAAAAAATTTCTAGAACTAATAAATGAATTCAGCAAAGTAGCAGGATATAAAATTAACACTCATAAATTTGTTGATTCAGTGATGAATCAACTGAAAGAGAAATTAGGACATCTATCCCATTCACAATAGCCTCAAAAATAAAATATTTGGGGATCATTCTAACAAAAGAGTTTCATGAAAGGCCTCTACAATGAAAACCATAGAACTCTAAATAAAAAATTGAAGACCTTAGAAGAGGAAAAATCTCCCATGTTCTTGGATAGGCAGCATTAATGCTATCAAAATGGCCATCCTACCAAAAGCACTATACAGATTTAATGCAATTACTATTAAATTTCCATTGACATTCTTCATAGAAATAGAAAAAACAGTCCTGAAATTCATTTAGAAAATAAGAGGTCCAGAATAGCCAAAGCAATCCTCAGCAAAAAAAAAAAAAAAAAAAAAAAAAATAGTGAAACAGGAGGCATCAGGATATGAGACCTTAAATTATACTAGAGTTATAGTAACAAAAATAGCATGGTATTGGCACCAAAACAGACATGAAGACTGATGGTACAGAAAAAAAGACACAGAGACAAACTCATAGAAATACAGATATCTCCTACAAGACAAACGCACCATAGACATATACTGGAGAAAAGATAGCCTCTTCAGCAAATGGTACTGGAAAAACTAGAAATCCATATGTAACAAAATAAAATTAGACCTCTATTTCACACCCTACACAAAATCCAACTCAAAGTGTATCAAGAATCTCTGCATTAGAACAGAGACCCTGCACCCACCAGAAGGAAAAGTAGGCCGAATTTTCCATTATGTCTGCTTAGGAACTGAATTCCTCAACAAGACTTCGAAAGCACAAGAAGTAAAATCAAGAATCAAGAAATGGGATGGTATCAAACTAAAAAGCTTTTTCAAAGCAAAGAAAATAATCAAGAACATGAAGAGAGAGACTACAGAATGAGAGAAAAGCTTTACCACCTGCACTTCAGATAGAGCAGTAATCTCCAGGATATATAAAGAACCCAAAAAACTTAACACTAAATAAACAAATAACCCAATCAATAACTGGACAAAGGAACTAAACAGACACTTCATATAAGAAGAAATACAAATGATCAACAAATATATGGAAAAATTTTCAACATCACTAGCAATTAGAGAAATGCAAATTAAAACTCCCCTGAGATTTCATCTCATTCCAGTCAGAATGGCAATTATCAAGAATACAAGTAATAATAAATATTCGCAAGGATGTGGGAAAGATTCATTCATACATTGCTGGTGGGACTGCAAATTGGTGCAGCCGATCTAGAAAGCAGTATGGAGATTCCTCAGAAAACTTGGAATGGAACCACCATTTGACCTAGTTATCCTTCTCCTCAGTATATAACCAATGGAGTTAAAATCAGCATACTATAGTGACGTGGCCACATCATCGTTTATAGCAGCTCAGTGAACATTTACTAAGCTATGGAACCAACCTAGGTGCTCTTCAACAGATGAATGGATAAAGAAAATATGGTACATATACACAATGGAATATTACTTAGCCATAAAGAAGGATAAAATGATGGCATTTGCCATTAAATGAATGAAGCTAGAGAATATCATGCTAAGTGAAATAAGCCAATCACAAAAGGCTAAAGGCTGAATACTCTCTTTGAATTGTGGATGTTGACTTACAATATATGGAAAAGGGAGGTTCACTAGATTGGACAGGGTGAACTGGGGGGAAGGGAAGGAGAATGGGAATGGGAAAGAGAGTAGAATGAATTGGACGTAACTTTCCTAGTTTGTATATGCATGTATGACCATTGTAACTCCACATCATGTACAATCACAAAAATTAAAAGCTATACTCCATGTATGTATGATATGTCAAAATACATTCTACTGTCACATATAAATAAAAGGAACCAATAAAAAATTACAGAAATTAAATTGGGCTGCTTTTACAAGGTACTGAGATGAGAAAAGAAATTCTCTTGTTGTTTGTTGTTCCTATCACTAGTTTGGCAATTTTCATGAAAAAAAAAATCAAAATATTTCTTCTATGTATTTTAGTCCATTTCTATTCAAATTAGCTGTGTTGTTTTTGTTTCTTTCTTTAATCATGAGATACCATACTTGAGAAAGAAGTAATAAGAAACTGTGTGAGGTTGATGATCCAGAGAAGCATGGTTGGTATACTGGTGTGCAGGCCAGATATTAGACAGTAAGTCTCTAAAGCAGAAAGAATAAATGTTTTCAAATGATAGATGCAAAGCATCACTCATATGAGAGCTATGGACTCTCTGAGGCCAAACGATATTGCAAAGTACTTTTAACATAGAATTTCCATGGTTATAGATAGAGACAAAGAAGGCTTACATTTTGACTTGTAAATGATGAAAAAGAAACTTGTTCGCTAACTACAAAGATTACTGTGGTCATTACAAAACTAAGTTCATAAGATAACAGACTTTTACTGTGACTTAAGTGGTCTTATTTTAATTAGTCATGATTATCTTACAACTCTAGAACATAAGTCAGCAAACTTTTTCTATAAATGGCCAGAGATTAAGTATATTTGACTTTGCAGACTAACAAGTCTTTCTTACAACTAATCAGCTTTGTTACTGTAGGCCCAAAATAGCTATAGACAGTATGGAAACAAATGTAACTGTGTTCCAACAAAACTTTATTTACAAAAATAGGCTGTGGGCAGAAGTTTAACCCCCAGGTTGAAATATTCTCATCCCTGTTCTGATTATAAAGCAGGGTATTTGCTTAATTCAGTGATACCTGTTGCAAACTCAAAAAAAAAAAAAAAAAGGAGATGAAAAGTTATTTCATACAGAAAAGAATGCAGTAAATTAGATCTTTCAAGGAATGTTTACAGTGTCTTTGCTGTGTGTTAGGCAGAGCACTAAATGTTAGGGAATCCATGAGTAAAAGAACTTGCTACATCTCGCCCCGCTGCCTCAAGAAGCTTATGGGAAGAAATGAGATGAACACAAACCAAGTTGCAGCATAGGAGGTGGTAAATCCTGTAATGTTCTTAAGTATGGAGTGTTATAGAAGTGCATTGGAGGAAAAGCCATAATAGCCTTGTATAAAACTACTTCCTAGGGCTGAGATTGTGGCTCAGTGCTAGAGCGCTTGCCTAGCACATGTGAGGTAGTGGGTTCAATCCTCAGCACCACATAATAAAAATAAACAAATAAAATTACTTCCTGCTAAAACTTTTCAGCAGGTGATCATCATTTTATAAAATCCATTCTAACTTACATATTAGATTATTTCTATATTTTCTTTATTTTTATTCTCACTCTTTTTATTTCTTGTGTCATTTAGCAATAATTGTCAGTGCACTTTTATACAAATTTATAGGAGATGATTTCCTCTTAAAGTTATATAACAACAGCATGAACAAAGATCCTTACAAATCATCTAGTGGAATTCCCCACACATTTCAGTTGACAATGAGAATTGAAAGGCAGAATGGTATGGTCAAGGTCCCTGGAAGAACTAAAATTAGAATGTGGATTTTGTCAATGGGACAGTTAGAACTCCTGTATAATATCTTAAATTCAGAACAACCTTGTAGCTACTAATAGGGAAACAGAAATGTAATCTCCAGATGAAGGAAGTATGGCAATGATGTAGGAATGCTGCAAAATAATTTTTCTCTCTTATGAGCTGCAAAAAAATCTCTAAATTTAGATTTTCTCAAAGTTCATTTGCTTTTTTTCCCAGGCAGGTATTCTTGTATTACTTTTCTAATTATAATTGTGTGGGATGTTATCATTTTCCCTCCAAAACCTTAATCTATATTTAGGTAAAGTGATTTCTAAGTAAAAGCACTCAACACACCATGAAGACAATTATAAACCCAAGTCTGTCATTATAAAACTTCTCCTAGAGCAAGTAAAATGTATATTTCTTGAAACTTTTGATTTTCGTTTGGATAGTTTTACTTTTTAGAGCTACTAAGCAATCTTGCAAGGATTAAGAAGAGTAGCTCCTGCTAGATGATCTAGAGTTTGCACTTTAAGGAGAGAAAGGAAACACAAAAACAAAGTAAAAACTTAAGATTATGATTTTCTGGACTGGGGTTATGGCTCAGTGGTAGAGTGCTTGCTTAGCGTGTGTGAGGCACTGGGTTTGATCCTTAGCACCACATACAAATAAATAAATAAAATAAAGTCATTGTGTCCATCTACAACTAAAGAAAAATGTTTCTTAAAATAAGATTATGATTTTCTTCTTCATCACCAGTTCTCAAAGTGTGGTCGTAGGCTGTTTGAGGGGTTACTGGCATGCCTTTTCGATGGCCTCATGAGTCCTATCTATTTCCATAATGAGAAAAATACTGACTTTGTAGGGTGTAGGCATTTGTGCTCATTGAGCAAAGCAATGTGGAGAAACGTCTGTACCTTCACACAACTCAAGGCGATGCCCAACTCTGCTGGCCATGGCTGCAAGCTTCGTGATCATCCATGCACAGTAAAAGAAGAGAGAGAAGTCTGATTTCACTTAAGAATATTCCATAGTTCGTAATGGCCTATTATATTTTATGAATAACCTCCAGAGAGGAGCTCAAAGGCTCCAAACATGAAGTGATGGCAGTGAGATGGACACACAAACGACCTTGATTTGATCAGTGCGCGCTGCATGCATGTGCTGAAGTATCACTTGTATTATGTGTTCATCAAAAATATAAAGAATGTCCTTGAAACAGTGAACAGTATAAATTTAATTAGATCTCATTGCTTACATACACACATTTTTAATAATTCAAGTGACTAAATGAAAGTTGTATAGAAAGTGGCTCTGCTGTCAACTCAACAATGATAGTTGAGTTTGGGGAAAATCACTCATGCATTCGAATTTTAAGTGGAATTAACCACATTTTTCACAACAATCATTTTTGTTTTAAAAAGCAAATGAAAAACTAGTTATTGACTTCAGTATATAGTTTTCCAAAACTGCAAAAAGAAAAAAGTATGCTGCTTGGAGAAAACAACTCACATAATTTGATATCAATAATAAAATTTGATGTTTCAGGAAAAAAAAGAAGTTTGGAAAATTTTTATCTCGCCACCATGAACTTGAAAGCTTCCTAATATATGTGACCTTTTTGATGAGATTGGCGGTGATAGCAACAGATGTGATTATCTGGTATTACAAAATGAGAACTGTGAACAAACCTTTTGAAATTTACCAATGAATAATATCATGAAATCATGGAAGAATAAAAAAGTCATTCAAAGTGCAAGAGTGACCAATTAAATGAATGTAACAAAGTATGTAAAGTTCACTGAAATGATTTCAGATCCTACATCGCAATTAACCTTTAAGATACTGCCATTTGTTGAGTTTTGTTGTGAAATTAAAGAGATATATTTATAATTATATGAAAAAGCTATGAAAACATTCCTCCTTTTTCCATCTACATATCTGAGTGAGGCCCTGCTTCAAATAATCCCATACAACATACTGCAAGAAATTGATATGAAGGAATATATGAGAAGCAATGTTATTCTATTAAGCCAGGATTCTTAAGATTTTTATTAATTGTAACACAATGGCTCCTTTCTTACTAAATTTAATTTTTTGAGCAATATAGTTTTTTCATAAAAATGTACTTGTGTTGATATTATTCTGTTTTTAAACAAATTCATAAATAAACATTAAAGTTTTTTCAGCCTTAATTTCCAATATGTTATATATCAATACTATAACACACATAAATACAGCTCCTTGGAATTCTCAATAATTTTTAAGAGTATGAAGGATTTTTGATATAAAATGTGATAAGAACTAATTATTATGCATTCGTCATTTGTGTCAAAGGTTTTTACAAAAAAAAAATATTCTACATACTATTTCTAAAAGTGAATTTACCAGAGTGTACTTTCCCTTGGTTATCTTCATAGAGCATCTAGTCTAGAATCCTATTATTATATTGTATTATTATCTGTTTCTGATTTCAAATCCATATGCTTTACCAAATGATAATGATTCATGTTTTTGCTCATCAAGATCATACTTTTTCCCTTGTATGAACTTCTTGAACTGTAGTTTGCTGAAGTCCATGGATATGTGTCTGACAATCAAGTATTTCATATGATTTTTTTTTCTGTGCTATAATGAATTTGAAGTGGTGAATCAAGATCTTAAAACACTGGAGTTCCTCCATTCTGTTTTAGTTTATTCTATAATGATATTTTCCTCTTGCAGTTTAATTTGTTTTTCTTATTCATACCTTAGGATTTAGGATGGAGATGAGAATGGGAAAGAGGATGGACCATGTAAATATTTTTTAAATGACTGGCAAGTTTCCACTCTAAAATAAAAAAAAAGATTAGGACCTAGTTATCTGCTTCTCCTGCTATTCGCTTTTGTTGGCTTGTTGATTGCTGAGGTAATGTGAATTATCGCTCAGCAAACATTCATACCCTTTTCCTATCATTGTTGGTTGAGTATACTACTCACGTCCTTTGAAGTTAGGCTTGGCTTTGTTGAATGGGTATCCACAAATGTTATGCTATCAGTGACTTTAAATTGTATGGCAAAGCTTAGATCTTGCATGTTGATGATATGCTTTGAGAAAAACAGACCAAAGGTGGAACAAACCACAGTCAATAGCCAAGTGTAGTCAAATGAAGATGCATAGGTGAGCCCAGCCTTGACCCACAGAACCAGAGTCTATTGATCATAAACTTGTGAGTGAGAACTGACCAAAAGGTCTTTATTCTGCATCAGCTTTCCTAAACTTGATGGATTTCTCTAAGCCCCTTACTTGTCTTTTCTTGGAAAATTTACTTTAGAAAACTCATTATTGTAAATTTTTTTCTCTGACTCTTTGAGATGTACATCTTTTTAAAAAGCCTTTTGCTAGTTTCACAGCTCTTTGTCAAGGGCCTGGAATCTATCTCTTTTAAATGCATGAAAAGCAAGCTAGCAACCTATCTACCAGATTCTGTAGGAGAGTAGAAAGTAAGTTCAGCAGGCACTATGCTGCAAGTTGTAAAACTATCTTCTATCTTGAAGAAATTTTGGATAGGTCATTCAGCCAATTCACACAGCCTACTACCATACACCCTCCCATATTACCTTACTCCCACCTATGGCTTCGAAAACTCCCCAGTCCTTTGCTTCAGGGAGTTGAATTCAGCATGAGTACTCATCTCTTTCCACTATTGCAACAGCCTAGAAGAATCCTCCTTGCCTGCTTTACTTTACCAAGTGCAAGTTTTGCTTTAATTATTGTTAAGACCCTGAGTTTGAGGAAGGTTTGTATTACAACATTTTTGTTGTAGTGGCTGACTTCAACATTTCATTGATTAGTTAATTCATTTATACCTAAGTACTTCCTATATTATTTGAGATGATTTTAGAATAAAAGAACACTAGGAAAGAATGATATGGAGAGAATAATAAAGCCTGGGGATAAGGACCGAGAAAGAAACAATGCAAATAGTCCAAGAACAATTACTATAAAGTGAGTACCAAATTTAGGTCAGAACTAATCTTATTGGCAGTGATGACAAAAAAATATTGAGTCTGATAGAAATTGTTATTTATTATTGAAAGAAATTGTTATTTATTATTATTATTGAAAGAATACTAGAATGATAGAAGAGAGATTTATTTTCTAGTATTCAACACCAATAAGTAAACCTTTGGGTCAACAAACCATAGGGTCAACAATAGTTGCAGCACTTTAATGAAACTGCAGAAGTACATGCAAGCTTTCTTTGAGCGCTTCTGAGTGAAAAATCAAGAGCATTATGTTATATGATGATTCTATGAAGGTATTTTTGTAGGGATAGAAAATAATGAAGTATAAATATCTAACGTCCTGCTGGTTCTAATTAATAGAAGAGCAATAGAAAGGAAATCCAGAAGCTACTCTTTCCCCTAGAGCAGTGGTTTCCCTTGTCCTCTACTCTAACAGGATTCTGCTGCTCATTCTGTAGGTGCCTGTCACTGTTAGGATATAACAGAGCAGTTCACTCCTGAAACTGTCTTTAATGGAGTTGCTTTCCCTTCCTCTTCCTCACTTTCCCCCTAATCTTTTAAAAACCCATTCCTTCCACATGGTTTCTAAATTCTGAAGAGAAGCCTCTTAAACATCTCCCTCCTTTCTTTAGTTTGTATGAACTGATTAGCAAAAAAGTAATGTGTCGGAAAAGAAAAGCAGATGCCAGCCTTGGAGGGTCCAGGTCTCTTTCCTTGTTCATGGAGGAAGAGGATCCAGAAGAGGCACCTATGGAGAGGAAGACTCTCACCCCGCATGGGCATTTCCTGCCTACTGTCCCACTGTACACTCCTTTCCTCCTATAAAATCCCTTTATGCCCCTGTTCTCCCTAAAATAGAAATTTGAGACAGAAAAGTCTACTCTTTCTTCTTCAAAGCTGACTTTGAATAAAACTATTTTCTTCTACTAATTTCTGTCTCCCTTAGGTTTTGGTTGAGCAGTGAGCAGCACAGATATTCAATCCTGGTAACAATGGCATTTATTATGCATCATCTTCACTACATTTGCAAGATAATTATTATAATCCTCATTTCAGCTACAAAGAATCTTAGAAGTTAGGTTACTCTAACCTACTTAGAGTTAGGTTACTCGGTCAAGGTTTATCTGACCCTGAAGGCCATCCATGTTGACTGCTTTTTGGAGATTCATCATTTCTAACAAAATTTCAAATCATAAAAATTGCAATAATCTCATTAGAAGTTATTATAAGACTACACCAGAGTTCCAGCATTGCTAAAATCTATTTCATGTGGTCTCTGGTTCCCTGTACCAGGCTGCACAAAACTTATTAATGTGCTTATTAAAATATATAGCCTTGCTGGAGAGTCTGACCCTCAAAGCTTGAAGGGCCAGGAATTCATATTTTCAACAACTCTACTGGCTTTATCTAAAATAGGGTCAGGTTTAAGAACTACTGCATTGGACTCTGCCTTTTGAATAAAAATTGTTTCAGCTGGAATTTTAATCAGAGCAGAATAGTAAATCTTTTGCATATACATTGATAGCAAGTACCTGAGGTTTAAATATTTTGTTTAATACACTGAAAGGAGAAACTTGTATCTCATAAACCAGGTAAATTGATGTCAAAGTTCACACTTGATTATTTACATGAAAAGTGTCCTGTGGGAAGACTGTGGTAGTTTATTAAAAATATCAACCAGGAGAAAAGCCAAAGCATTCTGCAGCAAACAAATTTAGATCCTCTCTAAAGTTCAAATTATCGTTTGGTTAAAGTTCTAAAATTCAATACTTCAGAGAAAGGAAGGAATGATGGTTGGGGTTTTTGGGTCTCCTCTTCATGCAGAGAGAACCCATCTGGGGCTGGCTGGCACTGGAGGAAAGCTGGATGCCTCTTAATGGACCTTGTGTCTGTAGATTGACTTACTGACTAAAGTTGATGGCTAACTTTTGTTCATGTAGATAACAAAGGGCACCAGAAAATGACCTTTGCAGTCATCATGAAGATGAGAATGGCTTCTTTTGTGTTATTATTTGTTCAACAGATTGAGCTGCTTTTGAAAGAACTAAGCAATAGGATAGTAAGATCATTTGTGAGTGTGTAGGCATGCACACACACACACACACACACACACACACACACATGCACAAAGATAAGCATCATTACTGTGAAGTAGAAACAAGATTATTTGGCATACACATGGGTGTAAAATACATGAATATATGGTTCCCAAAGTGGAAGTGTTACAGGGCACAGGTAATGATAGTCCTTTCTCACCCCAATTCTTAAGATCATGACAGAAAGATTCCAGACATGTCACTCCACATAGCAGGCATCAATTTATTAGAAAGAATAGGAAAAGGGAAAATGGAACACTCTCAAGAAAGAGAGTGGGTCCTATTAGAGAGGAGAGGGATGACCCACACCTCCTGCCCTCCAGTTTTATTGGGGGTCCTAAGGAAGTTTCCAGAGAGCCCCACCCAGGTCCATTTCTTTTAAAAAAATTTTTTTTATTGTTCTAATCATTTATACATGCCAGAAGAATTCTCTTCAATTCATTGTACACAAATGGAGCACAAATTTTTCACATCTCTGGTTGTACACAAAGTAGGGTCACATCATTCATGCAATCATACATGTACCTAGGATAATCATGTCCATCTCATTCCATCATCTTTCCTCTCCCATGCCCCCTTCCCTCCTCTTCCTGCCCTTTGGCTAATCCAAATATCCTCTACTCATCCCATGCCCTCACCTTAGGGATGAACATCCACTTATCAGAGAGAACATTTGGCCTTTGATTTTTTTGGGATTGGCTTACTTCACTTAGCATGATATTCTCTAACTCCATCCATTTACCTGAAAATGCCATAATTTTATTCTCCTCTATTGCTGAGTAATATTCCTTTGTATATATATACCACAGTTTCTTTATCCATTCAGCTATTGAAGGGCATCCAGGTTGCTTCTACAGTTTAGCTATTGTGAATTGTGCTGCAATAAACATTGATGTGGCTTCCTCACTCTAGTATGCTGTTTTTAAGTCCTTTGAGTATAGACCGAGGAGTGGGACAGCTGGGTCAAATGGTGGTTTCATTCTAAGTTTTCTAAGGAACCTCCATACTGCTTTCCAGATTGGCTGAACCAATTTGCAATCCAACCAGCAATGTATAAGTGTGTGTTTTCCTTCACATCCTTGCCAACACCAATTGTTGCTTGTATTCTTGATAACTGCCATTCTGCCTGGAGTGATATGAAATCTTAGAGTAGTTTTGATTTGTGTTTCTCTAATTGCTAGAGATGTTGAACATTTTCTCATATATTTGTTTATCAATTGTATTTCTTCTTCTGCGAAGTGTCTGTTCAGCTCCTTAGCCCATTTATTGATTGAGTTGTTTATTTTTTCGGTGTAAAGTTTTTTTGAGTTCTTTATATATCCTGGAGATTGGTGCTCTATCTGACATGCGTGTGGCAAAAATTTGCTCCCAAAATGTATGCTCTTTCTTCACCTCATTGATTGTTTCTTTTGCTGAGAAGCTTTTTAGTTGGAATCCATGCCATTTGTTGATTCTTGATTTTATTTCTTGCTCTTTAGGAGCCTTGTTAAGGAAGTTGGGGCCTAATCCAACATGATGAAAGTTTGAGCCTACTATTTCCTATATTAGGCATAGGGTCTCTGGTCCAATTTCTAGGTCCGTAATCTACTATGAGTTAAATTTTGTGCATGATGAGAGATAAGGGTTTAGTTTCACTTTGGTGCATATGGATTTCCAGGTTTCCCAGCACCACTTGTTGAAGAGACTATCTTTTCTCCAATGTATATTTTTGGTGCCTTTGTCTAGTATGAGATAACTGTATTTATGTGGATTTGTCCCTGTATATTCAATTCTGTACTATTGGTCTTCGTGTCTATTTTGGTGCCAAGACCATGCCATTTTTGTTACTATAGCTTTGCAGTATAGTTTAAGATCTGGTATTGTGATGCCTCCTGCTTTACTCTTCTTGCTAAGGAATGCTTTGGCTATTCTGGGTCTCTTATTTTTCTAAATAAATTTTATGATTGCTTTTTCTATTTCTATAAGGAATGACATTGGGATTTTAATTGGAATCACATTGAATCTGTAAAGTGCTTTGGGTAGTATGGCCATTTTGACAATATTAATTCTGCCTATCCAAGAGCATGAGAGATCTTTCTGTCTTCTAAGGTCTTCAATTTATTTCTTTAGTGTTCTGTAGTTTTTGTTGTAGAGATCTTTCATCTCTTTTGTTAAGTTGATCCCCAATTATTTTATTTTCTTTGAGGTTATTGTGAATGGGATAGTTTTACTTATTTCTCTTTCAGAGGATTCATTGCTGATGTATAGAAATACATTTCATTTATGTGTATTGATTTTATATCTTGCTACTTTAATTAATTTATTTATTATTTCCAGAAGTTTTCTGGTGGAATTTTTTGGATCCTCTAAGTATAGAATCTTATCATCAGCAAATAGTGATAGATTGAGTTCTTCTTTTCCTATTCATATCCCTTTAATTTCTTTCATCTAATTACTCTATGTAGAGTTTCAAGAACTAGGTTGAATAGAAGTGACTTGTTCCAGTTTTTAGAGGGGAAGCTTCCAATCTTTCTCCACTTAGAATGATGTTGGCCTTGGGTTTAGCATAGATAGCTTTTACAATGTTGAGGTATGTTCCTATCATCCCTAGTTTTTCTAGGGTTTTGAACATGAAAAGGTGCTATATTTTGTCAAATGCTTTCTCTGTATCAATTGATACAATCATGTGATTCTTGTCTTTTATGTGATGGATTGCATTTATTGATTTCCGTATGTTGAACCAATCTTGCATTCCTGGAATGAAATCCAGTTGATCATGGTGCAGTCTTTTTTAAAATATGTTTTTGTATGTGATTTGCCAAGATCTTATTGAGAATTTTTGTAGCAATGTTCATCAGGAATATCGGTCTGAAATTTTCTTTCTTTGATGTCTCTGCCTGGTTGTGGTATCAGGATGATACTAGCCTCACAGATAGAGTTTGAAAGGGTTCCTTTCTTTTCTATTTCATAAAATAACTTGAGGAGTTTTGGTATTAGTTCTTCATTGTAGGTCTCATAGAACTTGACTGAAAATCCCTCTGGTCCTGAGCTTTTCTTGGTTGGTAGACTTTTGATGGTGTCTTCTATTTCCTTCCTTGAAAATGATCTGTTTAAATTGTATATGTCCTCTTGGTTCAGCTTGGTTTGATCAGATGCCTCTAGAAATTTGTCAATGTCTTCAAGGTTTTCTATTTTATCAGACTATAAATTTTCAAAATAGTTTCTAATTGTCTTCTGTATTTCAAATAGTGTCTGTCATGATATTTCCTTTTTCATCCCAAATTTTAGTAATTTGAGTTTTCTCTCTCCTTTTTGTTAGGGTATTTAAGGGTTTATCAATTTTATTTATCTTTCTTGAAGAAGCAGTGTTTTTCTGGGTGCAGTGGCACATGCCTGTAATCCCAGCACTTTGGGAGGCTGAGGCAGGAGGATTGTGAGTTCAAAGCCAGCCTCAGCAACAGCGAGGCACTAAAAAACTCAGTGAGACCCTGTCTCTAAAAAAAACACAAAATAGGGCTGAGGATGTGGCTCAGTGGTTGAGTACCCTGAATTCAATCCTCAGTACTAAAAAAAAAAAAAAAAAAAAAAAAAACAGCTTTTTGTTTTGTCAGTTTTTTGAATTGTTTTGTTTCAATTTTATTAATTTCTGTCCTGATTTTAATTATTTCCTGTCTTCTACTACTTTTAGAGTTGTTTTGTTGTTCTTTTTCTAGGGCTTTGAGATGTAATGCCAGATCATTTATTTGTTGACTTTTATTTCTTTTAATGTATGAGCTTAATGCAATTAATTTTCCTCTTAGCACTGCCTTCATAGTGTCCCAGAAAGTTCGATATGTTGTATTAGAGTTCTCATTTACCTCTAAGAATTTTTTTATCTCCCCCCTGATATATTCTGTTACCCATGCATCATTCAATAGTGTATTGTTTATTCTCCAGGGTTTGGAGTATCTAAAAAACTTTTATTTTGTCATTGATTTCTAATTTCATTCCATTATGATCAGATAGAATGAAGGGTAGTATTCTCTATTTTTTGTATTTGCTAAGATTTGCTTTGTAGCATAACATACGATCTATTTTGGAAAAGGATCCATGTGCTGCTGATAAAAAAAGTGTATTCACTCATTTATAGATGGAATATTTTATATTTTATATATGTCTGTTAAGTCTAAATTATTAATTGTTTTATTGAGTTCTATAGTTTCTTTGTTATTTTTTGTTTGGATGATCTATCCAGTGGTGAGAGAGTTGTTTTAAAGGTACCCGGTATTATTGTGTTGTGGTCTATTTGATTCTTGAAGTTGAGAAGGGTTTGTTTAATATACATAGATGCCCCATTGTTTGGGGCATACATATTTACAATTTTTATGTCTTGTTGTTGTATGATTCCCTTGAGAAGTATAAAATATATTTCTTTGTCCCTTTTCACTAACTGTGGTTTTAAGTCCACTTTATCTGAGATGAGGATAGAAACCCCTACTTGTTTATGTGGTCCATATGAGTGATATGTTTTCCTCCACCCTTTTCACCTTCAGTCTATGGATATCTTTCCCTGTGAGATGAGTCTATTAAAGGTAGCATATTGTTGAGTCTTCTTTTAAAAATCCAATCTGTCTGTCTATGTCTTTTGATTGATGAGTTTAGGCCATTCACATTCAGGGTTATTATTGAAATATGTTTTGTATCCTCTGCATTTTGGTTTATTATTGATTTTTAACTTGACTTGGTTTCTCCTTTGATTGGCTTTAGTGGAGTTCCTCCCTTTGTAGATTTTCATTGTTGTTATTAATTTCTTCCTCATGAAATGTTTTGCAAAGAATGCTGTGTAGTACAGACTTTCTCGCTGTAAATTCTTTTAACTTTTGTTTATCATGGAAGGTTTTTACTTTGTCATCAAAAATGAAGCTTAATTTTTCTGGGTATAAGATTCTTGGTTGGCATCTGTTAGGGTAACGACCAGCCAGACACACCTCATGCAGCCAGGAGATCTTTATTCAGCGGGGAGGGGCACCCAGGAGGAGGAAGGAGGAAAAAGGGCAGAGGGGACGTGGGACAGGGAATTTATAGGGCCCACTGCAAAATGTGTGGCAAGCTATGGATTGGTCACTTTAAAACTGGCGCAATAGATAAACGGCAGTGATCTTCTTTGATGTGGCTGAAAAGGCAACCTGAGGGGCCAGGCTTTGTTCTCTCCAGCGGGAACAGTAGGGGAACTGCCTCAGCTTTAGAGAGGGGAGGGGCCCAAACGGTATGGGGAGGGCTGATTTTACCTTACATTCCCCCATTTTTGGTTTTATAAGGATGGGAACAGGGACGATGTTGGCTGTTCTGGCTACTTTGAGCGGATTTAGGGTGACATCTGTTGAGCAGGATAGGGGTAGGGGAAGAAGGTAGAGCACCCAGGTTCCAGAGGCTAGGATCTCCCGAGGGAAGATGTCCTGGAAGGTGCCTTGCAGCCACAGCATTGCCAGCTGGTGGGGCCAGCGTGTAGGTGTGGAGGCAGGAGCCAGGAATGCTGGAGTAGAGTCTCAGGAAACAGTTGTAGGTGAGTCATTGTACTCCTTGAGAATCGGAAGATCCCTGAGGAGAAGCTGATTAAATGTCTGATTAGAAACCTGCTGGATTTAAGATTGAGTAAATTTGAACAGACATGGCAGGGGCAAATCAGGAAAAGTATGCTTAGAGGCCCTAATATAGGGATAAGCATCTATATAAGGTAATTTTGAAAAACAAAAACAAACCCATGAGCTTATCTATTTGGGGTTACTGACATCTGATCAGTCAGATCCTAAAGGAGTTTGATGTTTTCTATCAAATCTGACTTATTTTTCATTCAAATGATGGAGGATGTTGATATTTTTCTTGATTATTCCAGTTTTGTTGATATAGCAGCAGAATTCTTCTTTCAGGAATAGGCATGTTTCTCCTTTGTCTGCTGTTAGGAGGTGTATGGTTTGATGGTCCTGCAATGAAACTTGGGCAATAGATGTTATCCACCATTGTAGGGAGGCGAAAGAGGTGGCCAATGCCTCTGGCTTTTTGAAGTTGTTGTTTAAGCCTTTGAATAGCGGCTACTGCATAACCAAGTCCTTCTTCCTTCAGCCTGAAGGCAGCGAGTGAGGAGGCCAGAGTGAGTCCAGCTACTAGTGGTTGGAAGACAGTTCGTCTTGCCCTGAAAGGGAGGTGGTAACAAACCATAGAGTTAATTGAGGAATCAAAGTGGAGGGAACACAAAAGATGAAGGGCATATTGAGGCTTAGATTTTTGTTAGGACATCATTGCACTAGAGAAGGAACCTAGGCAGAGCAAAGGTTGAGGGAAGAGACTTTAATGATCTGGTCACAGGGAACTGGACTAGAGGAAGTGTATGAAAAAGGGGTACTTCCTCAAAGGCTAGAGGGATGGGCCCTTGGGGTCAGTTTGAGGTATTGAGAGGAATACTAATGGGAATCAGTTATGATCCAAACCTGTACAGAGGGAGAAGTTTGAAATGTTATTAACTTTGGATAAATTGAGAAGCTGAACTGAAGGACCTGACATATTAGGACCATCCATGAAGAGGTCTGTTTTAGGAGGGGCAATTGCATCTTAGGATGGGCAATTGCATCTAGCTGGTGTTGGAGTTCCTTTTCTTAGTCCTGGATGGGTTATGTGAATGAGGGAACACTTGTATATAAGTTCCCTAGATTCTGATTAATAAATAATCTCTCATTAGGAAGTATAAGGGCAGAGAATTTGTCCCCATAATAAGGCTGGAGAGGACAACACATGTAAACATAGTATTTAATTTTTTTTAATGTTTTAGATGTTTATCCTTAATATGTAGTTGTTAGTTTAATATCATCTGACTTTGTAAAGTATCCCTTTTATTGGTATGACTTCTATTTAGTAGAGACTCCTTTATTTTATTACTTAGGGCTAGAAAATTATATTAGCCAACATTAAGCCTACCTGTGTAGGTTAGGAAGATCAGTAGGCCATAAACTGACTAAAAATCTTTGACTTTGGCAGTTTCTCTTGATAGTTGTTACATTTCTGCCTAAGAATCTTTCCTTTGCAGCCTCCAGTCATATGTATTTTGGAGGGCTAATGTATGTATGTTACATTAAACTATTTTTATTTTTTATTAAATGCCCAGGAATGAGTATGTTATGGTTTTGCTAAGTGTTTAGGATGAAGCAGGTCCAATTGACTCTTGCTGTTACTAATGTTAAGAGCCACCTGAGTTTATTCATGGGGAACTTGGGAACAGCTTTCAGCTCTGTTAGTGCCATTTGTGCTAGGATAGGTCTAGGTCTGGTGCTGACCAGGTGGCTTCCTGGGAAGCATGAGGGACAGTTCCCTTTTTCAGTGACATTCCTCTTCATAGTATGGCACTTGACTGGCCTTTTGATTCTCCAATGGTCTCAGCAATCTCCCTGATCGGGAGGTCCTGTGGCCTAGAGGTGTAGAGCTTTTTAGAGAAGTTCCCTCATTTCTTGGATTCAGGCTGACTCAGAGGGCAAGAGCCAAATACTGGTTTTCTTGGCCCTTTAATTTAATTTTAGTTTTTAAGTCTTGCTCTTAAACACTCAGCAAGGTAATTTTATCAGTCTTACAGTAAGGGTACTGGGCTTTAATTTTAATGTCTATCCTATAGGTGGTGGCTTATTTATCTTAAAATAATCTGAGTTGGTTGTTCTCAAATTAGTACCTCTGTAAAATGTTAATAGGCAATAGCCATAGAGTTTAAGGAAAATACAAAATAAAATTAATAAGTTTAGTTTGTATAGTAGGTATGTTAAATTTTGGCTAATTTGCATATTATATTTTCTGATTGAGATCCTAGTAATCTTTACAACATAATTAATCCTTTGAATATAACTTTAAATGAACTAGAGTGTGGCCTACTTTGAAGCCATTGTAATAAGCTGGGAGACAGAACTTTATCTTGGGTAAGGCAAGGCTCCTTGCAAAATCTTAAAGTGTCTTAGTTCTGAAGTTCATCTTTGTTTCTTAAATATCATTTTATAAAGTTTACATACATTGTTTTCTGACTTCACATGAATGCTAGTTAACATAATATGATATTACATTTAAAACATGAATTAAGAAAGGCTGGAGGGCTTTTAACCTTTTTGGTGTGGAAAAGTAGTAAAAATCATGTCTTACAATATTAGACTTTAAATAGATTAGGCTCTCATTTACTTAAAGAAACATTTAAATTTTACCCCAGTGTAAAAAGTAACAGAAAACTCTATCTTGTGGATAAGAGGTTTAGTTATAGAAATAAAACCCTCAATAAAATTTGCTATTCTTATGAGTTTAAAATTACCATACAACTTTAGTTTGGAGAATATCAGTTTAATATAACATTCTTTTAAACCTTCTATTTTAAACCTTCATACCTGGAAGATATGAACACATTTAATATAAAAATAGGACTGGTAGCACCATAATTGCATTGATGTTGTTTAACCACAGTTATGTAAACCTTAATTTTTTAAAAGTTAGTTTCCCCAAGTGATAAAACCAGACAAATGTAAGAAAGTTATCTTATTAAGAGCAGAACACTGTTTTAGATTTTTATATTAGTACATTAAAGTTTAAATTAAATAAGCTTGTATTAATTATAGTCAGATTAGTCATAAACATAAACTTTAGAAATTTAGCCTTAATTTAGATTCACATTCCAAAATAATCCTTATAAATTTCTGAAGTTAGGCAAATTACCCCATTTTTAATGGTAAGAAATAGTTTATGTTATTCATAGTACTTTAAATGAAACAGTAGAAACCTTTAGAAATTTATAAACCTTTGTGTTGAAAGAAAGGACAATTGACTTTAACCTTTAAATTTAAATTAAGTAAGTTTATATTTAGCCACGTGTTGGCTGTCCTCTGAGGGCAGCAGCTCCAGTCTAGGAGCAGGGAAGTTTCTGTAACACAGAGAATTTTGAAGGTAAGTATCTTAGGAATTCACAACTGATGGAGTAATACAGAGGCAAATGGCAAACCAATGATTTACATAGGTTAGCATCCTAGATAAGGGGCAAACTTAGGTTTCAGCATTGAGGGCACTGCTTAGATTTCAAGAAGCATAATTACCTAATCAAAGCCAAACACAGTCCAAGCAAGTAAAACAAAAATAAACCTTTTTGTTAGGTCGGGTCAGGGTCTAAGATGTCCAATTAGGGGAACCGGTTAGCAGCTGTGGAGCAGCAGCAAGCCAGACACTGACGCCACCAGTAGACATGCTTCCTGTCAATCAGCGGGTTTTCCTGATCTATCCAGGAAGGACTCTGGCTTTCTCTTTTTGCCCCCAAGCCCTCCCCTTCCTGATGGGGCTTTCTTGAAATTCTCTGTGCACAGAAGCTCCAGCGCCATTTCTCCCGGACACACTCTGATGGACGGGTGGATTCGGCCCGAGAGCGTGTATTCCAATAAAGTCTTGCTGAGTGGCCTAATTCATCTCCTCCCTGGTCATCTAATCTTTACATTTATGACCTCTTGTTGAATTGGCTTTTAATCTTAAGATAGAATTAGGCTGGGTTAGAGAATTACATTCATTTACTATTTATGAAAACACAATGTTTATATAGAATTATACCTGTTGGGCTTTAAGTAATTTTGTTTCTAATGATGACAAAGCAATTTTACATTTTCTCAAAATTTAGCATTTATGAAAACATCAAAAATGTTACCCTGTGGAATTTAAAGGAATTGAAAGTATTTGGTATCAGATTTAATAGTTAACATTTTATCTAAAAAACATATTTGAGTACTCAATATCAGATCTGATTTGCTTATTTTCATTTATAAAAACCAAGACATTAGATAAGCATATTTAATAGTAACATTTTGCCCTTGAAGAAATTTCTGACAATGAGATATATTAGACATTTTATAGACATTAACATTTTTATTAGTCCTTTGACCACCTAGAAAGACTTGTGTGTTGAGTAATTTTAAAGATGTCCTTATTTTTATTTGTTTACACAATTTAAATGAACCTTTTAAATCATGTGAATTAAAGGTATTTGGATCCATTTTTAATATTAGTTTATGAGCACTCAGTTTACATAAACACAAAAATAGAGCATGCAGAAGGCCTTTTGAATTAAAGGTAGGTATACCTTGTCTCAGTAGAGTGTAAAAAAAACTTATAGTTGGATAAGATACATCTGATCAGAAGTTTTAACTTTAGCGCTCAGAATGAAAGTTATGAGTTTAACAATGCAAGAGTGAAGAGTCCTAAAAAGAGGAAACGATGGCTGTTGTTTCAGTAAAGTAACAAGAGAGAACGGAGGAAGAAGAAATGGGCGGGGGAGCTTAGGTAGATGTAAATCAACCTGTTTTTCCTTTTTTTTTTCCCCTTGAGTTAAGGTCTGAAAAATGGAGGCCTGGGCTGCTGTGAAAGCAGTAAGCCTGCGGGGAGGGGCTGTCACAGGGCAGGTAGGTGGCCAGGCTGTAAAAAGCTCTGGCTGTGTTGTCTGAGTGAAAGGTCAGGACCCTCATTCCAATCATTTTGTGCTGAGGAGCTGAGGATTGGATGGGGGTGCCCAGCGTGTTCCATATTTTGGCCATGTAAGGTGGCTTTCTAATTGGTATTTTGGCCAGATTTTAGTACTAAACTTAATAAGACATTTTAGTTTGAGTCTGGTGTGGGAATAGTGGGTTTTTAAATTGGCAGAGAGACAGCCCAGGGGGTGTCACAAGGGAATAGTTGGGCTTAATTGTTGTGGGCTGAGATATTGTATTATGTATTTTATTTAAGAAAAAGGGGCTAAAGTTTGTCAAGATACTTCAGAAGACAGCTTGTAAGGGGAAGGAGAAGCTGGAGGTGGAGGGCAGGTGAGAAACTTGGGATTGGAGTCTGTTGTATCCAGGGAAGAAAGCGATGGGGGGGCCAAGAGTGGAGGTGGGTGGCGTCCATGTGGGTGTGGGAGGGGTAGGCTGTGGGATGCAAAGTGGAGTGTCAGGAGATTGAGGAGATGGGTGGCCATGATGGTATGGAGGAGGTTTGTCTGCTGGGTCAAATTCTGGAGTCGACAGAAACTTGGATGAATTTGGTTTGCAAGTTAGGAGGACATGATGGGACTTACAAAGGGAGGGAAGGGAGAAGGCCTTAATAAAAGGGATCTCCACCCATCTTTTTGATGGCTCACAATAGTTATGTAGATTTCTAAGGAGATTGGGATCTAAGGAACCCGTAGATGGCCAGAGTGAGAGTTATCCAATTGGTAGGTAGGCCAATCTTGAGTGTAAAGTTTTATGAGTTTCTTTGGTTTAATATTGGGAAGAAGAGCAAGAGTGGAAAGATTTTTAAGAAGGCAATGCAATGGGGAGTCTGCCAGGATGGAAGAGTTTGATCCCATCCTGTTACCCAGAAGCATCTGTGTTTAGCACAACTTTTAAGGCGTCCCTATGAAGTTATGAACAGACATGATAAGACCAAACCAGGGGAGTCGAGTCATCACCCGAGTCCTCCTGGGTCTAACCTCTCCTGGGGAGGTGGGGCCTGGATCAACCTAGCGCTAGGATTTTTGGAGACCCCTCCCAGAGGAGTTGGAAAATTTGATCCAGGCGGACGGAGGTAAACAGGAAGGGATCAGGTTACTCCCATCCCGCAGAATTTGAGCTAAAAGGAAGAGGGAGAGACAGGTAATGGGGAGTCTGAGGGATGGAGAATCTAAGAAAGTGGGGTGGAGATTTTGGAAGTCCACCGTAACCATGAAGGTCATGGTGAGGTGTGGTCTTCCCTTTGAGACAGTCAGAGGGCCACCGGACAGTCATGGCTGGTTACCTCTGAGATTCTGCTTGCAAAGTTGCAATCTCCTTGAAAGGGAAACTCACTGAATGAAGTTCGTGGTGGGTGCGAAGAGGTGGCAATTGAAAGAATGGGCAAAGGCTGTGAAGGTGCGTTTGGTGGTTCAGGATGAGGGGTCTCAATAGAGAGTAGCCCTCGTCTGAGTCACTGGCACCAATGTTAGGGTAATGGCCAGCCAGACACACCTCATGCAGCCAGAAGATCTTTATTCGGGGAGGGGGTGCCCAGGAGGAGGAAGGAGGAAAAAGGGCAGAGGGGACGTGGGACAGGGAATTTATAGGGCCCACTACAAAACACGTGGCAAGCTATGAATTGGTTACTTTAAAACTGGTGTGATAGATAAACGGCGGTGATCTTCTTTGATGTGGCTGAAAAGGTAACCTGAGCGGCCAGGCTTTGTTCTCTCCAGTGGGAACTGCAGGGGAACTGCCTCGGCTTGAGAGGGGAGGGGCCCAAATGGTATGGGAAGGGTTGATTTTACCTCACAGCATCTATTTTCCTTCAGGGCTTAGTATATGTTGTTCTGAGATCTTCTGGCTTTGAGAGTCTGGGTTGAAAAATATGCTGAGATTCTAATTGGTCTCCCTCTATATGTAATCTGATTCCTCTCTCTTATGGCCTTTAAAATTCTCTCCTTATTTTGTATGCTAGGCATTTTCATTATAACATGTCTTGGTGTAGATCTGTTGTAATTTTGTACATTTTGTGTCCTGTAAGCCTTTGTATTTGGTTTTCCAATTTATTCTTTATGTTTGGGAAATTTTCTGATATTATTTCATTGAAAAAGTTGTATATTCCTTTGGTTTGAAACTCTATGCCTTCCTCTATTCTGATAAATCTTAGATTTGGTCTTTTGATGTTATCCCATAATTCTTGGATGTTCTGTTCATGGTTTGTTACCATCTTTCCTGTGTGGCCACCTTTGTTTTTGAGATTGTATATTTTGTCTTCATTGTCTGAGATTCTGTTTTCCAAGTGATCTAGTCTGTTGCTGATGCTTTCTATTGTGTTTTTTATTTGATTTCTTATATCCTTCCTTTCTGTTTTTTAAAATTTTTTTCAGAATATCTATGTCTTTATTGAAATAATTCTTTTCTACCTGTATTTGCTCTCTTATTTCTTTGTTGGAGTGATCAATTTTTGCTTGTATTTCTTTGCTTAGGTAATTCTTTAATTTGCAGATCATTTTAATTATGTACACTCTAAACTCCTTCTCTGATACCATCTACTGTGCTGTCTGTGGATTCTATTATTAGAGTATCTTGGTTTTTTGGGGGCACTTTTCTCCCTTGCTTTTTCATGTTGTCTATGTGTCTTCCTTTCTTGCAGTGAGGATCCGAGGTATTACACTTTGTACCCTGTAATTTTGAAGCTTTCCTGTAGGTTACCAATACCTCACCTTTAAGGGGGAGATCAATGTTTACTGCACCTAATGCAACCAATATGCAGCCATAAATCAATTAGCTCCTATTTAGACATTTACAGTTTTGTCATTATAAACAGGAATGATGAGTTCAGTTATCTTCTACTATATATCCTGTAGGTTTGCATAGAATTTTACAGTTTCTAATGATGGACAGAGAAAGAATGTGGGGGGAAGTATGTTAGAATGTGATGTTTATGATGTAGGATGTGAGAATAGAGAGGTGTTAGATTATAGGACAAGTGAAAGGGGAATCAAAAAAAGTTGGCTGATAGCAGGGAGCAAAAAGAGAGGCAACCCCATGCAAGGCTCTCTGTTGCCTCTGTAACAGCATGGTGTCTGTTAGCACATCTAGTGGGGATACCTCTGGTGCAACAAGTCCCACACAGACCTTGATAACAGTCTTCCAGGTCTTGATTTGGTCCCTTGATTGAAGCAGCCATATCCCTAGTTGCTGTCGGCAATAGCATCAAACCTGTAGGTATCTCGATATGGGGTTTCCAGGCCCTAGTTGGTGTCTTTAAATAGAAGCTTCTCCAACTAAAGATGATGGAGGCCACAGCAGAGGTAACTTCAGATGGTGGTGGAGGTGCCCCAAGCTGGAGGCAACCACTTTCAGAGGTGGAGATGGAAGGATGGGCTGTGGGCTGGTGTTGGGTAATCTGCACAGTGGTGGCATGTGGTGCTGCAAAGGACAGCTGTCTTTGTCCACTTTCTACAGTGTAGATTACCATGTGGGAAGGGCTATGTTGGTGGCTTCAGCGTCCCAAGATGGAGGCAGTTTGGGTGGTGCCACAAATTTATGGATAGGGAGCCGCAGTAGCACAGTGTTCCTGTCTGCAGGGCATGGTGTTCCTCTCTGCAGGTGCAGGTGTTCTGGTTCCAGGCTCTGGCCCCATCTCTTGACCTTTAAACAGCAACATAAGGACTTCCTATACTGCTTCCAAGAGAGGATAGTGTGGTGCTCACAGAGTTGGAGAATTTAAGGAAATTGAGACCCTCTGTTTTTTGCCTATATTTCCTGCCCCCTTTAGTGGGTTTATTACTCTTTGAATAACCCTCAACAAGCTTCCTGAGACTCTTGATGTTTTGGTTACTAGGGTGACTGGGAGTTGTGACATAGTTTTCAAGATAAGGGAGGGTCTGGCCACCTGGTATAGTGTGACATGATCTTGAAACAATAGTTTTTCTTAAGGGAGTATAATTATGGCTGGGGAGGATTTGACATAGCAGGACCTCATCTTCCAGGTGCTTGTCTGTCAGATAAGTCTCCCTGTGGCTTTCAGTCTCCACTCATTGTCCCTTTCCTGCTGACTAGCTACAGAACAGAAGTAAACCCAAACTATCCTGGGCAAGGCTTCCTTCCAGCTTAGGGGATGAGCTTGCTGCTGCTTTAGAAAAATAGAGGAAAGAAGAAAGAGCTCAATCATGGATTGTACACTAGTACTTTATAAATATATATTGTCTTTGACATCAGCAAGATACCCTAAAACTTTTATTTATTACTTCTAAAAAAATAGATATGTGTATTTATATCATATACAATACATTATAAATTGGACGTTGGGCAGAAATTACTGTGGTAACGACAACAAAACAAATCATACTATCCTATTTATCAGTCCAAAAAAAAATTGAAGTTGAGAATTAGAATTCTAATTATGGCACAAAGAAGAAGTATGTTTTAAAAATCATAATTCTGTTAGCTCACTATGTTTATCATAACAAAGCACTATGAACTGGCTGGCTTAAGCAACAGAAAGTCATTTTCACATACTTTTGGGCATTAGAATTTGAAATTGAGGTTTGGCAAGAGTTTTCTTTCTGAGGGTTGTGAGGGAGGGATCTGTTCCAGGTCTCTCTCCCTGGCATGTAGATGGCCAACTTCTGCAGTGCCATTTCACATCCTTTATACAATATCTTTCTCTGTGTCCAAAATTTCCCCTTTTTGTGAAGATATCAGTCATATGTGGTTATTGCCCCACCCCCAATGAACTCATTTTAATGTAATTATCTCTATAAAAACACTATTTCAAAATAAATCCATCTGAGGTTTTGGAGGATTCTAACATCATTTGAAGGAGCATGTAGGAGAGACATAAATCAACCCATAACAATAATTATTAGAACAAAAGATTTATTTGTAAATTTTTCCTCCAAATTAAAGGTGTAGCACTGAGTAGTTATTCCTATACTCTTTCCAGTACCTACCACACTCACAGTGCAAAATTTAAGTTAGAAAATAATAGTAATTAAAGGCCTTCTATATTTTGTGTAGAAAAGATGCAAAGTATTTGGGCACAAAGGTTTTTTTTTATTTGTTCTTATTTTTTAAAACAAAACAATGCATTTCAAGTCATAGTACACATATGGAGCACAATTTTCCATTTCTCTGGTTGTAAACAAGATAGATTCACACCATTCATGTCTTCCTACATGTACCTAGGGTAGTGATGTCCATCTCATTCCACCATCTTTGCCACTCCTATGCCCCCTCCCTTCCCCTACATCCCCTTTGCCCTATCCAAAGTTCCTCAATTTCTCCCATGTTCCTTATCCTCACCTGCATTATGTATCAACATCCACTAATCAGAGAAAACATTCAGCCTTTGGTTTTTTGGGATTGGTTTACTTCATGGCATAATGTTCTCCAACTCCATCCATTCACCTGCAAATGCCATAATTTTATTCTCTTTTATTACTGAGTAATATTCCATTGCGTGTATATACCACAGTTTCTTTATCCATTCATCTACTGAAGGGCATCTAGGTTGCTTCCATAGTTTAGCAATTGTGAATTGTGCTTCTATAAACATGGATGTCACTGTGTCACTGTAGTATGCTGTTTTTAAGTCTTCTGGGTATAGACTGAGGAGTGGGACAGCTGGGTCAAATAGTGGTTCCATTCCAAGTTTTCTAAGGAATCACTATACTGCTTTCCAGATTGTTTGCACCAATTTGCAGTCCCATCAGCAATGTTTGAGTGGGGCATGAAGGTTTTTAATAGCTAAATAATAATAATAATAATAATAATAATAATGACATCTTTCTCCAAAATAACTAAAGAAAATTTGTTAAAAACCTAAACTCAAGTGAGAGTTTTTTTCATGATATAATCTTCATGTAACCTTATTTGAAATGCTAAAAATACTTACCAGAGATTGATATTCTCCTTCATAGCTTGCCTCAGAGCAAATGCAGAGGGAAAACAAAAAGAAAAACAAACAAAAAATCTCTAAAAAGCATGTGTGATCAAGAGAAAGGCCTAGGTTGTATTATATCTAATGCACAGCACTATGTGGGTCCTAGGCCTTGCACACAAAAATACAAAGTAACTGATGGACAGCACCCAGTAGGGCTTTAAGAGCCGTCCTTTGCTGCCCACCTATCCTGTCCTTGCTCCTTCTAGTCTTTTGTCACAAAAACCTCTCTCTCCTGGGCACACAGCATCAACATCACTGAAATTCCATTATTTCCACCAACAGGAGGCTCTGGGACTATCAGGGTCCACCCTAAATAATTTTATAATTAAAAATAACAGAATGAACCTTATTATAAACCATAGATATTAGTTAATGATAATGTACATCAATACTGACTTATTGAATACAACAAACATACCATATAAAGTGTTAATGACTCAGCATGTTGCTAATAGAGGACTGTATATAATAAAAAGTTTAGTGATTTAAAAAATAAAAAGATTATGCTCAGCTTCAAAATTGCATAAATGTTTTAAGAATTCTTAAAATGGTCTAAAAGCCAGAATCTAGTTTTATCTTTTGCTAGTCCTACTATAGGGTTACAGATGAAAGCAAGAAAGAATTAAGATAGTGCTTGGAGCTTATCTACAGATTCAGTTTTTTATGTAAGTATCTGTTTTCAGTATCACTCTAATAGTAAAATAATTCATTTATGTAAAGGAAAGGAGAATAGTTAAAAATATTTCTTGAAGTAGTTTTTAAAAAGTATGTGATCTAATTATAAGCATGCTTAAAGTAATTATTTTAAATAACTGGATCTAAGACAGGCAAGTATTGAGGTTTTTATTTTTTCTTTTCTCCAAGCCTATAACCATACAAAAACATGCAATATAACTTTCTGGGTTTTATGACAGTCCTTAAAAACCTGAACCCTTTCTAATCTCAACCTCTCTCTCTCTCTCTCTGTCCTTTTTGTTGCTCAGCACTTTCTCCTGCATGAACTAATGTTTAAAGAAGGCTTTCTGAAGAAGCTTTCAGTTATGGATTTCACACTTCATTTTTATGTTGGCTCAGATCCAGAAAACGCAGTGATTTAACTCAGTTACAGGAATGGTACCTCACAGAGAAATAGAATTCAAATGCTATAAATTTTTTGAGTTCTTGAGTTTTTCCATTTTTTGGTTACTCCTGAAAAGACTGAACCTAAACATTCATTCAACTGCCACTAATAATACCAACAACATCAACAAGAACATTTGTGTAATGCAAGCACTCATCCAGACTCATTTCATAAGACTTTGCCCACCCTTCACCTTTTTCATTTATCATTACTTGGTGATAAAAAGATTTCATGATGGTTGATTCTGGAGTGCTTGACACGCAATTTCTCACTTTCTCTTCATTTTACACCAATCTGGGTACCTGAATGATGCAATTACAAAGTATTTATTTACTTATAAATTTTAATGAGAAGATATTTGTTTGAAAAGGTAAGAACTTTGGAGATACATTGTTTTAGTCAGTTTTTACCACTGTGACTAAAGGACCTGACCAGAACAACTGTAGAGGAGGAAAGGTTTATTTGAGGGCTCAGGGTTTTAGAGGTCTTAGTCTATAGAAGGCTGGCTCCATTCATTACTCAGGGCTCCAGGCGAGGCAGGACATCATAGAGGAAGAGTGTGGCACAGGGAAGTAGCTTACATGGTGATCAGAAAACAGAGACACTCCACTCTCCAGATGCAAAATATATAAACCATAGCCATGCCCCCAGTGAACCATTTCCTCCAGCCACACCCCAACCTGCCTCCAGCTACCACTCAGTTAATCCCATCAGGGATTAATTCACTGATTAGGTTAAAAGATTCTTACAACCCAATCATTTCTCCTCCAAATCTTCTTGCATTGTCTCATGTGTGAGCTTCTAGGGAATACCTCACATCCAAACCATAACATACATGAAGCTTCCAACATGAAATTTATTTTCCAAGTAAGCAAATCAGAATTAATTTAGAAAACTGCCTTGAATCTAGGTAGCATCCTAACTATGTATGTGAGCACATGCACATATACACACTCTTGCCTAAAAGAACAAGGAGATCCTATATAACACATTTCACCACTCATTTGTAAATTTGTTGACATTTCTGTAGTCAGAGTCTACAAGGAAGATCACCAAATTCTAAAGGGAGTTACTGGGGCATTTGATGGAATATTCAGTGTTGAATATTATCAGAACTTAGGTTATTATTACATTGTTTTGGTCCCATTCCTAAACACATAATTCATTCAATCTTTGTACAAGAATGAAATATTAATTTGTAAATTTTCTCAGCATTCTCTGAAAATGACACATGAAGGCTCTGGATCTACAACTTTGCAAACCTGTGGAGGGTATGGAGGCAACTGCTCCTAGGGGAAAGCACTCTGGTTGCAGGATAACAACTTCACAGAGGAAAATTGCTAAAAAGGGAAATCTCACTTTTCTTTTGCCCCAGACTGTGGTTTCTATGCCTGGGGAATCATTTATAAAACTCATAGGTACAGAGTGTATGGGTGATTTATGAATCTGGGGCCATTGTGTTGTATCCAGAGATTCATCATTCCTGGATTTGTGTTAACAAGAATGAATTCCAGTCAATGTTCCAAGTCAGTATGCAGCATCCTCCAAGTGGCATGAGAGGCCTCTGGCCCTCTGGCTGCCATCATCTCTTCACTTTTTATCATAGTTTGATCATACATTCTCATTTTTCTTCCCTTTATACTGAAAAAAAAATGTACTCTATAGAATAATAAAATATATCTTAGCCTCCAGGTTATACTTCCCCACTTTCTCTCTTTGTTCATATTTTCCATTCCTCTTTCACATCCTCCTTATTTTTGTATCTGGAATTTCTTGTTTTAATTATTATAGTCCTCATCACTTAATGATAAGGATCTGAACTGAGATAGGGATACTTTCTGAGAAATGTGTCATTTGGTGACTTTGTGCAAATACCATAGAGGGTACTCGGATGAAGCTAGGTGCCATAGCCTACTATACATCTGGGCCACATGATGTAGCCTATTGCTCCCCCACCACAAGCCTGTACAGCAGTTATAATACAATGGTATTTGCATATCCAAACACAGAACAGGTATAGTAAAAATAACCCATAAAAGGTCATGAACCTGCAAATAGAACTTAACTGAAAGGAACCTGCAGGACTGGAAGTTGCTCTGGCTGGGTGAGTCCACGACGAGTGGTAAGTACAGGTGAAGGTCTAGGACATTCCTGCACACTACTGGTCAGGATGCTGCTGTGTGGCAAATGATTGTATCTATTTCCTTAGTTCTCTCTGTAGCCCTTGGTCTAGAGTCTTGTCTCCATTCCTTAAGAATTCTGAATTTTCCCGTATTTTAAGTTTTCTCTTGCTCATCCTGAAAAGATTTATCTTTCTTTTATTTCCATCATTCTCCCATTTTTTTCTTATTTACATGCTTTGAAATATTTGCTCTTTATCTTTTTCTCTGTTCTATCCCTTTTCTCTGTTTAATACTTCCAAAGACAATTCCAGTCTTTATAGCAATGAACTGTGATACTGGAAAAGATTTTGAAAAGAATTCAGAATGTTCTTAAATAATTCCTTCTGTTAGATACGTTAAATGTGATATTTGACTCAGTCTTTTAATTCAGGGAATTGGAATGTATACTTTCCTGAATGAATTTACATATTGAATTTATGAGGTCTCGGTAAATTTATAATAATAAAAATAAACATGAACTGTATGACTTATGGGACAACCCTCATGCAACATCTAACTTGTCCTTTCGCTGAAGGACAACTTTCAGCAAAAATGAGAATGGGCTCGAATGTGAAGAAGATTGTAACAGAATTCTAAATATTCACCTGATTCAGGAAAAGGAACAAGTTTTAAGTGAGGATGACATAAAAAACCCTGTTCTCTCTCTCCTTTTTTCACTTGTGGAGCAGCAATAGTGTGTGTGTGTGTGTGTGTGTGTGTGTGTGTGTGTGTGTGTAGGACGGACACATGAGATACCCAATTCTCCTAGGACTGTTTCCTAAGACAAGATCTTGTCCTTTTAGATTGAATTCAGCATTTTAGCCCACAATTATGCACAAAAGCGCAGAACAAGTCTGAGTGCAGTCTTCATATCAGTGGAGTATTAATTTAGAGCATTTATTGAGAGAAGTGGATGCTCTGTGCAAAACTGAATGAGGTAATATGCAAGAATCCTCTGGAAATGTTCAACTACTCCTCTCTTTACAATGCTTTACTTCTGGCAATAAACATACTTAGCTCATTCAAAATTCAAAAGCCTTTCTCCTTGGAAGACAGGTTAGACACCATGCAATCCACTGCCGAGTCACATCACCTATGTGAACCCAAACATAAGTTGATTTTCTAACTCTTTTTTCAAGCCACATCTAGGATTGCTGAGTTTTAGTAAATAACATTTTTTGTGTGTGTGACAGGCAGAAAAAATGGCCCTCCTGAGATATCCATATCCTAATTTCTGGAACCTGTGAGTATATTACTTTAAAAGGTAACAAAGGCAAACTGAGACCACTAATGGGATTAAGAAAGGTGATCAACTGATCTTCAAATAGAGAAATTATCTTGCATTATGGATTATCTATGTGAATCCACTATAATCGCAGGGTCCTTTAAAGTGGAAGAGGAAGGCAGAAGGGGAGGTAGGATGATGTAATGCAATATGATGTAATGCAAGTGAGAAGGACTTGACTGTCATTGCTGACTACAATGGATTTTGTCCCTCAAAAGGATATATTGAAGTCCTAACACCAGCCCCTCAAAATATGACTTTATTTGGACATAAGGTTTTTTAAAGAAGGACAAAAGATTAAAATGAGGTTATTGGGGTAGACCCTAATCCAATATGACTGGTGTCCTCATAAATAGAAGAGATTGCAACACAGAGAGACATTCCTGGAGGGGAGACTGTGTAAAGAGACTGGGGAGAACTCCTGTGAATATGGAGGATTGGAGCCATGTATATGTAAGCTTCAGGAAGAACAAAGATTGCTGACAAACCATCAGAAGCTAGGAGAGAGGTATGAGCAGGTTCTCCCTCAGCACCTTTAGGAGGAACCAACCTCACTGACATCTTGGTTTCAGGTTTTGGGCCTCCTTTATTGGACTGTGAGACAAAAAATTCCTGTAATTTTAAACTACCCACTTTGTGGTACTTTGCTACAGCAGCCTGAGATCTGCAGGAAAAAAAGATGCACTGCCAACACTTGATTTTATCGTGGTGCTGTGGCCTGAATGTCTATGTGCCCCAACCCTCACAAATTCATATACTGAAGTCCTAACCCCTAATGTGGCCATGATTGCAGTTAGGGCCTATGAGAAGGTAGTAAGGTTGAATGAGTTTCTAAATTTGGGAACCTAATCCAACAGAGTTAGTGCCAGGGAAAGAAGAGGAAGAGATACCAGAGCACTCTCTCATTCTCATTCTCTCTCTCTCTCTCTCGTTCTCTCTCCTTGGCCCCTTTACATGGTTATGTGAAGGCACAGAACATGGCCATCTGCAAAGCAGGAAGAGAGCCCTCACCAACAACTAAATTGGCCAGAACCTTGATTTTGGACTTTCTACCCTCCAGAATTGTGATAAAATAAATGATTACTATCATCTAAACCACACAGTCTATCATATTTTATTATGAAAATCCAAGTAGACTAAGACACCTTCTGAGACATATTGGACTTTTGAACTCTAGAATAATAAGGTAATGTGTTTGTAGTGTTTAGCATTATACTTGTAGCAATTTGTCACAATACAAATGAGGAGCTAACGTATTCCTTATCATTACATTTCCAATGATATTTTAGCTACCAGTAGATTGGTATCAATTCATTAGTTCATCTTTTAATTATCTTAGTTTCTTCAAGCATATTCTAATTAGAGTATGTAGACTTTAGAAATGTAGCAAAAGAAGTGATAGATGGCCAGTAACTACAAACAGAAGTGATTAATGGCCAGTAATTACAAACATAAAGTTAAAGTCTTGGTGAAACACAACCATTACTGCCCCTCATTTTAAACTCATTCTGTTTAAAAAAAAAAAAAAACTTAAAGGACAGAAATAATTTTCCTTACTATAAGAATCTTTTGATATGGCAACTCTGGAATTCTATGAAAACGACATTTAAGAGGAAAAATTCGTCAAATGATATGGTAAATTATTGCTATTTGTGGAACATTTCACACCTATAATTTTATCTCAAGGCTATAAATTTTTTCCTGCTGTCCATGAAACATGCATAAAGCACAGAATTAGCATTTGAAAAATCAAGGTAGAAAATATACCTTGACACAGACTTGGAAAAATTTAACACAAATAACCAAAGACTTAAAATAATTTTAATGAAGTCACCATTTTTACATTAACCAATAGCTGAGTATTTAGTAAAGCCAAAGCTATATAGTCCTGAAATCAAATAATCTGTAGCCTTTAGAAGTTTGTAATTTCTATGTCCTCAGGTTTCTTTCAGTTCTGTGAAGTAACAGCTAAATAGCCCTGAGAAAATCTCTTTTCTTTAAATATTAATGTCTTTAAATTTTCTGTATCAAGTAACTTAACCCTTCATCTTAATATTTTAACACCCTTTATGATTTTTAGTTTACCTGTGCAAAACATTTTATACTGTGCTAATGTAAAATGAGCTCTTCATGTCTTGTCTACTGTTATTATATTCCTAGTAAGTTGTATTATTTAGCTTTTGCTATATAATAAGCCACACCAAAATACACTGGCTTCAAATAATTTTTATTTATTTGGTTTAGGATTTTGGCCTGCTAGGTGGTTGTTTTTTGTCCAAGCTAGCTCATCAGATTCTGCTGGGTTTGTACCTGCAGTCAGCAGGAAGTTAAATGGGGCCGCATGACCTGCAATTGCTTTATTCTTCTTTCTGATGGGCTCTGGGCCAGGGCAATGGGGATGATTGGACAAGCAGATCATCATCCAGGAAGCTGATGGGGTTTCATCATATGATAATCAGTTGCAAGTTTCCCAGGAGTAGCAAGAAAGCCAGTCTTGTTGTCCATGTGCTTCTGAAACCTCTTCCTTCATCATGTTCTATAATGTCCATTGGCCAAATCAATGCCAGCCTGCTCAGTATGGGTGGGAACTGCTGAAGGGCATCGATGAAGCTGTAATTTGTGGTCATTTTTGCAATTACTTTTCCTTCAGTTTGAGCTCCACATATACATACTGTATTATTCACATCACTATGGACATGTCTCACATGAACCTTAACTTGATGCATAATATTTAAGCTTGAGCATGCTTTTCTCTAAATTTTTTTGATGTGGTCAGTAAAACTATTTTCCCAAGAGTTGCTCATGTCAGAATACTAGAAGTCATCTCTGACTATTCTCTTCCCATTCTCTAATATCAACGTAGTTACTCATTCATTTGGATTGTATCTTATATATATATATATCTTTTTAATTCCTCCATACTCTCTATCCCCACATCTACCACCCATGTCCATATCACTATCATCTCCTGCCTGGAAACAGAACTTGCCAAGTGCAGTAGTTACTTAAGTTGACTTTATGCATCCCTTCTTCTATTCAATCTGCTCCTCATAGTGCAGCTATCTAGTTTATAAAATATGAATCTGATTATATCACATTACTGCTGAAAAACCTCTACTGGACTAAAGCGTTTAAAAATCTAGAAGGTTGTGTGGAAGAAAGAGGAAAAATACAACTTTTCAACAATACGTATAGTCATAAAAATGGGGAAGAGTGTTTGTATAAAACTGGGGAAGCGTGTGGGAGGGTATTTTTAAATGTGAAAATATGAGTGTATTTGTGAGTAGAAATCCTCAGAAATTAGAGGCAAAGAGACCCAAAGGAACAAGGTCCAGGAGGAGACAGACAAGATGGAAACTGGAGCATAGGGTGGAGTCTAGGGTCAAATGACAGCTGATCAGTTTGTTTGGATTTTATTCCATAGATAATTAATACACAGTGCCTGATACATATAGTAGGCAATTAAACATCTGTTGAATAAGTGAAGGAATAAGCTAACAAAGTTTCTGGTGAGAAAAATGGCACGATTCCAACTGTTTTTCAAAAACAAATCTAGCTTAAGTAAGAAGAAGATATTGGAAAAGTGATAGCATTGGATCAGAGAAACTATTTGGGCAGTAAGTGCATTGATTTACGTGAGCAGTAACAAGGGCCTGGCCTAAGCTGGAGAAAGGGAAAGAGACTCAGCCATGGGGAATAATCACAGGGTGTCATGCTCCAATAATTACCCTGCCTAGAAAACGTTCTGGTCTCTCACAGGCAGTGGGGAGCCACCACCACAAGCTCCCAGCTCAGAAAGCACTTTTTTGTCCCATGGTCAGAATCCTTTCAATCATCCAAAGGGACACGACAGCCTGAATTTGTTAAGATCCTTCCAACCCCTCAGGTAGCATGAGCAGGGATAAGTAGGCGTGCTAATGGCATGAGATAAAGCAAACAGTCCAACACAGCACCACATATTTCTGAAAATTAAACTATAATTAGAATCAAAACAAAAGGCCAGGATCTGTGTGCCAAACCTAAACAGTATGAATTCTTGATAAAATAAAATAATTTAAATAGAACTTAGAGTTTCTAATATAACAGCCAAAATTATAAGTTACAGCCAAAAGAAAAAAAACCACCACCATAGCAAGAACTAGGGAAATCACAACTCAAGTTGTGAGAAAATTCAACTAATGCTAACACTGAGATGAATAAGGTACAGAATTTTTCTCTCAAGGATTTTAAAGCAGTCATCATAAAAATGTTCCAACAAATAATTACAAATTCTTTTGAAATGAGAGAGAAACAGTGATTCTCAAGAAACAGAAGTTAGGATTATAAAAAATGATGGAGCTGAAATATACAATAAGCAGTGGGTACCCTCAAAAGTAAAGTATAAATGACAATGATAAACCCAAATTTTAAGGACAAAACTGTAGAATTTATTGCATTTGAACAATAGAAAATATAGACTGAAAGAAAATGAATAGATCCTTAGAAAGCTATGAGACAAGAGCGAAAGAGCAAATATTGTTAACACTTGAGTCCCTGAAAAAGGATTAAGACAGAGAGGATGAACATGTATTTGAAAAAATAAAAATTGAAATTTCTCAAATTTTGCAAAAGACACACACTGAGAGTTTCACAAAGTTGTGGAAATCCACATGAAGACAGATCATAATTAAACTAGGCAAAAAATAATCTTGAAAAAAGTCAAAGAAAAACGATACACTATAGCAGCCATAAGAGTAAAGTATTTTTCAAGTGGTAGAAGAAAAAGACTGTCAACTGCAAGGTCTATATCCAGCAAAACTATCCTCCAGAGGGAAAGGGGGATAAAGACATTCTCCAATCAAAGGAAAAATAAAGGAATTTGTCACTGACAGACTTACTTTAATGATTGGTGAACACAATCAGTGCTGATACAAAATGCAATTTGTATCAGTTTCTGCAAAGCAACCTGCCTTCTACAATTTCAAATCCCATAGATGGAGACTGAATTTAGATATTTTAAGGAAAGTAGAGAGAAATGAAATAATAAAGCCATTCACAGGGTGCTACTGGCTTCACAGAATGGGTGGCCTTGGCCCAGGTATTGATACTTGGAGGAAATTGTTTCCAACTGAAATTAGAACCAACTGCAGAGAGAAGCTTGAAGGAAACTCTGAGAAAGGAGTGAGCTGTGAAGTGGAAAGTGAGAAATAAGCAAGAACAAGTAGAGAAGAAAGACTCTTGGGAAGGCTGGGCAAGGACAGGTTAATGTGGGTGTCTGGGTGCTTAGGGAAGAAGTGTGGAGAAAAATTTCTAAGAGAGGAAGTCATAAAGCAAGGATTTCATTGTAGGTCCTCCGTGAAACAACCAGAGTCTGGACAAATCACTTAGTGGAAATGCAAACTGTAGAGACTGATTGATTTTAATGAAAGAAACAACCAGTTTGTCAAGCTATTGTACCTAGGAACCAAAAAATTAAAAGCCAAACGGTAGCCTCTAGGTACCTAGTAATTTTCTGCAATGACACAATTCTTAATTTCTTTCTAAAACAGCCACATGGCCCATCTTTCCTTTTTAAGATTCAAATGACACATTTTGAAACTTGAAGAATGCTATGATTTAAATATGAGGTGTCCTCCCAAAGCTCACCTGTGAGATAATGCAAGAAAGTTCAGAGATGAAATGATTGGGGTATGAGAGCCTTAACATAATCAGTGCATTAATCCACTGGTAGGGATTAACTGGGCAGTAACTGCGAGAAGGGTGTGGCTGAGGAACTAGGTCCCTGAACTATATGCCTTCAGGGTATGTATTTTGTCCCTCATGAGCAGAATGCTCTCTCTGCTCCCTGATTGCCAGCTTCTGAACAGCTTTCCTTCTCCACATTCTTCTGCCGTGATGTTCTGCTTCACCTTGTGCTCAGAGCTATGAAGTCAGCCATCTATGGACGGAGACCTCTGAAACCACGAGCACCAAATAAACTTTTCCTCCTCTAAAACTGTTCTTGTCAGGTCTTTCAGTCACAGTGACAAAAAAGCTGACTAAAACAAAGAAAGTAAACAATTTTGAATGAGTGGTTTATAATAAAGTTGTTATCCATTTCCATGAGTGCAAATGGAAGATTTGTATTCCTTTTCCTTTATTTGAAAAGAAAAAAACACAAACATTAATGTTTTATAGCCAAACTTTGTGCAATTTAACTAGCAGAGAAATTTTATATTTTATACTAAAAATGCAACACGGTTTATATATAAACTTATCTTTTTATGCAGAAACAAGGGAATATGTATCTTACTGTGGTATATACAATAAAACATAATGAGAAATATAAGGGTTTATGAAATTGCTGGTATATAACTTGTGGCACTGGAATAGGCAAAAATACCCACCAAGTGCTTTTGGAATCACAGTACAATAAAACGCTTCCCACCATAGGCCCTAAGTAAGCAGATCTAGTTCATTTTTCTTGAGGTCATGTACGTTTCCTTTGGGACAAAAATGTTTTTTTAACTCTTCTTTTGAAGCATCTTTCATCTCTACCCCTTATCCATAGCTATGATAAAAATTGCCATTCTTTCTCTGACAATCTCTCTGTTAACCAGCTAATAGGCAAATTTAGATCAAATTTATCTCTTTTAAAAATTTTTTTATTTGTTCTTTTTAGTTATGCATGACAGTAGAATGTATTTTGACATATCATACATACATGGAGTATAACTTCCCATTTTTGTGGTTGTAAATGATATAGAGTTACACTGGTCATGTATTCATATATGAACTTAGGAACATTATGTTTGATTCAATCTGTCTTTCCCATTCTCACCCCACTCCCTTCCCCTATTCCTCTCTGTCCAATTTGGTGAACTCCACTTCTCCCTCCCACTACCTATTGTGAGTCAGCATCTGCATATCAGAAAGAATATTTGGCCTTTGGATTTTTGGAATTAGCTTATTTCACTTAGCATGATAGCTTCCAGTCCAACCCATTTACCAGCAAATGCCATAATTTTTATTCTTCACGGCTGAATAATATTCCATTTTGTATATGTACCACATTTTCCTTATTCATTCATCTGTTGAAGGGCACCTAGTTTGGTTCCATAGCTTAGCTAGTGTGAATTAAATTGCTATAAACATCGATGTGGCTGTGTCACTATAGTATGATGATTTTAAAAATTTGGGGTATATGAGAAGGAATAGGATAACTGGGTCAAATGGTGGTTCCATTCCAAGTTTTCTGAGGAATCTCCACACTGCTCTCCAGAATAGTTGCTCCAATTTGCAGTCTCTAATGCAATGTATTACTGAGCCTTTTTCCCTACATCCTTGCCAATATTTATTGTTCTAATATTCTTGATAATTGCCATTCTGACTGAAGTGAGATGAAATCTCAGTGTAGGTTTAACTTGCATTTCTCTAATTGCTAGTGATGTTGAACATTTTTCATATATTTATTGACTGATCAAATTTCTTCTGTTCAGTTCCTTTGCCCATTAATTGATTAGGTTATTTATTTGGTGTTACGCTTTTTGGGTTCTTTATATATACTAGAGATTACTACTCTATCTGTGATGTAGATGGCAAAGATTTTCTCCCATTCTGTAGGTTCTCTCTTCATGTTCTTGATTGATTCCTGACCTTAAATTATATTACAGAGCTATAGTAACAAAACCAGCATGGTATCAACACCAAAACAGACATGTAGACCAATGGTACAGAATAGAAGACACAGGGACAACCCCACATAAATACAGTTATCTCTTACTAGACAAAGGTGTCAAAAACACACATAGGAGAAAAAATAGCCTCTTCAACAAAACATGCTGGAAAAACTGCAAATCCATATGTAACAAAATGAAATTAGATCCCTATCTCTCAACCTGCAGAAAACTCAACGCAAAGTGGATCAAGAACCTATGCATTAGACCAGATACCCTGCACCTATTAAAAGAAAGAGTAGGCCCAAATCTCCATCATGTCAGCTTAGGAACCAAATTCTCCAACAAGACTCCTAAAGCACAAAAAGTAAAATCAAGAATCAATAAATGGGGTGGTATCAAACTAAGAAGCTCCTTCAACTTTATCTCTTGAATCTACTTCTCCATCCTAATTTATATCGCTCTAGCTAAATGACCTTTGTTTTTTCAGCCATCAAAGAATATTCCTGAATGATCCCTGGATTCCTAATTTCATCCTTCAGAGTGGTAGAAATGTAAGAGAGTTCTTTCTAAAATATTAATCTCAACGTGTGTTTCCTTTACCTGAAAGCCCTCAGTGGTTTGCCTTTGTTTTAAGATGTCCAGTTTCCATGGCATGGAACCAAATGCTTTGAGCATCTTTCTAAGATTTTCTTTTGCTGGTACTTCCCTCAAATCCCATGTTCTGCCACATTGAACTACTTGCAGTTCTATCACAGGGCCCTGCTCGTTCATCCCATTCTGTCCTTACACAGGCTATCTTTTGCCTTGAAAGTTTCCCCCGTATTTCTTTTTTTTTAAAAAAATATTTATTTTTAGTTGTAGGTGGGCAGAATATCTTTATTTTATTTTATTTTTTTTTATGTGGTGCTGAGGATCGAACCCAGTGCCTCACGCATGCAAGGCAAGCGCTCTACCGCTGAGCTACAATCCCAGCCCTCCCCTGTGTTTCTTTTCATTGTAAGTACAGATGAATTCTTACTCGTTTTTTAAACAGTTAGTGTATTCATTTGCTTTGACTTCCATAACAAAGTGTACAAACTGAGAGACTTAAACAACAAACATATATTGTCTCACCTTCTGAAGAAGTCTGAGATCACAGACTCATCACAGTATTGGCTCCTTCTGAAAGCTGTGAGAAGAGTCTCCTCAGTGTTGCTTTCCTAACTTCCGGTGGTTTCTTTACCATTCCTTGGCATGTAACCATCACCCTGATCTTTGCCTTCATATTCAAATACAGTCTCTCTGAGTGGGTGTCTCTTTTAATTTTGCTTTGGTATAGGGATACCAGTCATATTCTATTGCAGCCCACCCTAATGGGTGTATTTTAACTTGATTCAACTGTGTAAAGTTTATATCTCCAAAGAGAGTCACATGATGAAATACTGGGGTTTAGGACTTTAACTTGTTCCCAGGGAGGGAGGATACAATTCAATCTATTACACTCAGTTCAAGTGTAACCTCTATGAGATGTCCTGAAATCCTCCTCTCACGTAAAGGACTATCATCTCATTGTCTTCCTTGTGTATCTTTTTTTTCCCCTCATACTAAAGATTGAGCCCAGAGTGGGGGAGGTAGGAAGCTTTACCACTGAGCTACAGTCCTTTTTATTTTTCATGTTGGACAGGGTCTTACTGAGTTGCCAAGGCTGGTCTTGAACTTGAGGTCCTCCTGCCTCAGATGTCTGAGTTGCTGGGATTACAGGCATGCACCAGAGTGTACCTTCTTTGTGTATCTTTTAAACACTTTTCAGGTGACTACTATAAATCGGAACCACTGTTATGCATATTATACTTATTAATGCGTACAATTGTATAATACAATTGCTAGTTTCCACTAGTATACTGAGAATATTTCCACAGTACCCAAAACAATATGCAGATTTAATGCAATCTCTGCAATTCCCATGGTATTTTTCACAGAAATATGAAAGAAAACAATGAAAAAAAAACCCTCAATTTTTTGTAGAAGTGCAAAAATCCCCAAATAGCCCAAACAATCTTGAGAATGGAAAACAAAATTAAAAGCATCACTTTTCCTGATTTCAAATTATACTACAAAGCAATACTAATCAAAGCAGTATGAGACACATGACTAACGGGATAGAAGAGGACCCCAGAAATAAACTCAAGCATACACATTCAACTAGCTTTTCAGATGGCCAACCAAAAAGACACAATGAGGAAAGGACAATCTGTTTAACAAATGATGTTGGGCAACACACAAAGAATGGGATTTGACCTTTATGCTTTATATAAATATACAAAAATCCTCATATACAACATCAGCCCAAAATGGTTCAAAGACCTAAATATAAGATCAGAAACTGTAAAATTCCTAGAACAAATCATATGGGAGAACTCCTTGGTATATTGGCTTTGGCAAAGATTTCTTTGTTTATGTCACCGAAAGCACATTTCTCAAAAGTAAAAATAAGCACATGGGACTAAATTTAACTAAAATCTTTTGCACAGCAAAGTAAACAATAAAATGAAAATGTACTCAATGGATTTGGAGGAAATATGTGTGAGCTATGTATCAGAGAAGGGATTAATATATGAAGTGTATGAGAAACTCCAAGAATTTAATAGCAAAGCAAATAATAAAAATTCAATAATTAGCAAAGAGCTTGAATAGACATTTCTCAAAACTGGACATCAAAAAATGACCGACAGGTATGAAAAATGGTGCACAGCATCACTAATCCTCAAACATATGCAAATCAAACCCATGAATAGACATCACCTCACGTGTTTGTATTAGTAAAGAGGTAAGTGTCGATGAGGGCGTGGAGGAAAGGAAACCTTTGGATATTGTTGATGGACTAAATATTGGTGCAGCCATTGAGGAGAACAATACAGAGATTTCCAATAAAATTAAAAATAGAACTTCCATTTGACCCAGAACTCCCTCTTATGAGTATATGTTCAAAGGAAATTAAATCAGCACCTCATAGAAATTTGTGTATTATCTTGTTTATTGAAGAAGTACTCATAATAGCCAAGATATGGAAACAACCAAATGGTTGACAAATGGATAATGAAACTGTGATATATTCAGTCTTAAAGAAGGATACCCTGCCATTTGAGGCAATACAGATGAGCCTACAGGGGGTGCTAAAAGAAAGTGCTGCATGATTTCACCTATATGTGGAATCCAAAAAATGTCTGGAATTCATAGAAAAAGAGATTAGAATGATAGTTATTTACCAGGCATGAGGGATTCTGAAGGAAATGGAGAAATGAAGATCAAAGAGTACATGATGATTTTCTCAGACACTGGAGTTCAAGAGCTTTTACCATGAAGAAGGCAATTATGTGAGATGATGGGTATGTTAATTTGTGTAACTGTGGTGAACATTTCACCATGTATACATATATCAAAACATCACATTGTACACCTTAATGTATATATGATTTTTGTTTTTATCCCCAGAAGTTATCATAGTGTATAGGTATATGTTATTTGCTCAATAAATGTTTTTAGATGAATTCATTAATGAATAAATAAATAGGCAGATTGCAATCTACTGAAGTTCAGAGAAAAATCTTCATTTCTAAAAAGAAAAAGTTTTAAAATGTTTGTATTAAATATAATCTGTCTCCAAAACAAGTAGATTATGAAAATGTATTTATGAAACTAATGGACATTTAAAAATATTTTTGATGACATGTAAGTTTACATTTTAGAAGGTCCAACGTGATATTTTGATTCATGTATACATTGAGTAATGATCACATCAGAGGAATTAGCATATCCATCACCTTCAACTTTCATCATTTCTTTATGATAAGTGCATCTTAAATATTTTCTTTTTCCAATTTTTGAGATATTCAATGCATTATTGTTAACAGTATTTACCCTACGGTACTATAGAATGTCATAATTTATTCTTCCTAACTGTAACATTATACCTATTGACCAAGTTCTCCCTATGTACACTATCACCTACTCCCCCCAGACTCTGGTAACCACTATTCTACTTCTAACACCTATGAGATCAACTTTTCTAGATTCAGCATATCAGTGAAGTGATGCAGTACTTTTCTTTCTGTTTTGTATTTTCACTTAGCATGTATGTTCTTCTGGTTCAACAATATCATTGCATATGATAGAATTTTATATTTTTTTGAGAGCATAATATTTTGGTGTATGTGTGTGTGTATGTGTGTGTGTATCTCACTTTCTTTATCCAGTTGTTTACTGATAGACATTTAGGTTGATCCTATATCCTGAATATTGTGAATAGTGCAATAATATACATGAAAGTACATGTGTCTCTTCAACATAGTGATTTCATTTACTCTGGGTATACATCTAATAATGAGATTGCTTGATTATACAGCAGTTCTAGTTTTACTTTCACCACTTTTACTCAACATAGCACTAGAAGTCCTAGCCAGAGCAATTAGTCAAGAGGAACAAATAAAAGGCAGCCAAATTGGAAAATATGAAGTCAAACCATTTCTGTTTTCAGACAACATGATCTTATAATAGAGAAAATCTTAAAACTTCATCAAGAAATGTTTAAAGTAATACAGAACTCAGTCAAGTTGCAGGATACAAAATTAACATACAAAAATTAATAACATTTTGATGTCAGGTGCAGTGGTGCATGCCTATAATCCCAGAGGCTTGGGAGGCTGAGGCAGGAGGATTTCAAGTTCAAAGTCAGCCTCAGCAACTTTGTGAGGCCCTAAGCAATTTAGTGAGACCCTGTCTTAAAATAAAAAATAAAAAGGACTGGGGATGTGGCTCAGTGGTTAAGCACTCATGCATTCAATTTCTAGTAACAAAAAAATTAGTAACATTTCTACATGATAATTACAAACTCTCTGAAAAGAAATCAAGAAAATGATCCCATTTACAGTAGCCACAAAAATATGTAGGAATAAATTTAACCAAAAGATGAAAGATCTCTGCAATGAAAACTATAAAACATTGATGTAAGTAATTAAAAAAAAACAAGTAAATGGGAAGATATCCCTTGTTCAGTGATTAGAAGAATTAATATTGTTAAATTGTCCATACTATCCAAAGCCATCTGCAAATTCCATGTGATCCCTGTCAAAATATTGATGACATCATTCTTCAAAGAAGTAGAGAAATCAATCCTGAAATTTGTATAGAAACACAAAAGATCCCAAATAACCAAATAAATGTTGAACAAAAAGAAGAAAGCTGGAGACATCAAATGTGTTATCTTCAAAATATGCTACAAAGCTGTACTACCTAAAACAGCATAGGAATGTCATAAACACAGTGAAGCAGACCAGTGTAACAGAAAATGCCCCAAAATGACACTGCACATTTGTAGTCAACTGATTTTCTATAAAGAAGCCAAAAACAATGGGAAAAGGATAGTCTTCTCAGTAAATAGTACTGGGAAAATTGAAAACTATATGTAGAAGAATGAAACTAGATCTCCACCTTTCACCAGTTAACAAATGTCAGCTCAAAATGGATTAGAAACTTAAATGCAAGATGTGAAACTATTAAATTACTAGAAAAAATAGGGTATTTGAACCAAAGGTTTTCAGATAAGACCCCAAAAACATAGGCAGTAAAAGCAAAAATGGACTAAAAGAATTACATCAAACTAAAAAGATTCTGCACAACAAAGGAAAGAGACACCTACAGAATGGAAGAAAATATTTTCAAATTTTACATCTGGCAAGGAGATAAAATCCAGAACACATAACGAACTTAAATAACTCAATAGAAAAACAAACAAAACAAAATAATCCAGTTAATAAATGGACTAAAGATCTGAACAGCACTTTTTCAGCACTTTTGTATAGTTATACAAATAACTAACAGATACAAAAAAAAAAAAGCTCAACATCACCAATCATAAGGCAAATGAAATCAATACCACAATAAGCTATGAGTGCACACCAGTGAGAATTGCTATTACCAAAAAGACAAAAAATAACAAGTGCTGGTGAGGATGTGGGAGAAAGGGGAACTCATTTTACACTGTTAAGAATGTAAATTAGTACAGCTGTTAAGCTGTTATGGAAAACAGTATGGAGTTGCTTTTCATAAAATATCAGATGCAAAACTTATGACAATGATGTTTGAATTTTAATTAATAAAAATCTTCAGCTTACATGATAGTTTAAAATCCTTTATTAAACTTGGACAGCCAGGCAAGACCTTTCAACAACAAATTCACATGGCGTTTTAAACTTTGCAATGTACTCTTCTCCTAAGTGATAGTCTGTATGATGCTCAGATCTTGTCTTATTGATAGTATTATCCCCATTGTAAAGGTAAGGACATTGATATTTTGATATTTTTTTTTACTTTTCTAAGCATGTGAACTAAAGGCCCTGTTATGGTTTGGATTTGGACTGTCCCTCAAAGCCTTATGTGTTGAAGGCTTAGTCCCCAATTCCTGCAGTATTCAGAGGTGGGGCCTTCTACAAAGTGATTGGACTATGGGACCTGACATCACCAATGGATTAATGCATTGATGGATTCATAGCTCATGGCATTATAGGCAGGTGGTGGGAAATTTAGGAAGTGGGGCCTAGTTGGACAAAGTAGATGATTAGAGGTGTACTTGGGAAGGGTGGATCTTGTCCTTGGCCTTGCATTGCACTAGCTCTCACTCTCTCTCTCTTTCTCTCTCTCCCCTTCCCAAGCATCCTGAAGTGAGCAGCTTTTCTCTAGCACTCCCTCTCTACCTTGAGTTATTGCCTCACCAAAGGCCAGAAACAATGAGGCCAGCCAAACCGGAAACCATGGATTGAAACCTCTGAAACTATGAGCCAAAACAGATCCTTTCTCTTCTAAGATGATTTTCTCAGAGATTTTGTCATGGTAACAAAAAGCTGACTAACATAGTTCCTATATGTTTTTCATATTTTCTCTTTGTATAAAAAATTATAATTGTAAAAATATATACCCATAATACTTTTTCTATCAGTATTGACTATATTTTAATAACTTCTAAAATAAAATGCATGTCAAGTAAAGACAAAGATACATAATCAACTAGATTCACAAATTGTCTAATATTCCACAAGCTGAGGAACTAAAAACTTACTTCCACTCTGAAAACCATTTGCTTCATGGAACTTTGACCTTTTTATTTTTTGGAACATAGATCTAACAGTAGAGCAATAGACTAAATGATAATTCAGTGGTGTTTTCATAAGGGGTGAGTGAAAATGCTTTCAATAACAACCTGGTCTGGATCAGAAAGACTGATAGAAATAAGAAGAGAACCAGAGACAGTTTAGATGAGATTAAAATGATTTGATCAAGAATATAATCTAGTCATTCCTTTTCCTTACAAGCAGAATCTTCCATTACAGGAAGAAAAAATAAAAGAGAAATTAAAATATTTGGAGTCTCTGTTATCTGCAAACCTTTAAGGTCCTGTTTACCTAATTGGATTATAATAAAACATAAACAATGTGGGTCTGGCCATGACATTGGGCAGATGCTGTAATCAGCTGGGATCTAACTGCCGGGAAAAATCTCCAGCAGAAACTTCCCAAGTTTACTCACAAGATGATAATTCTCTCCCTAGGGCAATCAACACTTCTAAATAGCAAATCAAGAAAAGATAAATTGTATTTCAAGGTTAACTCTGCATAGTCCCTCAGATTTAAAACAGAGAAACATGATCTATATTTGGAGTGCAGTTCTGGATCTACCTTATTATTTTCAGCGCTCCCCTAATTCTATTTGCAATTAAGCACCTGTTTAAATCACAAACCATTATGTCCACAAATTTCTTCAATTTACTCTATGATGCCTACCACAGTGTCAGTTCCACAGGAAGTGTTTGATGAATACATAATGCACAAATAGATGGATATCTGTTTAGTGTTTTTTGTGTTTCACCATTTCATGGATATAATAAAATGTTCATAGTCCCCAGAGCACTTTCAACTAATTTATCACACTTAAGCCTTGTAACACTGTAGTAAAGAGGGTATTATTTATGAATCTTTAAAAAAACAAATTGATGTGTGGTTCAATAGCCCTCCCCCCAAAAACTGGGAGTCACTATCATGGAGGGAAAGCTCTGCTTCTCAGCACGACCAGAGGGGGTCCTGAGATTTGTATTTCATACACAATGTTTTAGTTTTTTTCTTGTCAAAAGACCTGACAAGAAAACAGAGGAGGAAAAGTTTATTTTGGCTCATGGTTTCAGAGGTTCAGTTTGTCGTCAGCTGACTCCACAGCTCTGGGCCTGAGTGAGGCAGAACATCATGGTGGAAGGGCATGCTGGGGGAAAGCAGCTTAGAACATGACAACTGGGAAGCAGAGAGAGAGAGAGTTCTGCTCACTAGGAACAAAATACAAACCCCAAAGGCACACCCCCAGTGATCCCCTTCTTCAGGCCACAAACTATCTGCCTACACTTATTGCCCAGTTAAACAATGAGTGGATCAATGCACTGATTATGTTTAGGCCCCATAATCCAATCATTCTACCTCTGAACTTTCTTGTATTGTCTCACACTCAAGCTTTTGGGTTATCTAAACCATAACAAGTAGAAAGACTGCTCATCCAGAATATCAGTTAATTAGATGACAAGTCACTGGAGAAAAATGTCCTAGTCCTGTTCTTTGTATTTGTTTCTATAGTGCTACTTGTTTTATGAATTTATGTATTAGCCACATTCCTTCATTCATGGCAATGTACTTTGTACAATGATTTTAACAGTGACTTTAAAAATGCAGATTTTATCATTTTATCATTATGTTGGAGTTAAAGGCTTTCCATTGCTATTAGAATAAAGATCGCAATCCTTGACGTGCAATGCCCTGCAGGTTTAAGCCCCACCACACACTTCCTTCTCATCATTACACCCTACTTCCTCCAAGTTCTCTACACTCACCCACTGTGGACTTTGTTCAATTTGCTGACCCTGCTCAGCTTTCTCCCGCCTTCTGTTCACCACGTTCTGGGTGTTTTCCTGGGCCCTGTGTTCTGACGCTGTCAATCTGGTCTCACCTCCACGTGGCTTCCTCTAGTCTTCCTGCTTCTCCCACTCTGGGTTAGGTTTCCAGATTAGCTGGAGGCTCTTTGGAAATGCTTAGAACATTAGATGGATATGTTTCACATTTTTCATCTGTATCCCCTTAGCCTAATTCCTGTTCTAGTTCATCAATAAATTCCTAGTACCAATCTTGTGCATGGTGCTCAGTAGATGAGTAATAAACTTACATGACTTAATTGAGAACTTTCTCATAGAAGCTGAAGTAATCATTGTAGAAAAGACTTCCATTCATGTGACTCTGTTGCTCTTTGATGACTTATCCACAGGCCTCCAGATAAAGCCCTGGCCCCTACACCTGGTGTAGTAGACCTTGCTGTTTCCCACCCCACTGTACAATACTTATTTTTTCTTTCCTCCACAGTTCTTTCATTGTATGTTTTAACTCCACTGAGCCATCTTCAATAACTTTTCTCCTTTGCCTCAGACATTTGCATATTCTGGACTTTTTTTCTGCTGGTCTTTTCCCCCCATCTGACCATATTTATTCCTTACTTGGGATTCCACAAAGACTCAATTTAAAAGAAGGGCATTCCTGATACTTGATTTTTGAGAAAAATAACTGAAATATCTTGTCAACACATCATACCACTTACGTATGATTATAATATATAATGGTAAAAATTACCTAATATGAAAACATATTTGGAGCACTAAACTTAATATTTTGCATAAAAAGATATTGTCAACATCAAATTGACATAATGCATTCCCTCCAAATTTTCAGAAGAGAGTAAGTGCAATTTGTAAACTCTTGGGCAACCCTCAAAAAATAAATAACAATTGCTCTTGAGATGATACAGTGTATAGGGAACAGCATTACATACCTGTGAATCTTGCCAGCAAAGAATTGATAGGCCAATAATAATGTCTCACAAACTTTTTGTGACCCCTTGAGTACAGATTACTAACATCTTGTTCTATTAAATTCATGTGCATTTAAGATTCATTTCCTTTAATCACATGCTCTACTAGGTATACACTCTTCTTGGAAGCATATATGAGACCATCTTTTTCACTGAGTGAATCTGTGTAAATGGTTTATATTTTGTAGTAGTCTGATTTTACAAATTGATGATAATGTAAAGCATTCAGTGGAAGCATTTGGGAAGCTTAAATGTGTGTAGTATAAGGAAGAAATATTTGGGAAATAGCAATAATAATAGCGGTAAGAATGATTGTACTATGAATGGTGGAACAGATGGAAGATCATTTGATATTAAAAAATGAAGTGTTTTCCAGATTGAAGAAATTACACATGCTCATTGTACAGAAAAACTCAGTGAAGAATTAAAACCTCTAATATCTTATAAAGGTAATTGAATAGAACATTAGTACTTTGATGTGTCTTGTTATTTTCATATATGTTATATTACACACATATATGTTTCAAAATTATAATTTTTGACCTAAAACCCTCTTCTTCTTTAGTATTATTTCCTAGGAATTTCTCTTTTTATCTTTTGTAAATATATACACAAAGCATTTTTTCTTTGAAAATAAGCAAAATTTTAATGTTTCCTTAGTATTACAATTATAATTAATTTATTAATTCTGTAATCACTGAATACTTAAAAAATTTCCTATGTTCTAACATTATGAACAGCAAAGCTTCATTGCTCAAAAGTAGTTGTATACATGCTTCATTATTTTATTCATATTTTTTCCTAGGAATGTAGTTATTAAATCCGAATTAGGCATATTAATGCTTTTGAGACTACTGCCAATTGCTTTCCCTAAAGTGAGAGAATACTCTTAAATAATTTATTCGTGAGGAGGACATTTTTCAACTTATGTTTACCAATAATGAATAATATTTCAAAATATGCCAGCTTCATGGTTTGAAAAGGTAAATCTTAGTTTAAAATAAAACAACAAAACAAGGGAGTACATGCCATTTATACATATTTGAAAAGGTTAGCTGAGAATAACAATTGTACTATTTCTTCACATACACAGTTTCCTTTTAAAAATATCCTTCAGGAAATTCACTCTATGCTGAACTAAACACAAACTACCTCTACATACAGATATATTCTGTTCCTGCTGCAGTTGTGTGAATTCAAATATATTGTGAACATCAACTATCACAGAAGCCAAAATAATCTCTTTACACCCTACCTTTCCACTCTTAGAATTGGTTACCATTTATTTGAGTAAGACTACCTTATCATAGGAGCAAAGCAGAAAATGTGGAATTTTTAGTTTATATGTGCCCACAATGTATAAAAATATGTGTAGACATTCATGAACCATTTTATTTGCTCTGCTACTTGATTGATAAAATAATCAAAGTTTTTCCTTTCCAAATACATCATTGAGTATAAAATTAAAAGCATTACAATGTTCTGTTCTGGTTATTCTAATGATGGCAAATGATAAAACATTATCATTAGCAAATATTTTTACCTGAATAGAGGGCAACTAAAGATAAGCCCTTCCTTTAGTGATTTTGGTAGGAAATAGAAAAATAAATACTGATGCTTCTGGATGCATAAGACCAATGAGAAAAAAATCCAAGGGTTAGGTACCTGTGTGGATCCTGGCTGCTGCTCCTATAGGTAGCACCCAAGTGGGGTGAGATGGGACACTCCACTTGATCCTGGATTCTGGGAGCCATCCAGAAGTTGGGAGGGACATCTTTGGTGAGTTCAGGTAAAGATAGGTAGTAGCGTCAAGGTGTGGACATAGCCTTAACATCAGTTCTACAATCTAAAATTCTTACACACTAAAATTTTACCTTTGATATAATCCACAACAAAAATTATTTCCTTTGAGTTAGCCAAGGAATTTTTGAGAGGTCTTATAAAATAATAAGATGATAAAGGAAAAAAATGCAGGATGAGGGAGGTCAGGTAGGGAGGGTGGAAATATAAGAAGCTCAGCATAGTGGAACTCAGAAAAAAAGTTGTCAAGCTCATTCTCTGAGCACCCTTTGTGTTTGTGTTGAGTCAGACATTATTCCCACAAAGAAGATGGCTCAATAATTCAGCAGCTCTTTTCTCCTTTGTAATTGAAGGCCTCTCAATTTATACTGATATGGGGTTAATAATATGCTTAATAGGCAACCCCATATCAATATAAAAGAAAGGAGCTTCATCTTCTTAAGGAATTAGTTCTATGTTTTTTTGCTTATAGTAGGGAAAATGCCTTTGTTATGTAAACTTTGTACTTAAAATCTGAAGAGAACAGACATTCTATAAGGTCTAAATAGCCATAATGCCAGCCAGGTGCAGTGACACCTGCCTGTAATCTCAGCTGCCTGAGAGGCTGAAGCAGGAGGATCACAAGTTCAAGGCCAACCTGGGCCATTTAGTGAGACCCAGTCTCAACATAAAAAATAAAAAGGGCTGGGGATGTAGCTCAGTAGTAAAGCATCCCTGGGTTCAACCCCCAATAAACCCCCAACACTGGAAAAAAAATCCATGAAATCATCACAGCACCTTATATCGTACAATATAATATTGTACTTACATTTAGAAAATGGAATTGAGGTTCTGAGGAGATAGCTCAGTGGCAAACCACTTGCCTAGCATGTGTGGTTCCTGGCTCTGGGTTCAATCCTCAGCACTACACTAAAAAATAAATAAACAAACAAACAAAAAATATGTGTGGATTTGACTTAAAAAGAAAAGGCAATTGAGATACAATGAATTAATTTATTTGACTTAATAATTAATTAATAATTAATTTATTTGACTTAGAGTAAGATAATAACTAATAATCTTGAGTATTTATATGCCACAAACACTAAGACTTTAATATACTATCTTTTGTAATCCTCAAAACTCACTTTTATGTTTATATTACAGATAAAATACCTGGAACTTAGTTCAGTCATGAAGTTATGATAACTTACAAGTAGTAAACAGCCATCTCTCCACTTTAATTTGAATTAAACTTTAATTTGAATTAAAGTTTCATGAAATTTCTCTATGACTATGGTTGTTTAATTTTAATCAAACAAAATTTAGCTTAGGAATTGGGAAAGTTATAGATAATATCTATTTGCCTCTGAAACTCTCTTTGCCTGTTTTTGTTTTAATGTTCTAATATATACTTCTGTTTCTGGCTTATTGTAAGAATCTGTAACAGCTTTCATACCAGGCCTTTGGAGACTTTTGGAAATTCCTCCCTTGCCTATTTAGAAACTTTTTTTCTTAAAATCTTTATTTCTAGGGCTGAGGCTATAGCTCAGTGAGACAGTGCTTGCCTAGCATGTGTAAGGCACTGGGTTCAATCTCTAACACCACAAAAAATAAAAAATAAATAAAAATAAAAAATAAAATGAAGGCTTTCTGTCCATCTACAACTACAAAAAAAATTTTAACATCTTTATTTCTTATTCATTTCAAAACATCTATGACATATGTCTTACCTTTCATCTGAACTGTGTTTTATGATGATTCAGCTAGAAAAGTAAATCTATAAAAAGGCATTGAGTAGTGGCATGTTTTCTTCCAATCAATATTGGTATAATTTGATCCATTAACAACTCTTAGTAACTTGTCTTTTAAATGTCAATACTGAGGTTTGAAGTTAGATAGATATTGATAGATATAGATAGATTCTGTTCATCATCACTAGAATCTCACATAATAAACTCCATTTCATAGAAGTCAAATAAATAGCTTTGATACTAATTAAGAATAAAGTCTTCTTAAATAAACTTATTTGTATATTATTTAACATATACCTACCATACAATTGTTGCTTATAATTATTATTATTATTATTGAATATATGACAACATATCTTGGAATGTTTTACAGTTTCATGGAGAAGATGGAATAAATCCAGTAACACATAGTTGCTCATATACTTTCTCTTTTTCCCTTGGCTTCATAGAGGCACAATTGACAAATAAAAATTGTATATGTTTAAGAGGTACAATGTGATGTTTTGTTCTATGTAGACATTGTGAAATGATTACCACAATCAAGCTAATCATCATTTCCATTACCTCATGGAGTTACCTTTGTGTGTGTTAAGAAAATTTAAGATCTACTTGCTTAGCAAATTTTAAGTATGCAATGTAATATTTAAACTATAGTCACTACACTGTGCACTTAATCTACAGACCTTACCTTGCATAATTGAAACTTTGTGCCCTTTAACCAATATTTTCCTATTACTCCCCACTCCAGTCCCTGGTACCCGCATTCTACTCTGTGCTTCTATGATTTTGACATTTTTGGATTCCACATAAAAGTGAAATCATGCTGTATTTACCATTCTGTATCTGGCTTATTTCACTTTTCATAACACTCTCTAGCTTTATCAGTGTTACTGAAAAAAACAGAATTTCCTTCATTTTTAAGGTTGAATAATATTCCTGTGTGTGTGTGTGTGTGTGTGTGTGTTTGTGTATGTGTGTACTTCAAATACTTCTTAAATAATTAGGGTACTCAAATTTCATTTGCACAACTATATGTGTTTTCCTCCATTTTTCCATAAAACTTTAAGATGTTCCAAGATATGTTGTTATATTATTGTTTACTTATGTTTTTTTGGATAAAAACATAATAACATCCTAAATGTGCAGAATACATTTTATAAATCTATACAATCATCATGAAATATAAAAAATTATTATAGTCAATTAAGTCCACTTTAACTTCTATTACTAGTGCTTCTCAGTGCATGTGAGGCCCTCTGACCATTCTTCAGAATAATTGGAGACATTTTTAAGGGGCAGTTTTTGAGAAGGATTTTAAACTAAGCTTCCAGTTTTAAATTAGTTAACATTTAAAAAAATATTCTCTTTAAGAAAAATAGGTTCTACTTGCCATTTCTTGTTTTACAGAAAATATTAGGTTTATTTAGACTTTCACATAGCAGTCATCTTTGTTCAAATGACTTCAGTGTAAATACTGGTGTGATCATATTTATCGACCATGGATAGTGATGGTCCAATTTTCATGTCTAATATTTAGCAACAATTTTCATAGAAAAGAGATCCACACAAGCCTGCTTTCGAATAACCTGCATATTTTCAGTAATGCAGGATTCCAGGCCCCTTGTCCCACCAAAATGCATCAGCAAGTCTGAGGCTGTGCTCCAGGAATTTCTATTTTAAATGTTAAGAATATTTATCCACACTAAAATCTGAAAGAAAGGCTTATTTTGTTGCTCTTAAACTCAGTGGTGATGGGTAGGAGTCACAGCATCACATGAGGAGACCGTACCAGGCAACACTAATCCCTCGGCAGGGGCAAGTCTTTGCTAAGGTAATGCCGTCCTGTCTAAGTGAGAATGTTCTGAGGCTGGGGCCAGGTGGATGCATGATGAGCCCTAACTCCCTTCCACTCCATGTCCTTGCGGGCCATGATCTGGAATAGAATGCATTAGGAGGGATCACTACAGAGCAGCATCAAAATGCTATCTTGAGAACAGATGACTGCTTTACTTAATTACTGCTCTGGTGTCTCTCTGAATTATGAAAACTCAATGTCTCTGGAATGATTAACAAACAAACAAAAATTCTAACTGAATTAACTAATTAACTCAAACAGAAACCTTTCCACAGTTCTATTTTTGTCGATATAAGAGAAACCAAAAATCTTACCAGACTCTATCAGTATCATCAAGCGGAATGCCAATGATTACCATTCAGTAGACACAGGGACACAATGCCCACACTGCTCAGGTAGCTTGGGATGGTTCTGACAGAAGCCTGGTCTTCTAGTTTACAGGATTAGTGATTGGCTCTAAACTGAATGGCTAGTGACACTTTCCTCCATTCTCAGTAGCTCTGTTTTTTTGTGGTCATGTAATCTCAAGATTCATCTGTACAGAAGATTGAGCAGAGGGGCCACATGTGTCAGTGTCTGTGGTAAAATAAAATGGGTGCTTTCTTTGTTTCATGAAAGCCAAATTGTTGGAAAAATATTTTAATAGTTACCTAAGTTTTCTGGTCATTTGAATTCGACACTTTAAAATCTCCTTATACCATTTGTTTTAGACTTAGAGAGTGAAGGTGAATCAAAAGCACCATATGATTTAGGCCTTCCAGCTACCGACCTATAAAAGTGGGGTCCCATTTACAATTTGGACTAAAATTGCTTTGATTGTAGTTAAAAGTTTTTTGGAAGGAATTGAAATGAGAAGTAGATGGCTTAAGAATTCTGAAAGCTGATGATAGAACACATTTCAACAACAAAAGGCAGATAAAAAGACAAGTAAAATGATTTTACTTTATCCCAAGAAAGATGTGGAATTGTTTAAAAGGCTCTTTGTGACTATTAATTAGTTAATTCAAACAACCTCCTGGTAGAATACATCAGCGTTATTATCACTTGCTGCAGCAAAACTTAAAATACTGTAAGATTAAGGGGATTTAGCAGGAATTGAAAGTTAATGAATGGAACAGTAAGAATTAGAACTGAGTTTCTGTTGTGCAATTCTATTTGGAGTCCATCAGGAAAAAGTGTCTACGGTGTAGCCAACGTACTGCTCTATGATTACTGAAGAGTGCACAAGGAATGTCGAGTCTGATAAGAAAAGATCAGCTCAAAGCTTCTTGGAAAACTAATGGAATTTGTAAGTCCATGAAAGCATGGCGATTGATGGTATCTTTGTCTCAGAGTTTCACAGAGAGAAAGACATGGTTCAGTTTCCCCTGAAAGGAGATTCATACTAAAGAAAATAAGCAATTGGCCTTACTACGGGTCTCTAAGCAATTGACCTTAGTAAGTGTACTAAATTCTATCAATTTACAGCAGAGTAATAGAGAAGGCCCAAAGAAACAAAGCTTTTTGTGTTTTGAACTGCATTTTATTTTTTCAGAATAATTATAGCTATGCTTTGAAACAAATAATCCAAGGGGGTCATCAGAAGAAGAAAAAATATCACTGCAATTCCTTAAACTCAGGTTAACTTAAAGAAAGCTCAGGAAGATGGCGGCTTAGATGGATGCAGCGGTCAGTCTCGCCAGAACCGAAGACTGAAAATGTGGTAATACCATCTCCCAGCCAGCTATAGGCATCACCCTACAGCTACCCCCACAGGAAATTTCACTTGCGCGTGTAAGCAGGGCCACCAGACAGCAGCCACTGCCACAGGGTGACTTCAGCAGCGGTGGCGGAGAGCAGCTGCAGGTGGCTCGGAGCCCCAGTACAGGGCTCGCCCAGGGCGGGGACAGATTCTATAAGAGATACTTGGCTCCAGTGCCCACCCAACCACACAGGGCCCACAGCAGTGGCTCTCATGCACCCATGGCCCCAGCCGCTAGCCATTGGGGAGCGCAAATTCAGGGTAGGAGACGCTCCAGAGACGCCAGTGGGGACAGCTGAGCCCAAGGGCAGCCTGGGCTCACCCCAGTTCCGCTCCAGAGTTCCTGAGGACCAGCAGGAGCCACAGAGGGCCCAGATCTGCCCAAAGGAACCTCTCCCATGGGTGTCCAGCCAACAGGAGACCAAGGACTGCTACCTCGAGCTTCTGGGGAGCCCAGTCTCAGGGGGGCATTGGATAGCAACTCGGTACAAACTTTGGTGGCAATGCAGCCAGGAATCAGCATCTTTACCAGCGGCCCAGTTTCACCCTGTTGTGAAACCCACACCCAGGACACCAGCAGAGAAAGTCCAGCAAGCAACAAACAATGCCACCTACTGGAGGTGAAAGGAACCATACCTGTTTATTTACATTGAGACTTTTTATTTTTTTTTATTTTATTGTTTTTTATTTTCTTCTATTCTTATTTTTATTTGATACTTTATCTTTTTCTCCTAATATTTCTATTGTTTAATCTTTTTGTTTTATTTCTCTGCTCTTTCCTTGCTTTCTCTTTCCTTCCCTCTTTTCTCTCTCACTCTTTTCCTACCCTCTAATCCCCAATAGTTTTGAAACCAAATATTTGTTATACAGTGGGATATAGTAGATTGGGATTTCTGAACTGAATACTAGAGTGGTACTAGATAGTCTTGTATCTCTCACTTGCATATGTTGTATTTTTCTTACTATCATCTCTCCTCACTGTACCCTTCTTTTCATCCTCCTTACTGGTCTTCCCCAACTCTCTGTCGCTCTTTCTAGTAATAGCCAACTTCTCTTGGATTCCTTTTTCATGCTTTCTAAGATCTAATAACCATATCCTCACTTTCTACTACCCCAATACTCTATCCTACACCCCACCCTCCACTGTCCCTAGCCCACCAATAGGAACTATAGACCCTTGTGCAAATTTATTGGTGAAATAGTAGATTTTAAAAGAACTCATAATTGGTGTATATTGTGACTAAACTGTAAATGTATTTGGGAGCTGTTAGGAGCTACTTGGTTTGAAACTATATATTGCTTGTATTGTGATCAACCAATATTTGTCTCCCCTTTAAAAGAGTGGTATTGAAACCCTTCAGGGAAACTATACCCATATAGGAGTAAAAACTGTAACAACTTGGATCAACAGAGCTAGAAGGAAAGACACACAAACATGATGAAAAAACAAGGGAATAAAATGACTCAAACAAACCAAGATTCTTCAGTATTAGAATCCATGGTCAGTACAGCAGAAGAAATGACAGAACATGAATTCAGGATGTACATAATTAAAATGTTCTGTGACTCAAAGAATGATATGAGAGAGCAAGCCCAGTCAGCAAAAGATCATTTTGAAAAAGAGATACATAGGCAAAAGAAGTAAAAGATCACTTCAATAAAGAGATACATAGGCAAATACAGGAAGTAAAAGGTCACTTCAATAAGAAGATAGAGATTCTTAAAAGGAACCAAACAGAAATCCTTGAAATGAAAGAAACAATAAACCTAATCAAAAACTCAATAGAAAGCATCACCAACAGATTAGACCACTTGGCAGACAGAACCTCAGACAACGAAGATAAAATATTTAACCTTGAGAATAGAGTTGACCACACAGTGAAGATGGTAAGAAACCATGAACAAAACATCCAAGATCTATGGGATCACATTAAAAGACCAAACTTAAGAATTTTTGGGATAGAGGAAGGCATAGTATTCCAAACCAAAGGAATGAACAACCTATTCAATGAAATAATATCAGAAAACTTTCCAAATATGAAGAATGAATTTGATAATCAAATTCAAGAGGCTTACAGGACACCAAATGTTCAAAATCACAACAGACCTACACCAAGGCACATCATAATGAAAATGCCTAACATTCAGATCAAGGAGAGAATCTTAAAAGCCACAAGAGAAAGGAATCAGATTACATATAAGGGGAAGCCAATTAGGATCACTGCAGACTTCTCAACCCAGACCCTGAGAGCAAGGAGATCATGGCAAAGCATATACCAAGAGCTAAAAGACAGCGGATGCCAACCAAGAATCTTATATCCAGCAAAATTAAGTTTTAGATTTGATGATGAAATAAAAACCTTCCAAGATAAACAAAAATTAAAAGAATTAATAACAAGAAAGCTGTCACTACAGAACATTCTTGGCAAAATATTCCATGAGGAGGAAATGATAAACAACAATGAAAACCTGCAGAGGGAAGAGCTACACTAAAGGCCAATCAAAGGAGAAACCAAGTCAATTTAAAAACTAAGAATAAACAAAAATGTCTGGAAATACAAACAATGTCTCCATAGTAACATTGAATGTCAATGGTCTAAACTCAGCAATTAAAAGACACAGATTGGTAGACTGGATAAAAAAAAAAAAGACCCAACAATATGCTGCCTCCAAAAGATTCATCTCATGGAAAGAGATACTCACAGGTTGAAGGTGAAAGGATGGAAAAAATTTTATCACTCACATGGACTGCGTAAACAGGCAGGAGTTTCCATCCTCATTTCAGATAAAGTAGACTTCAAACCAAAATTAGTGAAAAGGGATAAAGAATGTCATTTTATACTGCTTAAGGGAATCATACATCAACAAGACATAACAATCTTAAATATCTATGCCCTAAACAATGGGGCAGCCATGTTCATCAAATAAACCCTTCTCAAATTCAAGAACCAAATAGATCCCAACACAATAGTATTGGGTGACTTTAACACAACTCTCTCACCACTGGACAGATCTTCCAAACAAAAACTAAACAAGGAATCTACAAGACTTAATAGAACAATCAATGATCTAGACTTAACAGATATATATATAATATTCCATCCTTCAACAAGCAAATACACGTTTTTCTCAGCAGCACATGGATCCTTCTCCAAAATAGATCATATGCTATGCCACAAAGTGAGTCTTAGAAAATACAAAAAAATAAAGATACTACCCTGCATTCTATCTGACCATAATGGACTGAAACTAGAAATTAATGACAGCTTTAAAAAAAGAAGCCACTATAACACCTGGAGATTCAGCAATTTGCTATTGAACAATGCATGGGTAACTGAAGACATCAGGGAAGAGATTAAAAAATTCTTGGACGTAAATGAGAACTCTGATACAACAGACCAAAATCTCTGGGACACTATGAAGGCAGTGCTAAGAGGAAAGTTCATTGCATTAAGCTCATATATTCAAAGAGCTAAAAATGAACAAATCAATGATTTGACACTATAACTCAAAGCCCTAGAAAAAGAAGAACAAAGCAACACCAGAAGAAGTAGAATAGAGGAAATAATTAGAATCAGAGCTGAAATCAATGAAATTAAAACTCAAGAAACAATCCAAAAAATTGATAAAACAAAAAGCTGGTTCTTCGAAAAAATAAACAAAATTGACAAACCCTTAGCCACCCTAACAAAAAGAAGGAGAGAGAAAAACAAATTACCAAAATTTGTGATGAAAAAGGAAACATCACAACAGACCCTGCTGAAATACACAGGATAATCAGAAAGTATTTTGAAAACTTATATTCCAGTAAAATAGAAAACCCTGAAGACACCGACAGATTCCTAGACACATATGACCTACCCAAACTGAACCAGGAGGTCATTCATGACTTAAACAGATCAATTACATGCAAGGAAATAGAAGAGGCCATCAAGAGCCTTCCAACCAAGAAAGGCCCTGGACCAGATGGATTCTTAGCCGAGTTCTACAAGACCTAAAAAGAAGAATTAACTCCAATACTCCTCAAATTATTCCACAAAATAGAAAGAGATGGAACCCTTCCAAACTCATTCTATGAGGCTAGTATCACCTTGATCCCAAAACCAGACAGAGACACATCAAAAAAGGAAAATTTCAGACCAATATCCCTGATGAATGTGGATGCAAAAATTCTCAATAAAATTTTGGCAAATCACATACAAAAGCATATTAAAAAAATAGTACACCATGATCAAGTGGGGTTCATTCCAGGGATGCAAGGTTGGTTCAACATATGGAAATCAATACACATAATCCATCACATCAATAGACTTGATGATAAGAATCACATGATTGTATCATGTGATACAGAGAAATTGACGCACAGAAAGCATTCGACAAAATACAGCACCCCTTCATGTTCAAAACACTAGAGAAACTAGGGATAGTAGGAACATACCTCAACATTGTTAAAGCAATATATGCTAAGCCCAAGGCCAACATCATCCTAAATGGAGAAAAATTGGAAGCATTCCCTCTAAAAGTGGGAACAAGACAGGGATGCCCTCTCTCATCACTCTTATTCAATATAGTCCTTGAGACTCTAGCCAGAGCAATCAGACAGACGAAGGAAATTAAAGGGATACAAATAGGAAAAGAAGAACTCAAACTATCATTATTTGCAGATGACATGATTCTATACTTAGAGGATCCAAAAAGTTCCATCAGAGAACTTCTAAATCTGATAAATGAATTCAGCAAAGTTGCAGGATATAAAATAAATATCCATAAATCAAATGCATTTCTATACATCAGCAATGAGTCCTCTGAAAGAGACATTAGAAAAACTACTCCATTTTCAATAGCCTCCAAAAAAATAAAATACTTGGGAATCAA
>CM053404.1:83484965-83542567 GCA_028644305.1 Xerus rutilus
TCATCTCACACCAGTCAGAATGGCAGCTATCCAAAATACCAGCAACAATAAGTGCTGGTTAGGATGCGGTGAAAAAGATACACTCAAACATTGCTGGTGAGACTGCAAGTTGGTGCAACCAATCTGGAAAGCAGTATGGAGATTTCTTAAAAAACTTGGAATGGAACCACCATTTGATCCAGCTATCCCACTCCTTGGCCTATACCCTAAAGACTTAAAAACAGCACACTACAATAAAGCAGTCACCTCAATGTTTATAGCAGCACAATTCACAATTGCAAAACTATGGAAACAACCCAGATGTCCTTCAATAGATGAATGGATAAAGAAACTGTGGTACATCTACACAATGGAATATTATTCAGCAATAAAAGAGAATAAAATTATGGCATTTGCAGGCAAATGGATGGAATTGGAGAACATTATGCTAAGTGAAGTAAGCCAATCCCAAAAACCAAATCCCGAATGTTCTCTCGGATTAGTGGATGATGATACATGGGGAGGGGGATGGGGAACACAGGAGAAATGGAGGAACTCTGGATGCAGCAGGGGGGAGGTGGGAGGAAGGAAAAGGGAATGAGTATAGTAATGATGGTTGATTGAGATTGTCATCACTACCCTTGGTGCATGTATGAAGACACTAATGGTGTGACTCTATCTGGTTTGCAACCAGAGAAATGGAATAATTGAGCTCTATATATGTACTATGACTTGAAATGCATTTAAATAAAATAAATTTATAAAAAAAGAAAGCTAAGTTATAGAAATTAGCAAACTATTTGTTCTTCTACTTCATACTCACCAGTAAATTTTCAGTCAATTTACCATAAAAATCCACAATGACAAAATGCAGCTAAAGAGGTTGTAGGCAACAAGATTAGGTGACAGAATTTTTCTAAAATTTTCAAATAGTCTTAACATTTAGTAGTTCTCCCACTAATAGCTAACAAATTTTCCTACTTGATATTGTTTTGACTTGGGGAGTTCTTTAGAAGATAAGATGGACCTATCTAACTTACAATTATACCAAAACAAATGCCAGATATACTACAAATGTAACTGACAAAAAGAAAAATACTAGAAGATACATGATTTTAAATACTTTTGGGATGGAAAGCATATCACATAAGTGGATGAATGGGGGAAAAAGATTGATATGTTTTCTATGTAAATCTGAAAACAATGTAAATAAAATTAAAAAATTTGGAGAATTTACAGCATAACATCAATATCATTAAGAGAGTCATATTGTTGATACACACAAAGCTCTTCAAAATCAATAAGTTATAAATCCAATAGAAATATAAAATAAATATCAAAAGAGGGAACACAATTAACTCTGAAAGAATTTTTAAATGCCTAAACAAACTACAAGAGGCTTACAGGACCCTAAATGTACAAAATTATGGCAGACTCACACTAAGGCACATTATAATGAGAATGACTAATATACAGAAAAAAAGATAAAATTTTAAAGGCTGAGAGAGAAAAAATCAAATTACATATAGGGAGAAACCAATTTGGATCTCAGTTTATTTCTCTTCCCAGACCCTCCATGCCAGAAAAACCTGGAATAACACACTAAGCTCAGAAAGAAAATGGATGTCAACTGAGAATTTTATACCCAACAAAACTAAGCTTCAGATTTGAAGATGAAATAAAAACCTTCCATGATAAGTGAAAGTTAAAAGATTCACAACTAGAAAGTCTGCACTACAGAACATTCTCAGCAAAATATTCCATGTGGAGGAAATGAAAAAGAAAATGAAAACCAGCAAATGGAAAAACTACACTAAAGGAAAAGTAAATCAAAGAAGAAAATAAATCAAGTTAAAAATAAAAAATAAACCAAAATGACCAGAAATAAAAATTATATCTCAATAATAACCCTGAATGTTAATGACCTAAACTCATTAATCAAAAGGCACAGACTGGCAGATTAGATTAAAAAACAAGACCCAACAATATGCTGTCTTTGAGAGACTTAACTCCTAGGAAAAGATCCACAGACTAAACATGAAATTTTGGGAAAAAACATATCATTCACATGGACTGCATAAACAAGTGAGGGTTTCCATTCTCATATCAGATAAAGTGGACTTCAAGCCAAAGTTAGTCAGAAGCCAAGGACATTTTGTACAGCTTAAAAGCATCATACATCAACAAGGCATAACATTTGTAAATATATGCCCCAAACAATGGAGCATGTACATACATCAAAAAAACCCTTCTCAATTTCAAACAAACCCTTCTCAAGAATCAAATAGACCACAGAACAATAAAACTGGGTGACTTTAATGCACGTCTCTCACAATTGGATTCCAAACAAAAACTAAACAAATAAACTATAGAACTACATCATACAATTAACAATTTAGACTTAACAGACATATATAGAATATTTCATCCATCATCAAGCAAATACACTTTCTTCTCAGCAGCACATGGAACTTCTGTAAAATAGACCATATGTTATACCACAAAGCAATTCTTAGCAAATACAAAAATATAGAAATACTACCCTGCATTCTATTAGATCATAATGGAATTAAACTACAATTCAACAATAAAATAAAAAAATAGAAGCTGCTCCAACACTTGGAGACTAAATAACATGCTATTGAATGATGAATGGATAGCAGAAAAAATCAGGTAGAAAATAAAAAAATACAGGTAAATGAGAGCACTGATACAACATATCAAAATCTCTGGAGCACTATGAAGACAAGTGCTAAGAGGAAAATTCATTGATCTCATTCATTAAAAATAAGACATTGGGGGCTGGGGATATAGTTCAGTTGGTAGAGTGCTGGCCTTGCATGCACAAGGCTCTGGGTTCAATCCCCAGCACCACACACACACACACAAAAAGTCAACAAATAAATGATCTAACATTACATCTCAAAGCCCTAGAAAAGAAGAACAAATCAACACCAAAAGCAGTGGAAGACAGGAAATAATTAAAATCAAAGCTGAAATCAATAAAATTGAAACAAAAAAAATTGAAAAAATTGACAAAACAAAAAATTTGTTCTTTGAAAAAATAAATAAAATTGATAAATACTTGGCTATGCTAATGAAGATCAAGAGAGAAAATCAAAATTACTACAATTTGTGATGAAGAAGGAAATATTACAAAAGAACTACAGAAATACAGAGATAATTAGAAACTATTTTGAAAATTTATACTCTAGTAAAATAGAACACCTTGAAGACACTGACAAATTTCTAGAGGCATATGAACTACCCAAACTGGATCAAGAGGACATACACAATTTAAACAGATCAATTTCAAGCAATGAAATACAAGATGCCATCAAAAGCCTACCAACAAAACAAAGCCCAGAAGCACATGGATTATCAGGAAAGTTTTACAAGAACTTCAAAGAAGAACTAACACCAATACTCCTCAAATTTTCCATGAAATAGAAAAGAAGGGAACCATTCCAAACTCATTCTATGAAGCTAGTATTACCCCAATATGAAAACCAAAGACACATCAAGAAAAGAAAATTTCAAACTAATATCCTTGATGAACATAGACACAAAAATTCTCAATAAAAATCTGGCAAATCACATATAAAACATATTAAAAAGTGCACCAATATCAAGTGAAGTTCATCCCAGGAATGTTTGCAAAGTTGATTCAACATACAGAAATCAATAATCATAATTCATCACATCAATATACTTAAAGGCAAGAATCATATGATCATCTCAATAGATACAAAAAGAGCATATGACAAAATGCAGCATTTTTTCATGTTCAAAACACTAGAAAAACTGGGGAACATACCTCAACATTGTAAAAGCCATCTATGCTAAGCCCAAGTCCAATATCATTCTAAACGGAGCAAAAATTGAAAGCATTCCCCCTAAAAATTGGAGCAAGACAAGGATGCTCTCTTTCAATACTTATATTTAACATAGTCCTTGAAACTCTAGCCAGAGCAGACAGATGAAAGAAATTAAAGGGATATAAATAGGCAAAGAACAACTTAAACTATCACTATTTGCTGATGATATGATTCTATATTTATAAGATTCAAAAAACTTGACCAGAAATCTTCTAGAACTAATAAATGAATTTAGCAAAATAACAGGATATAAAATCAATACCCATAAGTCAAATGCCTTTCTACTCATCAGTGATGAATCCACTAAAAGATAAATTAAGAAAATTACTCCAGTAACAATAGCTTCAAAAAAGGAAAAAACAAACAAACAAAAACTTGGGAATCAATCTAACAAAAGAGATGAAAGACCTCTAGAATGAAAACTACAGAACACTAAAGAAAGACAGTGAAGAAGACTTTAGAAGATGAAAAGATCTCCCAAGCTCTTGGATAGGCAGATTTAATATTTTCAAAATGGCCATACTATCAGGGAGGCACAGTTGTCCAGGCTTTGGAGAGGATGGCTGCTGGGCTCTGGCCTTCACCCTGAGGCCTATCAAAAAAACAAAAAATGAAAAACAAAACAAAAACTGTCTTTTAAAAATCTTTGCAACATCAATTTTATTATACAAATTGGAAAAAAAATAAGAATAAATTTCTCCCAAAGCATGGGAGGAAGGACAAAAAGCAGGGCAGGGGGAACTGTCCCAGGGAAAATCTATCTAATGCGTCTTCACAGGTGGAGGCAGAGGAGACTCTTGGTGGATGTAGATGGGCTGCTGCCTGGAATCTGTGCAAAGAAGCCTGAGCCAGTGGGCACACCTCACTCCCACACCATGATGTCAGCATCCACAGAGTTCAGGGTCTTCTGGCTGTTCTGTCTGGGCTTGACATTTTATTTGGAGCCACTCTGTTTCTGGACAATGTCTGATAGAAGCAGGGTATGCAGCACAGTTGTCACAAACATTTGGCAATCCCCTCTTCACCTTCTTCCAACCCCTGCAGCTGTGGTGGGATTGCCCTGTTCAGGTACCTTGGGAGGATGAGCTGCTGGGCACAGGGTCATGCTGGGAGGCTAGGCCGGGAGGGTATGTGGCCATGTGGAAGAAGCAGAGGCAGAGGGCAGCACCCTTCTGCTGGGACTGCTTGACCTTCTCAGGCAGCTGCTGCTTACAGGGCAAGGGAAGGGCAGGCTCATTGGAACACTTCTTGGGACAGATCCTGGGAGGATCTGCAGGGCCCACCCTCTGAGTTCTCTGCTTGAGGATGAGGTAGGTAGCCATGGTATCATCAAATCTTTGACTGGCCACTGAAACCCAGGTATCATAGGGGTGGTAACCCACGTCGATCATGGTTTTATATAATTATGGGATCTGGGAGTTTGGTTGTACTGAAAGACATTAGATAGGAACTCAGATCTTGATGAAGACAGAAAGATCTCTGGTAAAACAAATTCAGGACAACAATAAAAGCTAGTAATACTTTTGTGCTCTACAAGATGTAAGAAAATAATATATCAAAACACCCCAATTTTATTCTATGATATTGAATAAATACCACATATAACATGGTAACATTAGTAACAGAGGGGCAGGGTTTGGAGAGGTACAACAGCCATATTTGTACACCACTGAAGTCATGTTGCTTTGGATTCACATCAGAATGGGCATCTCTTCCTCATGTTAAATGGAACCCCCATGGGAACAACAAAGTACTGGTACAGTGTACCCATAATGAGAGGTAAGGGAATTGAAATGTTTCACTACAATCATCAACTAAATAGGAGGGAAGATAATCATATAACAAAGCAAGTCACATTGAATCAAAAATTGTGCTGCCCTGTATAAGGATACAATGCATACTGAACTAGGGTCCACCCTGTCGTCCTTATAAGGACACAAGCCAACTTGAACCAAGGGCCTGGCTCTAATCTCCTTAAAAAGACAGAAGCCAACTTGAACCAAGAGCCCTGCCATAATATCCCTGTAAGGATACAAACCACACTGAACCAAGGGCCATGATAAACATCAAAGTTCTATACATGCCAAAACTTCTATGCTATAGGTATTAATGTACTTCTTTTTTATGTTCTGATTGAAATAATCAGTTTCCTTTGATGAAAAGATTTTCTGAATTCTAATCTCTGATAAGACACAAATTAGAACTTTTTGATGAAACTCAACTTTAATCAGAACATTAAAAAGAAGTCATATTAATGCAAATAATGCAAAATATATGCTTTAAAGCAGTTTCCTCAAAGCATTTAAATATTAATAATGAAGATCAAAAATCACTTCTGCAAGTATGGCACATCTACAAAATGGAATACTATTTAGTCATAAAAAGATGAAATCCTGTCCTTTACAACAACGAAGGACATTATGTTAAATGAAGTAAGCCAGGTACAGATAAGCAAACATCATAAGATCTTGCCCATATTGGAAACAAAAATGTTGATCTCATGGAGCCTGAGAATAAAATAGTGCTTACCAGAGGATGGGTATGGCAGAGAGAAGAAAGTAATGCATAAATATTTGTCAATAGGGATTAAGTTAGAGTGAGGTGGGAGAAATAAGTTCTGGTGTGCTAATTCAACTAGGGTGAAAGCTTAACAAGATGATTTTTAATGTCTTTACACAAAAAATGATAAATGAGGAAAGAGGTATGATTACTCTGACTTAAATATTGTACAATGTATGCATGTATCAAAACACCTGTGCACACCTGTAATCCCAGTGGCTGGGGAGGCCGAGACAGGAGGATCAAAAATTCAAAGCCAGCCTCAGCAAAATTGAGGTGCTAAGCAACTCAGTGAAACCCTGTCTCTAAATAAAATACAAAATAGCTGGGGATGTGGCTCAGTAATTGAGTGCCCCTGAGTCCAATCCCCAGTACCCCCCTCAAAAAACCCAGTATATGTTACACCATAAATATGTACTTGTATGTATCAAAAATCCTTTTACAAATATTTTATAAACAAAGGTCTATGAGTATTATTTAAACTAAGCATCTAAAAAGAAAAGTTATGTCGTTATTCATTCTCAAGTGAGTCTAGGAGAAACACACACACACACACACACACACACACACACACACAGCTATCTTACCAAGTTGCTGGTCTTCATTCTCTTATCTCCTTAGATCAAAGTTTCACTAAGAGGTGCTTATATTTAATTTTAATTTTAATTTTAATTTTAATTCTATAGTGAGCTTTATTAACTGTCTTCTCTCCATTTTCTGGGAATATGTTATAACAGTTATATCTATGATGTTTATGAACAGATAAAATGAGGCTGTTCCATTTTTAGAAAGCACAGTGAGTGCACTAATGAATTGCAAAGTCATTTATTATGAAATTGATGTTTTATTCCCTTTTAAAATAAGTGTTGCAGGAGTTTATGATAAAAACTACCTCCGTCTATCCGTAGTTTATGGAATTGATGGACAGAAGATGCTCTTTCTAAAGTGTATCATTTTAAAGATATGGTCCACTGTCTTCAGAGTTTTAGCAACAAGAAACCAATCCTAAAATACCAATAGGGAATCTTCAGCTTAAAAATGAGCTTTATTCCCCAAATCCAAAAAGCAATTATTACAACTGACTAATTATACATAGTAATTATGTTGCTGAAATATTGCACAAAATTGATCCAATTATTAATATAGTTGAAATGTGGCCTAAGTTCTATGTCCTGAGACCAGAACTAACCAGGCAGAGAGGAAAAGAGAAGGATGACAAATAAAAGCTGTTCTTCCTCAGAGCTAATACAGGGATTATTTCACAAGAGTTTTTAATTAAATTTGTGTTTTAATGTTTTGAAATTAACAAATTATGCCTTCGGAGCTCTCTCACTTCACTTTTTTAGTAGTTCCCCTGGGGCATGATATCTTTCTCCACTGATGGCCACAAGCCCAGGTCCTTGTGATGCTTCATCTTCTCTAATGTGGCCCTTCATCCTTGTCCCAGCCTCACCCCAAGAAATACAATAACTTCATTTTCCTGAAACTACATTTCAGAATCTCTTTGTGCAGTGATTCTTGGGTTGGAGTTAGGAATAAAAATAGCTAACTTAAATTCTATACCTCATCTTTCTCTAGTGAGAAATTGCCTAATCAACAGCCCTTGGCCTAAATCAATGATGGTATTTAAAATTTTAAATATAGACTACATGAGTGCATGGTGTCAATGCAATTATGAACCAAATTTTGTATAATGGTTTGTTGTACCAATTTATATAAATGTGCAAAAGACCTGAAACCTATTAACACTTCAAGCTTAAGATACATTTTAAAAGTGTAAACTGACCAGGAGATTATGATGAGCCAATAGTGAAAATCCCAGGCAAATGTAAGGCAGCACATAGTATCAGGTACTTACTACTGCCTAAACACTTTTTCAAACTGAGTGCCTTAAAACAACAATCATTTATTTGATCATGAGTCTGCAATGTGGGTTAGCCGGGCAGGAATGGTCTGTCTCTTTGTGATGTTATCAAGATCTCCATTCAGTGGACCCTCACCTGAGAATACAGGAAGATCCAAGATGGTGTCATGCTCCTCTGTGATGCTTCAGCTGTGAGGGTGGAAATATATCTAGTAGCCCACTGGACCTCTCCCTTCCCCCAACCTTGGCCCTGTCTTCTTTCTCCCTCTCCATATAATCTTTCCAGGAGGGTAGCTGAATCTCTTCATATGAGTTCTGACAATGAAATCTGTCATTAAGGCTGATGCCCAGCATTGTTACAGCTTCATTTCTATGACATCTCCACAGGTCAAAACTCAGAAAAGTAGCCTGATTCCTAGGAAGGGTGAATAGGCTCCAGTTCTTATTGGAAGGAGCAACTTAAAAATATGGCATTTAATCCACAATAATGTTTGTGCACGTAAAACTTGACAGTCTCTCCAAACTAGAGAGAGGAAGTTCCGAAGAGTGACTGAGAGTAATCTGAAGATAATTGTGCCATTATTGTTGCTGGATTTTTTTTCCAGTTTTGCAGACTTTCAACTAATTTTAGGCAACCATATGTGTCTCTGGCCCAGTGCTTAAATCTGGTTATTCACAACATCTTCAGTGCCTGTATTCAAAAGTATAGAATAGCAGTAACAAACTACAACCCACATGGATGCTTTTGTAAATAAAATTTGATTGTAACACTCCTATACCCAGTTGTTTGCACATTCTTTGTGATTGTTTTTGTGCTATAACAATGCAGTTGAGTGATTTTGACAAAATCATGTGATCCATAAAGCCAAAGATGTTTACTTTATTGTGTTTTTGGCTGATAGGTCTACTATGGCAACAATGCACCATGGACTGGGTAGTTTAATTAACAGATATTTCCTGTCTCACAATTCTTCTGTTCACAATGTGTTGGTAGTTTATTTCCTTCTAAGGGCTTTAAGATAAAGATGGGTTACACACCTCTCTCCTTGGCTTGTCGATACCCACTTTCTTCCTGTATCTTCATATCATCTTCCTCTGTGTCTTCCTGTATCCATATTTCTTCTTCATAATATAATCATGCCAGTCATATTGGATTAGGGACTTCATTTTTAATTTGATTACTTTCTGTAAAGTCCTGTTTTACATATCAATTTGAAGCAATGAAATAGAAGACTCCATCAAAAGCCTATCAAGAAAGAAAAGCTCAGGACTAGATGGATTCTCAGCCAATTCTACAAAACCTTCAAAGAAGAACTAACACCTATCCCCCTCAAATTATCCTATAAAATAGAAAAAGAAGGACCTTCTAAACTCATTCTATGAAGCTAGTATCACTCTGATACCAAAACCAGACAAAGACACATCAAGGAAAAAAAATTTCAGACCAAATCCATGATGAATATAGATGCAAAAATTCTTAATAAAATACTGGTAAATCACATACAAAAACTTATTCAAAAGATAATGCTCCATCATCAAGTGGGGCTTATCCAAGGGATGCAAAGTTGGTTCAACATGGAAATAAATAAATATAATTCATCACATCAATAGACTTAAAAGCAAGAGTCACATGATTATCTCAATAATTGCAGAAAAAGCATTTGACAAAATACAGTACCCCTTCATGTTCAAAACACTAGAAAAACTAGAGATAGTAGGAACATACCTCAACATTATAAAAGCTATCTATGCTAAGCCCAAATCCAACATTACTCTAAAAGTAGGAAAAATTAAAAGCATTCCCCCTAAAAACTGGAACAAGGGAGGGATACTCTCTTTCATCATTTCTATTCAACATAGTCTTTGAAACTGTAGTCAGAACAATGAGACAGACAAAATAAATTAAAGGGATTTAACTTCTTTTTAGAACAAAGAAAAAACAACTCAAACTATCAGTATTTGCCAATGATGACATGATTCTACATTTAGAAGATCCAAAAAGTTTCACCAGAAAACTTCTACAACTAATAAATGAATTCAGCAAAGTAGCAGGATATAAAATCTACACCCATAAATCAAATGCATTCCTATACATCAGTGATAAATCCACTGAAAGAGAAATTAGGAAAACTACCCTTCACAATAGCCTCAAAAAAAAAAAAAAAAAAAGAGCTTTGGGAATCAATCTAACAAAAGAGGTAAAAGATCTTAGAAGATGGAAAAATCTCCCATGTTCTTGGATAGGCAGAATTAACATCATCAAAATGGCCATACTACCAAAAGCATTATACAGATTTAACATGATTCCTCTTAGAATCCCAGTGTATAGATAGTTAGTAATATGGGCCCATCTTTAAGTGTCTTAGGAAGCGGAGGGCTCATTAGTGAGAAATTTGGAGAGACTTTGAAGAAAATGCTCTCAAGCTTATTGTTCGGGGCCATCTGGCGCACTAACGGGCTCTTGGTGCCTCAGTACTTTCAACCTTTGATCCTGTGAGTTTTGGAACCTGGCCAGTTCCCACCTTGCAGAGATTAAACAGCCTACGGCCAGTTGCTTAACGCCAGACTGCATATTGGGAGAGGTTGCTGTGCCTTTTTAAGTCCTCCTCAAAGGGGAGAGAGAAGAGAAGAAGGAATCCAACTGGAGAGGAAGAAATCTGACTGGAGAAGAAGGTATCCAACTGGAGAGGAAAAAATCCAACTGGGGAAGAAGGAATCCGATGCTTTGAGCGCGAAGAAGGAATTTGACTTGTGAGGAAGAAAGCTGACTCTCACCTATGTTTTTACCCTACCCTCTGTGTTGCTCCTTTTTGCCGAGGATAGGTGTTGAAGGTGTTGGTGATGTTTTGAGTAAAGAAGAAGGATTTTGAGGATGATGATGCTTTGAGTGTACTTGCAAACCCATGTTGTGTTATCCGATGTTGATTGGTGAGTGCTTATTGGGCTGGAGCCACTCTTTCTTTCTTTTCTTCTATATTATTGATTCATTATATACAATACTCAATAATGTAAAGTATAACTGTTGCTTGTTTATTATTATTATATCTCATATTAAAGCTTATAAAACTCATCCTGTTGTAAGGCTGTTGATTCACCCCACGAATCTGCCTAGATAAATTAGTCTGGGATCCAGACCAAGACACCCAGTGACATTCTTCATAGAACTAGAAAAACTAGGGATAGTAGAAACATACCTCAATATTATAAAAGCTAGAACTAGAAAAAGCAATCATGATATTCATTTGAAAAAATGAGAGACTCAGAATAGCCAAAGCAATCCTTAGCAAGAGGAATGAAGCAAGAGGCATCACAATACCAGACCTTAAACTATACTACAGAGCAACAGTAACAAAAATGGCATGGTATCGACACCAAAATAGACATGTAGACTAATGGTACAAAATAGAAGAACAGAGACAAACAGTTACTTCATATTAGACAAAGGCACCAAAAAGCATACATTGGATACAAGATAACCTCTTTAACAAATGATACTGGGGAAACTGGAAATCCATATGTAGGAAAATGAAATTAAACCTCTGTCTCTCACCCTGCACAAAACTCAACTCAAAGTGGGTCAAACACTTAGACACTAGAAGTAGGCCCAAATCTCCACCATGTCTACTTAGGATCTTACTTCCTTAACCAGACTCTTAAAGCACAATAAGTAAAATTAAGAATCAATAAATGGGGGCTGGGGTTGTGACTCAGTGGTAGGACACTTGCCTCACACATGCAAGTCACTGGGTTCTATCCTCAGCACCACATAAAAATAAATAAATAAAGTTATGTCTACCTACAACTAAAAAACATTTTTTTAAAAAAAGAATCAATAAATGAGATGGACTCAAACTAAAAAGCTTCTCAGCAAAGGAAACAGTAATGTGAAGAGAGAGCCTACAGAATGGGAAAAAATATTTACCACATGCACCTCCAATAGAGCACTAATCTCCATGAAATATAAAGAACTCAAAATACTTAACACCAAAAAAATAATAACCCAATCAATAAATGGACTAAGAAACTGAACAGGCACTTCACAGAAGAAGAAATATGATCAATCAACAAATATATGAAAAAATGTTCCATCATCTCCAGTAATTAAAGAAATGCCAATCAAAACTACTCTAAGATTTCATCTCACTCCAGTCAGAGTGGCAATTATCAAGAATACAAGCAACAGTAAGTGTTGGTGAGGATGTGGGGAAAAGGTAGCTCATACATTGCTGGTGGGACTGCAAATTGGTGTAACCATTCTGGAAAGCAGTATGGAGATTCCTCAGAAAACCTGGAATGGAACTACCATTTGACCTAGATATCCCACTCCTTGGTCTATACCCAAAGGACTTAAAATCAGCATACTAGTGATGTAGCCACATCAATGTTTATAGCAGCTCAATTCACAATAGCTAAACTATGGAATCAATCTAAATGCCCTTCAATAGATGAATGAATAAAGAAAACGTGGGCTAGGCACAGTGGCACATGACTGTAATCCCAGCACTTTGAAAGACTAAAATAGGAGAATTGCAAGTTCAAAGTCAGCCTCAGCAACAGTGAGGCACTAAACAACTCAGTGAGACCCTGTCTCTAAATAAAACACAAAATAGGGCTGCCTCAATGATCAAGTACCCCTGAGTTCAATCCCCAGTATTTCCCCCTCAAAAAAGAGAGAAAATGTGGAATATATACACAATGGAATATTACTCAATCTTAAAGAAGAACGAAATCATGGCATTTGCTGGTAAGTGGATGGAGCTGGAGAATATCATGTTAAGCAAAATAGCCAAACTCAAAAAAATAACCCAAATGTTTTCTCTGATAAGTGGATGCAAAATCCATAATGGGGGCATGTAGGGAAGAATAAAGGAACTTTTGATTGTGCAGAGGAGAGTGAGGGGACGGGTGGGGCTGTGGGAACAGGAAGGACAGTGTAATGAGATGGACATTATTACTCTATATACATGTATGATTACACTACTGGTGTGACTCTACACCATGTTCAGCCCAAGGAAGGAGAAGTTGTGCTCCATCTGTGTACAATGTGTCAAAATGCATTTTACTGTCATGTATTACTAACTAGAACAAATTTAAAAATAAAATTTTTAAAAATCTTTAAAAAACAATATATATGTATGTGTGTGTGTATGTATATATATATATATATACATATATATATATATATGCCCATAAATGGATCAGGAAACCTGAGTAGACACCTGAAATAAAAAAATAGTTGGATTGTTATATGTCTCATAAACAAATGCTAGGTCGATTAAGCAATTATAACAATAACATTAAATAATATATGCAGAAGTAAATAAATACAAATAATAAAGCATAAGAATTCTAGAAAGAAATGAGGAATTTATGATTTTGAATTAGAAAAAAAATATAATTAGGCTACAAGTTTCAGAAGCCGTAAAGGAAAAGATTTGGTAAATTTTCCAGAGGTAAAGTGAAGAACAGTCAGAGGTCCCTATATCCTCTTATGTCTGCCTTCTAAAGGTATCCAGACCTCACCTGCCTCGCCATCCCACTACTGCCCTCCAGCCTGACCACCTCCTATCTCAGCTGGACACTGCAGTGGCCTCCTGAAGATTCTCCCTCCTTTCACCTCAGGTCCACTTTCACTCCCTACTTTTCACAGAACCCAGAGGGAGTGAGTCAGTACATGTGCATCAAGGCATCTTGCAGTACTATGTACATATGTATAATTTTTATATTGTTATATATCAGTTAAAAATAAATTTTAATTTTAAAAGATATAAGTTAGATTGTCTTATTGCTCCACCCAACCCTCCCAGGGGCTCCCATGTCTTTCAGAATGTAACTCAGAGACTCAGTCATGATCTATGAGGCCCATGTGATCTAGCTCCTTGGAAGGTTATTTTCTTTTCCACATCTCCACCTTGTGGTCACCTCCACATCCACTTGGGCTCTTTGGTTATCTATTGAACAAACCAAGCAGGCTCTCATCTAGGGAACTTCGTACTTGCTATTTTCTCTGCATAACTTACTCCTCCAAATTCCTTTAGATCTCTGGTCAAATGCTGCCTCCCAGAGGGGCTTTTCCTGCTTGTACCCTCCCAAGTCTCTTACATCACTTTTGATCATAATTATTTACCACTGAACAAGTGATAAATTTATTTATTTTTTTAAACTTTTATTTTATTTATTTATGTATTTTGCATGTGGTGCTGAGGATTGAACCCAGTGCCTCATGCGTGTGAGGCAAGCGCTTCATCACTGAGCCACAACCTCAGCCCCATTATTTTTTTCTTGTCTGTCTCTCTTCAAGGTACTCTCCATCATTTTTATTCACTGCTATATTCCCATCATCTAGAACCATGTGTGGCTTGGAGTGGAAATTCAGTGTTTCAATTAATAAATATATGTATGATAATATAAGATAATATACATTCAGTGAATATTATAGTAGCATTCACTCTCTTATTGAAATATACTGCTAGAAAAAATTCTCAAGATATTTATCATGGATAACATAGTGGATTGAACATATGAAAATAAATGACAGTACTTGATTTCTAGGCATTCAATAAATAATTATGAGTAGTTACTAAATATTAGCCATGGTTTTCACAAAGCTTTCCACTCTACCTTCTGATCCTCACAGCTATACCAACAGGTATGATTGATACAACTCTCTATAGATGAGAACATATTACCAGAGCATTAATGTTACTGAGTCTTGCTCAAACAGAAATCATGGGGCAAGATAACAGAATGTGAGATATTTTTTATGCTTTCAAGATGTGCTTAATTCTGCCTAAGTTATTTTCAGCAATCAAGTCAATTAGTCCCACAAGAATCATCTAAGGAAACATACTATCCCCATGTTGTGGATGGAAATCAAGACTTAGTGAAGTTGCAGAATTTATGATTCAAAAGTGGAATCTGTGTGTTTGTCACTTGTGACTCTGCTGCTGCCCATGGGCCTGGGGGCCCTCTGCTCTGCTCTGCCATCATGCTGTCTCTTCTGCGGATGCTTCCTGATAGACTAAGCCATGCTCCGTTGGAGATATTCACATGCACATTTGAGTAGGATATGGAGATACTCAACTCAACATGTTAGGGAAAAGAAACAAAAGATACTGCATATTCAGAAGTTCTCAAGTGAAATATTAAAAATATTGTCATTCAATTTTTAACATTAATGCCCACACGTAGATTTTTCAAATATGTATAGAGCTCAAGGCTCCATGGAAACCATTATGTATTCAAACATTTGATGTGGCAGAATTATTGTTGCTGTGAATACATTTGAACAAATCTCTTTTAGCTCTTCTCATATTTTTTTCTTTTTTTCTTTTTACAGTTGGAAACTCAGCACTGGGAAATTTGATCTTATTCTGCATGGTTGCATAACATATTGAAGAATTAACATGGATCTACAAACTGAAGTTTTCCCAAACCATGTTATAATAAATAATGCATCATTATAGTCAGATCATGTCAATACCATCATTTCTTTGGCCATGCATTCATTCTTTTGCATTGTTGAGAATAAGGGAGGGAGGATTGCATTTTCTTTGCTATATTAATGAAATTTTATGTACCACTGTTACTCCCTTACAGAGTTTTAATTTTTTTTTAAAGGTGATAAATTGCTAAACATATGCTGTGACTTATTTGGTGAAGAGAATGTGATTGATGAACCTAGGTGGCCCCTTGCAATCAAGTAAAAGTCCAAAATAGTTCAAATTTTAATTAGGTCCATTAATAGGATACATGCATGGAATAGGTAGATGTAAGATCCTTCTCCAAATCATTCACTCATTCACTAATACGTTTTATGTGCCTATGTGTGCTGGTCTATGTATTAGAAACCAGGGACTCAAAGATGAACAAAATAGTTCTGGCCCTCAGAGAACTTTAACTCTACTGTACTCAGGGCTTTCTGAATATTAATGACATTTCCATAAGTTCCACTTCCTTTTCTGATTGTTATTGGTATTGTAACTAATTACCAAGACCATAGACAAAGATTAGAGTAAGTAATTATGAAATACAAAGAGATCCTGATTTCCTAAAGAAATACTGTTCTCAAAACACAGGAAATTTGTTGTAGAGAGCATGATTAAACTACAATAAAGTTAATTTTTATAAAAGAGAAATTTGTTTGTTTCCCTGATTCTTAAAAATTGTCTTTCAGAGAGTAAAATTTGGTGTTAATTTTGAAGTCCTACATGGAAGTCTCATGAAAATGAACACTTATTTCAAAGAAATTATAACTCCATAAAGTGAATGGTATGTCATATTTGGAGTCTTAAAACAAATTGTTTAAATTCATAATCCTACCTTACTGTTATAATCCATCATCTATTTGCATCCACAGATACACTTTCCAAATCCAGTCCCTTTATATTAAAGAAAATCCAGAGAAGAAAGAGGAAAAGGAGGAAAAATACGTAATAAGAATTAAATGAACATTAGGTGTCAGATTGTACTAAATGCCTTTTAAGTAAGCATTATCTTTCATAATCTTAGTATCCCTATTTTTCAAATGGTGAAATAAGCACCAAAAGAAATAAAAGAACTTTCCCAGGGTCACAGAGCTAACAAGTAAGAGCAAGAAGGTGAATCCAGGTGAGGGAAACTCCAGTCCTCAGCAGGCACTGTGTCTCCCACCTGCTCTGGATTCCATGCCATCCTGCCTACAAGAAGCTGGAAGCAGGATTATCTCTGTGGTTTCTGAAAACTCAGTCTCTCCATGAGTTCCTTCCCATTCACTTGCAAGCATGTGTTTTAGGCAGAAGAGATGGGACGAATGAAAGTATGAGATGAAAATGGTGTGTATGTGGTAACCACACACATTTCAGTCTTGCTGGTGACATGTCTCATTTAATCATCTTTATAGAGAGTGATCCCAAATTATGATGCTCTTTCTTATGAGACTCAAACTGAAAATATTCTGCTAAACCAGAATATTCAAGTGGTAGTGTTAGAATTCCAACCCAGAACTCTTTCATTCAAATCCAAGCCCTTCTTATACAGTAGACATTTACCTAAAATTTGTGATCCTGGAATAGATTAGCTGGGATCTTGCAGAAAATTATGAGAAAATTCTACACAATCTTACATAGATCTCTGAGTATAGTGGGATTGAAAGGAAAGGATCTTTATCATCCTCCAGGATGTTCCCCATGAAAGTATTCACCATTAGGCCCATTCATTTTTACTGATTATTATTTTAATTATACAAACTTATGGAGCACAGTGTGATAACTTGATACATGTATATAGGTATAATGATCAAATCGGGGCACTAACATTTTCATAGTCTTACCTTTTTTATTCACATGCAATAATTATGCATATTAGTGGAGTGTGCTGTGATTTTTAAGACAAATAGTAATAAATGCTGGCAAGTATGTGGGGAAAATGGAACTTTCATACACTACTGGTAGATAGTACAGCCACCATAGAAAACACTATAGAGGTTCCTCAAGGAACTAAAAACAGATTTATCATATCATCCAGCTATACTACTTTGGAGTATATATCCTAAGGAATCAGCATGCCAAGGAGGTCCTTACACACCATGTTTGTGGCAGCACTACTACCATAGGTAAAATATGGAATCAACTGAGTTACCTAAAAATTGATGAATAAACAAAGACAAAGATATATATAGTGGAATATTATTCAATCAAAAAAAAGAACCCTACCATTGCAATAAAATGGATGGATCTAGAGAACATTTTGTTAAGTTTTTTTCTTGATGGTTGGCAGCATCTCTCTCTCTGTGTCCCCTGAAGGACCAAAATGGGCAGTGCAATTCTTTCCTATGCTTTAGAGAGTTCAACATCATCATTCTTGTTTATGAATACTATATTTTTGGTGGAGTTTTTGGTGTTTTGCAACTTAATTCTCATCTTACATTTTGACAATCTGTATGATATCTTTAAAACAAACAAGTTACCGTCTATTTTACTCTGAGTCAATAAAGAATAATTAATGTAGCTGACTGGCAACGGGCAATGTTCTCTTCCTAAATTTACAGTATGTGAAATCCTATTCAGAAGGAAAGTGGTAGAATCTTTTGCCACTATGGTGATTGTGTCACAAGGTGAACATGCTACAAGAAGCTGGGCTGGGGATTTGGGGGCTGCAAATACTAAATACTAGTTTTAAAAATCACTAATTTTAAAACTAAATTTCTAGTCTTAATGGGAACAAAAATATTCCTCATATTCTGCCTCTGACAAAAGAAAGTGAAATATCTCCTCCCTTAGTTTGTAGAAAATTTTTGAACCAGTTATATCTTGGACAAATGGTTTGGTTTCCCCAATGCTTTGGATATGCTAAAAGCAATTTTGGATCTAATCACTTGTTTGTAAATGTCTAAAAATGTCAAACTGAATGATACCATGATATTGAGCAACAGACAAGGCCTTTAGAGGTTCCCATTAAACTTATGTGTGAGACCTTAACAAGAACATGCATTCAAAAGGAGCCCTTACAGCTTTTTCCCAAACACACACACTAATAAATATTTATTATATTACTACTAAATCAGAGTTACCAGATATTGCACATTTGCAGTGTAGCTCAGGAACTATTGCACACAAAATGGACCAAATCCCCAGATTTTTAATCAGTTTTAGCATTTACCTCCATCAGACATCTTATGGGGAGGTTACAATAGCAACACCAGAGTATGTTTTCCAATTGACAGCTTTAGGTATCAAAACAGAAAGAAAGAGAATTTCTTCTCACTGATATTGCAAACATTTAAAATTTAATATATTTTGAATGTCATCATTCAGTTGGACATATCCAGAGGACAGAAACAGGTCAGTGATACAATGGTGATATTTATATTCACTTAGAGGTTTAAAAAATATCACCAGTTCATTAAAGAGCGGGGAGAAAAAGAAGAAAGCAAAAGTAACTACATACTATTCTGAATAACCAGGTATTATTTCTATCTTTGTCTCATTTTTGCCTTTCACCTCCCTGGATCTCTTAGCAATCATCTCTTCATTCTTAGAAAGAAAGGTAAAATAGTCTGGTATGAAATATTTGGGTAGTTGTTAGTTTGTCTTTATAAATCTAGATTTATTCTGGTTAGAATAATGGGGAGAAACAAGGTTATATGGTCTCCCTCCTGAGATGGTAATGAAAACAATCTTCAAACGTAATTGGAAACATGCCGGTGAAAGCATAATCTTCCAGATACAGAAGGAACACAGGGCTCCTGAGCCTCCCTAGACCTAATTACTGCCAAATTGGCAAAAGTAGTTGGAATTGCCTGGGATAGTGATTTTGATGTGCTGCAGATCAATGTAATTTTATTAGTTCTGGGTGTTTAGAGCTACATATATCCCAAGTTGTTTCTCAGAACCATAAATAATATAATTTCAAAAACTGCATTTGTGAAAAAAGAAATAAGATAGAAAGAAATAGGGCTAAAGAAAAAGCAGGAGATCTGCCGCTAAGTGGCCTCTGAGATCAGATGAACCAGGCTCCTAACATTGCTTCAGACACTGACCAGCTACGTATCTTTGGGTAAGTTCTTTAATGTCTGTTTTGTTTTTCTTTTTCCTTCATAAAAAGTGAGTAGTGGTAGGCAACTGCGCTTTCTGCAGCCACTGCTATTTGAACCTCCCCAGACTCTTATCCTTACCTCAGCAGTCCGCACTGTCAGATCCCTGTCGAATCGCCATAATTATTTCCCATAGTTTTTGTCTGTCCTCGGTGACTCCAGTAGCCCCACATGTTACAAGTTCAAATCCATGGCATTTCTTCTTCAACTTGTTCCTCCTTCCCTGTTCCTCTCAAATCCCAATATGTGCCTCTGCCATGCTTCCCAACCCCAGGCCTCTTCTCGCCTCCTTTTCCTGTCTCTAATTCTTCATAGTCACTCCATCATCCAGTGAGCTTTCCTCTTCTTTACTGTCCATCCTCGCTGTTCTTCTTCATGTTTTACAAATTTTTACCTATGATGATGATTATTATCGAAATATCAAATATCAGCCTAGTTTCACAGACTGGCATTTTCTCCCTCAAATCTTGCACTGATACCAGATCATTCTTCATAGAGGAAAGTTCTGGTTAGACCACTCATCTCAAAATCTGTCCACGTCTCCCCACTGCCTGTCTAATGGATCAGATACAGCACACTAGCTTGGTGCATCACATAGCATGAGCCCTATTTTCTTTTTTGGTTTATTGTCCTCTCTTTTCCTACAGAATACTTAAAATATGGATGCCTTAAGTTAACATTATTACGTTAGAAATGGAGTCTGAATGCCTGTCTTTAACCTCTAACCTTTTTTACCTAGACTCTTCTTCTACCTACAATACCTTTCCTCCCATATTTACCCCTAAAAATATATATTTCATTATCATCTCTTTCATGAGTCCTCTGTTCTAACATTGGTATTTTTTTGTTTTCAACTACTATAATACATGTAGGTTTATTATGACACTGTCAATAAGGACATTTACATCAGCACAGTTCTCTGATGCTTGTAAGTTTACCTTGCATATTAATGTATTATAAAATGATATACAGTCTGTTCTCTAATCACATATTTGCACAATAATTGACATTCCTCATACCATAGTTCTAATCTGGAATGTCCCTCCTTCAGGGGCCATGTGCTAAAGGCTTACTCCCCAGTTTGGCATTGTTGGGAGGTGGTAGGACCTTTAGGAGGTGGAGCCTAATGGGAAGCCCTAGATCACTGGGTGTGTGCCTTGAAGGGGATTTTGGCACTCTGGTCTTTTCCTCTTCCTTTTTGCTTCCTGTCTGGGTGATCAGTTTGCTCCATCATGCACTCTCCACCATTGCCATCTGGCACATCTACCAGAGGCCTAAAAGCAACGAATCTACCCAGTCTTGGACTGGAACCTCCAAAATTGTCAGCAAAAATAAATCTTTTCTCTTTTATAAATCAATTATCTCATGTATTTTGTTATAGCAATAGAAAGTTGACTAACATAACACACTTAGTGATATTTCTTTTGCCTTAAAAAGCATATTTTTCTCTTTTCATTATTAAAGGTTTTTTGCCTGTTTGTTTAAGAAAAAATGAGCCTGTGGTACACAGTACTCAGACAATTATAGATAAAGGAAAACCACAAAAGTAAAGGACAGAGATTCTCATTGTTCATATATATTCTGTGATTTAATCTGTGCTAGATGCTAGTTGGATGAGAATGGTGAGAAAGAAATTTTTCAAGTAATAATTTATTTTAACTGCCAATTATGCAAATAATGAGACTGAATATAATGAAGAAGCCATAATAACAGCAGCAATGGAAGTGCAATTAGAAGAGCTAGAAATTGTTTTAGAATAGACAGTTAAGTTTTGAATTGAACAGAGAAAGTTCCAAAGAGATATATATTTACAAAATAAAATGTTTTAAAATGCCTGCAAAAATACAGGTAGAGCCAGGAGCAGTGGCACATGCTTGTAATCCCAGCAGCTCAGGAGACAGAGGCAGGAGGATCACAGGTTCAAAGCCAGCCTGAGCAACTTAGTGACACCCTGAGCAATTTCGCAAGACCCTATCTCAAAATAAAAAATAAAAAAGGACTGGAGATGTAGTTCAGTGACTTAGTGCCCCTGGGTTCAATCCCTGGTACCTCCAAAATTTAAAAAAAATAAAATACATAAAGGTGGATATATGATGTGAGACAAACAGAAAGAGTTAAGAAAAATTTCAAGACTTTATATCCTTTCACAAATGTATAGGTTAAACAAAATGTGGTATAAACATACAATAAGATATCCTTCTTCTTAAAGAAGAATGTCCATAAGGTCCAACACAAATGTGTTATAAGTGAACGAAGCCAGTCACAGAGACTCTATAGTATGATTTCACTTCTGTGGATGTAAAATTAGTCAAATTCATGAAACAGATAGTAGAGTGGTGGTTCCCAAGGCTGAGCAAGATGGGATCAGGGAAATTGTTTCATGGATACGGAGTTCAAATTTTGCAATATGAAAAAGATGAAAAAGTCTTGGAGATCAATTCTATAGCAATATGAATATACTAGACATTTCTGAGCCATGCACTTGAAAATGGTTAAGATGGTATTTTATTACATACCTTTTCAACACACACACACACATGTGACCAGTTTCTTGCTTTTTTCCCACAAGGCCCAGTGCTACCAACTACCAGTGTGATATCCTCTCTTGCATCTTGCCCTTGTACATATCATAATAGCCTCTTTGGGGTCTTTACTGTTCTTCAAATGCTTCTAGCACACTCCTTCCTTAGGACCTTTGCAATGGATGTTCTGCCCTTCCCATTTTATTCATATTAACCATTCCCCGGTTTATGTCCTAGTTAAACATGACCTCATCAGAAAGTCCTTTCCTGATCACCTCATATGAAAATCAAATCATTTTCTATGTACTTTCCTTGGCTTGTTTATCTTTGTAGCATTTACTACCAACTGGCATATAAATATATTTGATTGCCTTTTTTCCCATTGTAATGTAAATGACATTTCAGTAAAGATCTTGTCTTACTGACTGTTCATTGTTTTACACCTCAATTCTGTAGCAGTGCCTGGAAGTGTCCACAGAATCTAACCCTTCTCTACCTCCCACCCTCCACCGCCTTTCCAACATGTATTAAAATAAACAGGACAAATTCTTGAATTCTAAAATAGAAAATTAGATTTGAATTTGGGAAAGTTATGAACTATACTTTATATTAACAAGAAGGGGAATAATAGAAGGGCATATGTGAAGACAGATTTTGAAGGAGGCATTAGATTTGAACTGAACATTTTGTATATAATAAAGAGAGGTTATTTGGGAGGTTGCTTGTTTATTTCACAATGTCTAATAATATGTCTTATTCAGAAACTTACCCTGAAAGCCTAACTTTGTTCTTACTATTTACAAGTTGACATTAGGGTTGGGTATAGCTCAGTGGTAGAGATCCTGCCTGCTATGTATGAGGCTGTGGGTTCAATCCCCAGCACCACAAAAAAAATGAAACAGCTGGCATTAGCATATGCATTGTAATAATCTTTTGAATCCAAGAATATTTGTACTTTGAAATGGAATGATTTTTGAACACATTTTACAAGAATAAGTGTCTGCATTTGCTTTTGGACTTGAGTAGGTTCAATTCACTTTGCAAACCCCTCTCATTTTTTCAGTTCTTAGCTCTACACATAATACCCTCACAGATGGTGGATGTCATTTGATCCTGGCCCTTTCTAGCAAATTCACATATGTCAGCAAATGAGCCTAAAACAACTCCAGGTTTCAGATGCAAAACATTTGTAAATTGCACTGATTCATAATCAGGACAACATAATAAACTACAATCTAGTCATTCTCAGTGGGCCTTATTCAGCAGGAAAAAAAGCCATAGAATGGAAGCCAAGAGAGGATGTTGAGCTTGGCTCTTCCAGTACTAGGCTTTTGGATATTCAATTACTCGCTTGTGGAAAGTACTGGATGACAGCCTTGGAGAATAAAATCACTCATTATTTTAGAACACAGAATAAAAGGCCAGACTTGCCTATTACCATAAAAGTCCACCAAGAAACATCTCCAGGAACCTCATTTTCCCAGCTTGGAGCAAACCCTTTCACAGCTACCAAGTTATATCCTCTTCATTCGCTCACCACCCCAGCACTTCAGCTGGTTTTGGTTATTCATTTAATATCAATTACTTATTCATATAGTGGTGCCATTCAAGCTGAATCCTTTTGGTGTAGCAGGGTTTATGTAAAGGTAGAACACGTTTATCATTGATTGTTACTTTTAAGGACAAGAGATCTTCTTTTTACATCCCAAAAGATGTGAAGGGACACAAAGTCATGTGATCCAGAATCAGGCATTTTAAAGGAGTCTAGCATCAGGATGAAGCTTGAAAAGAAAACGAGAAACAATAATGTAACTATTACCTATTTGCCTGTCTGTCCATCATCTAGCTTTCCTGTTTTGTCTTCCTCCATACCCACGAGGGATTACACACTCTTTATTCACACTTGATGAGCAGGAAGCTCCCAAGCAGAATCCTTTTCTTCATTTTAATAACTCATTTTGTCCATTTTCCATTTAATTTATTAGTAGTGGTTATAGAAATGACTTTGCTCTCTCCTGGTGAATGTTGTCTGTGATTTACTCTGGCAACTATGGCTGAAAACAAATTTTTACGATTTAAGTTTTGAGGCACACATGTGTTTTGTTGCATCCAAAAATAGCCTCAGTCATATAAGGTCAGAATAATGGTTAAAAAGCATCTTGCAAAAGCAAGGGCACCCAACTTTTCAGTTTATGGAGAAAGAGGAGTTACATGTGAAAAAAAATATATTTCATTGTTAAGCAAATGCTTTTTATTGTGAGTGAGCCAACAAAAGTGTAGGCAATTTATCTGCACCTGTGACTAGCAAAATTCAGCTACAAAATGTTAAAGTGGATAGCTAAGTCAATAGCTTTAAATATGAGTGGAAAATAAGCAAAAATACATATATAAATGTAAATGAAGTTCCTGAAAAAGCTATTTCTAAATTAAGCAAGCCTGGTATACATACAAGTCCTAGATAGAGAGGATGTGGTTGGGGATAACTGGTTAGCTCTCAGAGCTTTTAAAATGACACATAAAAGGCAATTTCACTAGTTAAGATTATGTTTGTCAGTAGCAGACATAAATATTGTGGCTGAGAGGAAACATAACTCTTTTTCTCTCATTCAAAGGACGTAAGAAGTAAGCACGTAGGACTGATATGGCAACTCCATGTTGTCATCAGGAACTCTGATTCCTGTCTTTCGATACCATTATTCCAGCATAAAGTGCTGCTTCCAAGATGTTCTCCTGTTTCAAAGTGACTGCTGAAGTTCCAGCCATCACTTTGGCATTGCAGAGCAGACGAAGAACAGAAGATGGAGCAAAAAAATATCTGCCTACCAAATAATTCAAATCCACACGTAGCTTTCCTAGAATTTCACACATTCCAGAGTGCCCACTGTGGTCACCAATCCTAGCTATGTGGATATCTGAGAAATGTCATTTTTGTTTATTTGCCTTTTTTTTTAAAACTCCACATGGCAATGAGCCCAGATGAAATTCACACTTTTATTATTGCAGTAGAAGGGGAAGCATTCTTGGTGCTAGGTAACTAGAAGATTCTATCATGCAGTAACATGGAGGTAAGATTACCAAAAAGAAAGAGTATAGGTCCAGTCTTTAGGTTAAGAATCAGCAGAGAAAAGAAGTACAGGCTGAACAGTGTTTTCCTCAAAAATTTTGACCCACCAAGGAACAAACTTCATTTCCCCTCACCCACCTCAATGACACCAGAAAGTGCAAGCAGTGCTGTGCTGTTTTAATGGGGACAGTGGTGGCATAAATCTATGCCAGGTTTTTTTGTTAATGGATAAATTTACCTCTTTAACCAGTCACATAAAACATGGGAAAAGAAAGTAAACCTCCAAGAGCACAGAATTAGAGTGGTGGAACCATACTTTGCACTCACGTAAACATCAGAGCCTCTTTCTTCACCGCCATGTTATATTATGTTTATATATTTGGGGGAGGGGGTAACCAGGGATTGAACCCAAGGGGCATTTTACCAATGAGCCACATCCCCCATCCTTTTTATGTTTTATTTTGAGACAGGGTCTCCCTAAGTTCCCAAGAGGGTCTTGCTAGGTTCCTGAGGCTGGTTTCCAACTTGGATCCTCCTCTCTCAGCATTATAATGAAAATAAGGGAGGCTGGGTGAGGATTATATTCTGGGCACAGAATTTAAGGTGGATCCAAAAATTCAACAATCAAGATGAACAATATTTTTATGAAATATCTTTAAAATAAATATGAATGCAAAAATCTACTATGAACAAGATATCAAAATTCTAAATGAAAATAGTATAGAGGCAGGAAAATAAATGCCCAGTGACTTTTGATTTTATGACATCTGACAAGAAAAAGGTCAATCTCATTTTTTTATATTTGTGCATAACCCAGAACAGGGTTTCTCAGCCGCTGTTGACATTTTGAGCTGGACAGTTCTTTGCCCGGGGAGGAGCAGCACTGCCCTGTGTACTGTATGGTGTTTAATGGCATCCCCAGATTCTATTGAACAGATACCTACAGCACTCCTGCCAGTCCTGACAAGTGTCCTGTGAGGGACCAGGTCTCTCTCTGGTCTCTCTGACTTAAATGCATCACCTTTAATTTTTTGTTTTTGTTTTTGTTTTGGATTATTAAAGATACTTTCAAATCTCTTTCAAACTGCATGTTTTTCAGCACACATTTCATCCAGTGGTAAATGACTTTATTATGGTAGGCTTATCTATACAAGCACACCAAGCCTGGGTAATGAATTCATCCTTTAATCACTGTAACTTAAACAGTCGCCTGTAACTTGATTACTTGCTATTTGAGGAGAGAGGTGCTCAGGTGAGTTGAAATGAAATTCCTCATAACTCTATTATCCCCACATTAGATAACAATTAACTTACATCTTTCTTACCTTGCTGAAGGTAGGAAAAATCCTTGTTATTGGTAGTTAATATCAAAATCTTCATTAAATAAATCAACAAATCAGATATACAAAAACAAAGGAGGGAGGGAGAGAATGGGGAAGAGGAAGGAGAAGTGGAGGCAGGGCCAGGGCACGAAGAACCCAAGATAGCCATAAGTACTCTTGATCCTTCCTGCTGGCCTAGCAGGAAGAAGCTGTAGGTGCTTTGGAGGCCAGGTGACCTTGCTTTGAATCCTGAATTTTCCTTTTTCTTAACTATGATGTTGGCTAAGAGAATAATTTCTTTTCAAATTGTGCTTAATAATTCAAGCTTCTCATAAGTTCTATGAAGACTAATTGAGATTAAAGTATCTAAAACTGCCAGTCATAGAACAGCAACACATGTTAGGTTCCATGATCTTTTCCTTGTTATGTTCAGATGGTTTCTTTCCTCACTGGAACCACAGCTCCAAAAGCTTAGGAATATAATAAAGACAACATGATTTCTGCATAAAGTTTCATTACGACAAAGTAAGGTACATCATTCAAGAAATTGATTTTGTGTTTATTTGAGCCTAATAACCTAATAAATTCATTGCTCTATAACTTATCAAATCCTAACTAATTACCGGTGTCCTATTCCCTTGACCGCTGAGATAAGTAGATCTGATACGAAAAGGTTAAATCGGATGTCCAGAAATGGTGAGGTTGGGGGAAATCACCTCAGTGCTAGTGCTCACATTTGTTCACAAACTGTTCCATTCCTGGTTTAGATAATCAATACTTCGTTTGTATTCTTTCATTACACAGAAATTAAAGTGTTAAATAAATGTTACAAAAATGTTTGTCCAATGTTTTCATTATGAACGTATTAATGTTCCATTTTTTATCTTTTCTCATATTGACATACCATAGGGAAATCTAGTCTGAAGTGTTCTTCAGAGATTTTCCATAAGAAAATATCTCTTCAATTTAGAGTTTACCCTTTCATGGGTCTTATTTGCACACTGTTCGTGTAGTGTTGTATATTGCAAGCTAAATTTATTCAGCAACATCCATCACTATGTGTCCTTTTATCTCTTGATCTCAGTTCTTTTAGACTAAAATAGTAAAATGGCAATGTTGTATATTTAATGATGTGCTTTTCTTAAGATAAAATATAATATACCTAAAGATTATGCTGTTTCCATGAGTTAAGAGTCTTCATAGTATGTCTAAAGTGTAAGTGAAATAACACCATCTCCCTACAACATTCAATGTCCATTTAAATAACCTGTCCAATTCCTTTTGGTGAACTCAAAATTATTTGCAGACATTGAACTTTTAAAATCACACTTCTTGAAGGAAACCATAAATAACAAGCTCAATTTCCTTGAATAGACACTGCATTTAATGAATCTGCAAGGTGTAGGCAAGCTGTTTTATTTAGGCTTATGCTGCATGAGAGCAAGAGACCATAAAATGCAACATCAGAAAAATACTCCCCCAGGATGATCAGAGCAGTTTCATTACTAGAAATCAGAAAGAACATTGTCCTAGAATCTTAGATGAGTAATACATGACTCAATAAACAAGGAGAGGTATTATCACAGTTTGTTGCAGGCTAGGCAATCAGCCAAAGAGACTCTAAAATGGAGATTAGCAGGAGACAATTATTAGGAAGTGTCTGAGCATCTGAGGAAGGGAAGGGAAAGGTGGGGGAAGATGTTGGCTTATGATGGGTTATGATTTATCACAGTGAAGATCTCAGCCACATGGGAGCTTTTCATCAAAGATGACCCATAACAGCTTTTAAAAATTGGATGAGGACACTGAGACTTTACAACCTCATGTCAAGGGGGCATGACCTAGAGCAAGGTAGTTCTCCTCAGCACAGGCAATTCTGTATAGTGTTGGTAGCCTAGGTCTGGAAGCTGTTGTACACCCAACAACTGGGGCAAATCGTCCTTCATTCCTGAAGGAGAATCTGGTTAGCACACCTCGACATCCACAACTGCCATGCTGTTCTTTAATATTTTTCCCAAAGCAACTTTTAACAAATGCCATTAAAAACATCCTTAAAAAATCATTAATGTCTTCAGGAAAGAATTAAAATAAGAAAGAAAGAATTAAAATAAGGTTAGAAAACAAAACCACAAACATAGATTATATATATTTTAAAGAGATTAATGATGGCTGCTGTCCAGTCAAGTATCAGGAGGTAAAGCGCTTTGTCCTGGGTCATGGTGGTGATTAGTGTAGACTCTATACTCTCCCATTCTTTGCCCTATAAAATGCTACACACAGAGCTCCACTTCCACTATGTAATAAATCTATTTCCTAACAGTCCTAGACAAAAACGATCTATAAAGTACAGAAGAGGGTCAGAATCCCTACAAACAGCCCCTGACAAAGCAAGGCCAGGAGCATTGAAAATGAAGTCAAGGCTCCAATGGACACCCCAGGGAATTAGACACCAGGGCCATGGAATGCCTGCAGAAAGAAGCTACAGGCAGCATGCAAAATCTATCCAAGAGAGATCATGTGAGCTGCAACTAGCAAGCAATAAGGACCTGTCCTTATGCCCAAGTCCTTAGCAGCCCACATCCCTTCAAAATGTGCCCCAAATGCCAGATGTGGAGCTATAGGATTCAGTGTTTGTCCTGTTGCTTTTTAGTCTTTGCTTTGGTCCAATCTGTCCTTTCTGTTTTTCCGATTCTCCCTTTTGGAATGGGAATGTTTACCCTGTGCCTATTCTGCCATTGTATCTCGGAAACATGTAGCTTGTTTTTTGATTTGTTACAGGGGCTCACAGCTAAGAGTTCGACTTGAGTCTCAGAGGAGACATTGGACTTTTGAGTAATGCTAGATTAGTTAAGATCTGGGGGACTCTTGGAGACAGACTGAATGCATTTTGCTTTTTGAGATGGACCTAAGCCTTTGGGGTCCACGGAATGAATGCTATAGTTTGCATCTGGAATATCCCCCAAAACCCCACTTGTAAAAGGCATGTTACCCAGCTTGTCACTATTGGGAGGTAATAGAAATTTTAACAGGTAGGACTTCTTGGGAGATTTTAGGTCACTGGGGCATGCCTTAGAAAGGGACTTTGGGACCCTAGTCCCTTCTTTTTCGCTGCTCAGCCAGGAGGCAAAGGCTTTTTGTTCTGCCACATGCTCCTACCATGATGTGTTACCCCACTACAGGCCCAAAAGCAATGGAGTCAATCAATTATGAACTGGAATCTCTGAAACTGAGTCAAAATAAACCATTTCTCTTTAGAAATTGATCATCTTGGGCATTTTTTAACAGTAATATAAAGCTAACTGACAAAGGAAATAACCTCACCTTGTCTGCCCTGAGGAGTCAGAGTTAGGGAAACTGCTAATAGCACATTTAAAACCCTTGGTCATTGACCAACCCTAGAAGACCCACTGACTAGCTATCTGTATTCATCTGGATTGTTAGACCTGGAAGAGAATAGTAAAGTTGAGCACATACCTCTATTACTTATGGATTAAGTAACTCATAACTTATGGTGACATTTTCTGGCATTGCATAAATGGGTTACCCAGGACACCGAAGGATTTCTATCAAAAGTACATTATATGACCTTTTATCCCAGACTAATCAATCTAATTCCCCCTTTACATTTGGACTCAGTCTCTAAAGTCAAAACACTCAACAAAAAGAAAGGGAGGTATGGTAATTAACACTATTCTAAGCTCCTCACAAAGAGAAACAAAAAATTGAAAATGATCGCTGATCTTTCATAAAGTATGAGATCTATCAATATTATGTTCATCAATGGCTGCTGTACAAGTTTCAGGATGGATCAGTGGAGAAGGTAGAGTATTCATGCACTTGCCTGTTTGATGCCTGAATTGTGTATTACCAGCCATATTGAACACTGGTGAATCAAGTAGCAATGAATTATGATAAACAGTAGGTTAGCAATGCTGCTGCCCCCACTGATCAATGCAATAGCCACCATGGTCTTCCACAAGTATTCAAGCTGTTGGGGATATTGGGCCTGATGGTGGCCACTACAGGTGACACTGCCTCTCAAGGAGGAGAAGCCAGGGACCATTCACACCAGAAAGCCAGTGCACTTACAGTCTGAGCTAGTAAAGGTAAATGAAGTATGTGTCTACAATTTGTCTTTTACTCTCAGAAACCTGAGTGTCACATGTCTGTGGCAATGTTTAGCTTTTTAAAAATTTAGTCATGCATGTGTTCTGAATACTTCCCCCATCAAAAAAATTTGAAATTAAATGTGGTATGGAAAATAAATGAGTTAAAGGTGCTATTCCAGTCAAAACTCATTTAGAAGGGATATCCATGGTTAATTCTGAAGCAGGAGTCATCCTACTTAAATGGATAGGTCAACTGAATTTTTTAAATTGAATGACAAGATAATATGTTTGCTTTTATTCTAGGTCGAAGACCAGTAGGCAAGATGCCCAAGCTGAGTGCCGAGTTTGGCAAGCTGATCACACAGAAAGTTCTTAAATTTTAGCTCCATAAATTCAATCATTTCTGCTAATTTAACTATAAGCTCTAGAGTGGCATGTGATAATTTCATCCATGGTCACCATCATTCAGTACATTTTATGAATTTTCTTTCTTTTTAGTAAGACTTGTTTCGGGAGGTAAGAGAGAAATTCAGGTAAAATATGTTTGTTTCTATCATGGCTTACCCCAGAGACTCTATCCAGATTCATGTGGGCCCAAAATCCTGAGTTTCATCACATCTTTTCAGTAGATAATGCTGGCTAATTAAATTTTAAAATGAGAGTATGGAAGGCGAGTCTCAAAACAGATCCCTAATATCCCCCAGTCATCTGTCTGGCAGCTACATTAAAAGAAAATTTGTTAATTTATGCTCCCACAGTCCTTAAATTCCACTTGTTTGAAATAATTGAAGCATGATGGGTGGAACATGAGGATTTTAATACTGATATCTTGATTTCTGCAAACCTCAGATTCACTGTAAGCCCTAATATTCCCTCTCTGATTTAATGCAGCCTGTCACCATGAATACACTACCAGAATACTAAATCCTGCCTTCTCTGCTATCATGTATCATGTCTACTTCAGTGTTTCATAAGATCAACATAAAAATATCACAGTGCTTTTAGAATTATAAAAGAACATGTCCTAGACTCTAGATTTGGCTTCTAATTCTGTCTCCAAGCCTTAGCATGGGCTGGAAAACTCAGTTTTTATCTGTAAATTGAGGAGACAGGATACAATGATAAGCAGGATTCCTGACCTCTACCAGTCAACAATTCTATATTATTCCTACAAATGTAACAGATTATTTCTGTCTCACCAATTGAGAACTCTCTGCTTTGCTGAGGTAGGCATTGATTGCAATAAACTTCTCAGTTCTGCTTTTGCTGTATCCCATAAGTTTTGATATGTGGTATTTTCATTTTTACTTGTTTCAAGAAATTTTTAATTTCCTTCTTGGTTCTTACTTGGTTATTTAAGAATGAATTGTCTTATTTCCATGTATTTGTATAGTTTCTTAAGTTTTTCTTGTTATTGATTTCTAGTATTATTCCATTGTGATCAGAAAAGTTAATCAGAATTTCAGTTATTTAAAAAATTTATTGAGATTTATTTTGTGATCTATCAAATGATCCATCCTGGAGAATGTTCCATATGTGGTTGGGAAGAACACATATTATGCAGTTTTTGAGTGGAATGTTGTAGAGATATCTATTAAGTGTATTTGGTCTAAGGTTTAATTTAATTCTGCTGTTTCTGTGTTGATTTTCTGTCTTTTGCAGAAAGTGTGATGCTATAGTCCCTTACTATTATTGTATTATAGTCTATCTCTTCTTTTGGGTCTATTAATATCTGTTTGATATATTTGGGTGCTCTGGTGATGGGTGTGTGCATATTTAGAATTGTTATTTACTTTCAATGAATCGACCACTTTATCATTATAGAATTACCTTTCTTATCTCTTTTTACTGTTTTAGTTCTAAAGTCTATTTTAACTAATATAAGTATGGCTATTACTGCTTTCATTTGGATTCCATTTTTATGGAATATCTTACTCCATTCCTTCACTTTCAGTCTATGCTTGGCCTTAGTGGTAATGTGAGTTTCTTGTAAGCGACATGTAGTTGGGTATTGTTTTTTTTTTTTAATCTATTTAGTCACTCTATGTCTTCTAATTGGAAAATTTAATCCATTTACATTTAAGGTAATTATCTTTAGGTAAGTTTGTACTACAGCTATTTTGTAACTTATTTTCTTGGGTATTGTTTTTTTTTAAATCTATTTAGTCACTATGTCTTCTAATTGGAAAATTTAATCCATTTACATTTAAGGTAATTATCTTTAGGTAAGTTTGTACTACAGCTATTTTGTAACTTGTTTTCTAGTTTTATTATAGTTCCTTTCTTTCTTTCTTCCTCTCTTACAGTCTTCCTTCATGCTTAAATGACTTGCTCTAGAAGTCACTTAAGGTGTTTTGATTCCTTTCTTATTTTTCTGCATTTATCTAGTATAGATTTTTGCCTGTGAAAATCTTGAGACCTAGAAAACAAAACACCTTTTGACTATAGCAAGCTACTTTGATATGTATCAACTTAACAAGATTAAAAAACAAAAAAATACATATGCTAATTTAAAAAACTCTAAACTTGCACTCTATTCCTCCCCACATTTTGAATTTTCAATGTTTCATTTTATATTTTTCTATATTGCTAATTTTTAACATTTTAATATAGTTATTATTTTAATGGTTTTGTTTTACACCTTTTACCATTTTTCTTCTTAATTATTTAGTATCTCCATCTTTCCATCCAGGTTTAAGAAGCTATTTTAAATACTCTTTAGCATTTCATGTAGGAAGGTCTGGTGGCAGTATACTTATTCAACTTTTGTTTAGGAATGACTTTATCTATCTTGAATTTCTTATGGATAGCTTTGCTGGATACAGTAGTCTTGGTTGACAGGTTTTTCCTTTATTACTGTGAAAGTCTCATTCTACTCTCTCCTGGTCTCAAAGATTTTGTCTGAGAAGTCTGCTGTCAGGTGAATTGTGAACTTCTGTTATTTGTTTCTTTTCTCTTGCTTATTAAAGAATATTCCTGCCTGGCATAGTGATGCACATCTGTAATCCCAGCACTTTGGGAGGCGGAGACAGGAGAATCACAAATTCAAAGCCAGCCTCAGCAATGGCAAGGCACTAAGCAACAGAGTGAGACCCTGTCTCTAAATAAAACAAAAAATAGGCCTGGGGATGTGGCTCAGTGGTTGAGTACCCCTGAGCTCAAATCTCGGTACCAAAAAATAAAAATAAAAAGAATCTTCCCTTTATCTTGAAACTTTGAGAGCCTAATTATAGTATATCCTGAGGTAGACTTAGTTGAATTAAATTTGACTGGTGACCTTTGGCCTTTTTGTACTGGATATTTGTGTCCCTAATTAGGATTGGGAATTTTTTGTTATTATCTCTTTGAACAAGCCTTAGTCATTCTCAAGTCCTTAAACCCTGATAATCTGAACATTTGGACTTTTAATGCTGTTCCAAAAGTTCATTTCATTTCTTTTTGTTATTTTTTTCTCCTTCTCTCTGTATTTTCAAATAAACTGTACTTGAGCTCACTAAATTTTTTCCTGTTTGATATCTCCTGCTATTTGATGCTTTCTATCTTATTTTTAATTTTGCTTAGTGTATTTTTCATCTCATGGATTTCTGTTTAGTTTTTTAGAATTGACTATATATTTCCGTTAAGTGTCTCTGTTAATGTCATTAAATTGTTTATCTGTTTTCTTAAAGCTTCTTGACTTTCCTTAAAACAGCTGCTTTAAATTCTCCAGCGTATGCCCACATTAGTTACTATTTAGTCAGTTACTGGCAACTTTGATGGTTAGATAAGGTAATGGTTCTCTTTCACAGTTATTGATGCTTGTTTGTGTGTGATATCATTTTGACATTGAAAGATTGTGTATTTACTCCTTTACTTATAAGTTGGTTTGTGGTTTTTCCCTCACCTTTCCAAAAATTTTAAGCAGTCTGATTATTTTCTCTGTGCTTATAGTCATTTCAACTATTTCAGCTCTAGACAATGCCCTAATTCTAGGTTTGTTGCAAATCTACTATTAGTGTGTTGTTCCTATTTCAGCATGAGATGGCAATCCAAGCCCCATTTAGTCTAAAATATGCAGTTGATAAGTTGTTCAGCAAGAACTTGTAAAGTACCTATAAAGGATATCCTGTCCTTGTGAGACTTCCCCAGGGGGCAAGTTAGGTCCAAACTCCTAACTTGGAGTGGAGTTCTGTAATTTCTTTTGGTGCTTAACACATTAAATACATTCAGATAATATTTGAGTGAATCATGGAAGTTATTGAATAGCAACTCATTCAAGAGTGATTAGCAGCCTATCTTTCCATAGTATGCGTATACTGGGGTAGAAGTAAAAGCTCCAGAATAGTCTGTCTTCCTTTTTATTTAGCCCAAAATAAACACCTTAAAAGTTTGCCATAAATTTCTGTAATTTGACTACTAATCTTGCTTCATCATAAAACAGGGTGGTAATAGCTCATTGTCATTTTCCCCAAACATTAAACTAATCTTACAGCTATTAGAGGTATAGTAGAACCATAAAAATAGACTTTAGACATAATCTAATGAGAATCCTAAGATTCTCATAATCCTAATGAGAATCCTAAGACCTAAGAGTTATTTTATATTTTTTCCTCTCCCCTTTTCTTACTTTGCCTTTTAAAGCAACATGTGTGGAAGGGCAATGTCAAGGTGTGATAATGCAGATGTCAGCTGATAGAGAGCCATGCAGGAGAAAGGAATATGGAAATAATACATGATTATTAAGCTCACTTTTTAAAAAGGGACTGAATGGTAGTGAACATTAAAAGATTAAAAACATTTACAAAGTTTTAAGCAAAAATTGAACTGCAAAAAATGAAAAAAAAAATGGACTTTATGATGTTCTGGCTCGAAGCCCAGCAGAATGCTCAAGGCTGGTACTGAAGAAACAACAGCTAGCACTATTTTTTCAAGATAAAATTGTATTATGTTTTGCTGCATCCCAGGTCCCAGTCTTTCTGGGAGAAAGACATCCTGTGAATTAGATATTAAGGAAAGATATATTTAGTAATCAAATAATATTCTCTTGTTATAATTTGGAGAATTGGTAATATGCAAATCATTCACTGTCTGATTTACAAGAGATTGCACAAAACACACAACAGTGGGTTTAGCATTTGTCTTCTTTTTCTTATTGATTGAAATACCATTGATTTAATAATATTTTTGTTTTGTTTCTGGTCATATTGCTTAGAAGGTTATATATTTTAATAAATTGATATAACTTGTGTTTTCTTGATCCAAATTAAATGCCAATGCTATTGTTGTAATTTATTCCAGTCTTACATGTGTGATGAAGAAAAAAAATGGATACTAGTGGATCTGTAGATATGTCTTCTACTCAAAACCAAATATCTACTTAGTGAATAAAATTTAACTTCTGAATTTAAAACAATATTTTCGTTTCAGATATTTTAAAGGAAATTTTTAATAATTGCCCAATTACATTTTAAGACAGAAAAGTATGATGCAGAGTTTGCATTTTATAGAGCTGATAAATCTTGGATTGACTCCTGATTCATTTTCTGCTCTGCTTGAAGTCAAAAAGGGCATTTAATTATTCCAAGAGAATGGATATTGTGTATGATCTGTTCTTGTAAGGTTTAAAATAATACAGAATATAAAATATCCAGCATGGTAAATTCTTAATAAATGGTGGGAGCTACTACTAGTGGTGTTATCCTTAAGTAACCATCATTGTCATCAATAGCATCACAAAAATCAAAGCTTGGGACAGACAAAAGTCAATATTGATGATTTATACTGATGTTGGGTCCAGGCTTAAAGGTGGCTCCAGCAATCACTTATGCACATGATCTGTTAATTTTAATTTCCAAGTCTTACAAAATTGTGCAAAATTATATGTTTGGTGCTTCTAAACTGATAATCAAATTATAGTTGTAAAGAATAAAATATCCAGCAGTTACCTTAAGAAATAAAAATCCAATCATGTTTACTGTAATCAGGTTTACAGCCCTCCCATGATTTCACACTGAACTTATAAACTTGAACTCTTTAAAACACCCTTCAAAGCTCTACTAGATGTAGCTCCTCCTTCCCCCTCAACCTCCCTTCCTTCCTTTCCCTCTTCTCCCCTCATTCACTCTGCTTACCTGGTACAAACATCTGTTGTTTATGTCTTTGTTCCTGAACATGCCACTGTTACCTCAAGCATGTCACCATTTCTTTCCATATGACTATCCAAACTATGACTATCAAACACTATCTGGTGTGTATGTGTGTGTGTGTGCGTGTGTGTGTGCATGTGTGTGTGTGCGCGCGTGTGTGTTTGCTAGTTTACTGTTAGTTTTCCATCACCTTATAAAATGGGACATTTATAAGACCAAAGATAATTGACATAGTTCATAAATTTTTATGACTTCAATACTGAGAATATTGACTGGCACATGATTGAATTCAATAAATATTTAATGAAGTAATAAATAAATGCACAAGTAAATGAAATATGCCAAGTTCTGGTCAATTCATTTGGACACTAATTTGGATGCTATCCTCAAAAGATACTTCTCCTTTTATTTTTATGCACTAAAATCTGAAACCATTGTTTATAGGCAGCATTCATTTATATTTTCTCTAATATTTCCTACTTAGAACTTTATTTTATAATATGTAAATGAATTGTAAGATCACTGTAGGATAAGTCTTGCTTTGTACAAATTTCTGCATGCTTTTAAACTAGAATATCTGAAAAGTTAATCATGATGCTTTTGTAAGGTCAAAATTGTTATGCATGGAGACCTGGGGACAGGTTCTATCAGAATTTTCTATAAAACTAATCTTACAATAGTCTGAGAATTCAAGGCTCAGACCCTATTTGTATTTTTCTCTTTAAAATGCTAGAGATTTTGTACTGGATAGAGTTTAGAGCAAAGCAGCAGAGCATGCATTTCCATAAATTGGTCTACTTGAGGGTATTTTAGAGCTTGCTTTTATACCTTTCTTTATATTGCTGGTTTCAGAGGGTCAAAAGATTCAGAGTTCAAAACAGTGATCGACTGAGACTATGGATTTGTCACCATGGCAACAAGCAAAGTAAATCCTTAAGCAAGGACAAGAGTAAAGATTGTCTTTTATTGTTCTGCAATGAGACAGGTATCAACAAAACAGAACTCTTTCAAGATGGGTACATAATCCTATTGTAAAGGTGACTAATACTACTTCTGATCCCTCCTAATTTCTCATTTATTCCCCTGAGCTAAAAATACAATGCTTTAGGAGACACTATATCAATTTTGAGAAAGAGTACTTTTTTGCTTACTCTAAATTCCAATGTCACTTATTATATCAACTTCTAACTTTGATATAAAAATTATTTAAGGTCAGAGTAAATATAATTGAAAGTTAATTACTTTCATTTATGTGGATTGACGCATAAGGAGTGGAAGAGACCTTTAAGTTAGCAAAGGGGAAACATCAGAAATCAGAAGAGCATCTTATAAAACCTTTTGCATTTCAGAAGTCAGCGAAGGAGGCTCAGAAATGCAGTTACCTGTATGGAGATCACTCACTTACTTGAATTATGAAGCAAAACAAACTAGATAGGAGTTGAGAATCCTGCCTTCTCCGCATTAGGAAGCCCTTGCTGGTTGATGTCTACTCCGAGCTGCGTCACAGGCACACAGAGAATTGATACTAATCTATGCAGTTGAGGGATGCAACATGGATAAGAGTGTGGCAGCTGGCATCAAGCTCTGACGACAGCACCCAGCCCTAATGGTACCATTAGGGCTGTTAACTTCCTGTCATTCAAATCTAGATTTTGAGATCTGTGTGGGAGGAGATGGGTGTGATTATCTTTTTAAGATTAAACGCCAATACAGTGCCTGGTATTTTAAAAGTTGCTAAATAAATGTGCATTATGGAATGAATGAATGAAATGACTGAATAAATAAATTCTAAACTGGATGTAGCATTCTACTCACTTCTTCCCCCCTTCTGTCTTTGATAATGACCCCTAGGCACAGTAATTTCAGCTACTTGGGATATTGAGGCAGGAGGACAGTAAGTTCAAGGCCAGCCTCAGCAACTTAAAAAGACTTTGTCTCAAAATTTTAAATAATGATAATAATAATAATAATAATAATAATAATAATAATAATAATAGGGCTGAGGATGTAGTTCAGTGGTAGAGATCCCCTCGGTTCAATTCTTGGTGCTGCCAAAAACAGTACACTGAAATTTACTGCATGTACTTGAGTTCTGTAAACATATAGTCTCTGGAATTTTTATAGAATAAGTTTTGCCTTTCCAATATTATTTTTATTTTTATTGTTCTTTTTCTTTTTAAAATAATTTTATCTTCCTTCCAAACACAAAAACTTGATCATTGTACTTGCTTTTAACTAACTTTTTCAACTTTGGTTTATGTTTTCTTTCTTTCTTTTAACTAACTTTTCCAACTTTGGTTCATGTTTTCTTTCTTTCTTTCTTTCTTTAATGAAGAGCAGGAGCAAAAATGACATTCAAAATCATAGGTATGATTGCAGCAAAAATTTATGTCTGGGTTTGAATGAATTATTCATCAATTAACCTTCTACTGAGGAATGAGAACATTCCGGGGACTGTCATGGGAAGTATGAATAGAGAGAGGCTCTGATACTCACTTCTCAGGACCTTTCGGTTTTGCAGAGGATATGAAAAATGTCCTATAGTAGCTGTGTGGGAGGTGCAGTGAGAGAGGTCCAAAAGCACTGTGGACCTTTTTCCAAGATAGAGGATCACTCCCTTACGAGAGGACTTCATGGAGAAGATGGCATTTTAATGAGACCTGAAAACTCAACATGTTTATAGTAAAAAACACTCCAGATGAAACAAATTTTAGGAGCAGAGGTGTAGAATAAGAAAAGGGCAAAACATTTTTTTTTGTATTTGCTAGGTTTGTAAGAGAAAAGGAAATTCATTTAACCCACTAGTAGAGTTTCTTCAGCTATTAAAAGTTATGATATCCCATCACTAAAAGTATCTTCCCTTAGCATATTGGACACAAAAACAGTTCTGAGGATGATTTGAAACCTGCCTTTACTTTTCTATTCAACATCTCAGTTGAACCCACCTCAGATGGACACTGAATTTGTTTTTTTCTCTATTCTGTGTATCTCTTGTATTTTGTCATTTGACTGATTTCTTCTGCCTGATTTATGCTTCACTTTTCTCTCAACATCTCATCCGGGTGGTGCTGGTTCACCCCAGGTTTATCTTCAGTAGAGTAAGGGGTTTGAAGATAGGGAATGGAGTTGGGGTGGGAAGAGTCATTTTACAGCATGTGGGTAGCAGACTGGGCTGAAGAAAAGAAGCACTGTATGATCCCAGTCTCAAAATGAAAAATTTACAGCCTAGAACCCTTCCTCTTCTAAGATTGGCAATCTCTTCAATTATAACTTATTTAACTTTATGGCATTATTATAAGGTATTTGGGTAAGAATTTCTTACAGGGTGGTCATATGCTCCACTTCAAGATGAGGATAAATATACAGAGAGAGTCAGGATGGATAGAAGCAGGGAAATATCCCATACAGACTTAGTGCAGCATCCAACCAGGAAGGAGGTTAAGGCCAGCTGGTGGAGATCTGCTACAGATCATATTTTTCCAAAATGACCACAACAATTCACAGTCTCCATTTTTCTAGAACCTTCCCATTCCTCACAAACACATGGATTCTGTTTTCTCTATAACATGGGTGGTTTCCAGACTTCTCCAGTCAATACTGTGCAAAAGATGTGTCATTTCTGAGGCTAGGTCATCAAAAGGCTGGAGGTTCTGCTTGGCTTTCTTTGATTGGAACTCTTGTCCTTGGGTGTCAATCATCAAAGAGCAAGGGAGCCCAAACTAGGCCATTCAGAGAGAATACATAAAAGACCCAAATAAGGAGGAAGAAGCAAAATCAATTGCTAGACATGTGAGTGATTGAGTCTTCAGATGAATCCAGCTCGCAGCTTCCCAATCATTCAGAGGAGGCCCACAGCATCCTGGAATGAGACAAGTCATCCAGCTATGTTCTTTCCAAATTCCTGACTCAGGAATTCCTGAGCATGATAAATGCTTGTTCAATGACACTAAGTTTTGGGGTAATTTGTTATGTACTAAAACTAGGTCCATGAATGACAGAGTGGAAACTTTTTTGAACTATTGAAAGTTTTCATAGAGGAAATACATAATCGGACTTGCACTTAAAGATGTCCAACCTTATCCCAGCGGCTTGAGAGGCTAGCATCAGCGATGGTGAGGCACTAAGCAACTCAGTGAGACTCTGTAGCTAAATAAAATACAAAATAGGGCTGGGGATGTGGTTCAGTGGTTGAGTGTCCCTTAGCTCAATCCCTGTTACCAAAAAAAAAAAAAGGCAAGTTACAGATTTATCTGAGGGGAAGGGAATAGAAAAGGCTATGCTAAGAAGGATTCCAAGAAATACATCATTAGGTAATTTTGTCATTGTGGGAACATCATGGAGTGTACTTAAACAAACTAAGACAGATACAAAAATGCTAGGTGATGTATCTTAGGGACTAATATTGTATAAGCAGTCCAACATTGACCAAGTTGTCATTATGCTCTGCGTAACTGTCTAAGCATATAGTTATTGTGACGTGGCTCAAAGCAGGAAGATAGAGATTTTCAGAAGAAAAATTTCATTAAATTTTATTCTTTCAATCAACCTGTTAAAATAAAATTTTAGAGGGCTGCCCATACCACTGCATTTCCCTATTAAATAAGTAAACCAAAAGGTTATTACAGTAGAGACTACACAGGATTTTTCCTGCCCTCTCAAGATATCTATAAATGGAAACTGTTTAAATAGTATATTGATAAAAAGCTTATGATAACAAAAACTAGGAATGAAAAATCCCAGGAAGCTAGAGTTTTACACCACACATACCATCTAAAGTTATTATCCCTTTAGTAATTGTGTATATAAAGATACAGACTGAATTTCAAAAGTTCACTGGAAGTATTTAGGAAGCCCAGAACAATTATCTTGTTGCAATTCCTGATTTACACAAATGCACTACAGAACAGCAGACAAGAGCACTTGTATTTCCCACTCATTTAAAGACCACTTTGTGAGTCCAAATCCACTCACAGTTCGGTGCTTCTGGTTATTAACATTTTGTACTGTCATTTGCCCGTATTTGTTGAACAGTTTTTAATTGCTATTTTCCTTTTCTACTTAAACAGTAGTCTTTGTAAATGAAGAGAAAGTCTGGCATAACATTTCTTCTTTTGCATTGCAAATTTAAAATGAAAACTATGATCTTCTTCTGAACAACCATTCAAATTGTTTTTCCTTCATCATGAAAAAATCGTTGTTTGAAAAGTGTCAACTACCACTTGACTCCTGCAAATCGTTGTCACTGTACCTGTCACCTTGGAGTAGGTGGTTGAATACAAGATGTTATTTATTTCCTACAGAAATAGTCTTAAAATATAAAGAGCTTGATTTTGACATTGTTCAAAGTTGAATTTAGTTGTATCTATGGAGATTTTTAAAATTGTAATAGTGAAAATAAGCAAAACAAAATACAACAAGTATTGATAAGGATGTGGAGAAACTGGATCCCTTGTTGGTGGGAATGCAAAATGGTGCAAATGCTATGGAAAACAGTATAGAGGCTTCTCAAAAATTTTAAGTAGAACAACTGTATGATCCAACATATTCCTGGGTACATATATCCAAAAGAACTGAAATAAAGATTACAAAGAGATATTTGCACTCTTATGTTCATTGTAGCACTATTCATAATAGCCAGGACGTAGAAATGACATACGTGTCCATTCACAGATGTTGAAATAACAAAAATCTCCATGCATAGAACTAGAAAAAAAAATGTATACTGGAATCCTATATGCCTTTAAAAAGAAGGAAATTCCACAAGACACAAAAACATGGATGAAACTTGAGGATGTTATGCTAAATGAAAAAAGCTAGTCACAGAAAGAAAAATACTGCACACTTCCACGTATACGAAGAATCTAAAATAGTCAAAGTCATAAATTCAAGAGTGGAGTGGTTGTTGCCTGAAACTGGGTGGAGAGAAAAATGGGGAGTAACTTATCAGTGGGCATAGTTACAGTTAAGCAAGATGAATAAACTTTAGAGATCTGTTGTACAATAATGTGCCTATAATCAGAAATAATGTTTTGCAATTTAAAACTTTGTGAAGAGGGCAACTCTCATGCTAAGTGCCCTTATAATAAAATGAAACTTTACCAAAGGAAGTCAATGAAATATTTCACTCTCACTCTAGTTTTAATGTGTAGGTCCCAATACGGACTCATTTCAGTGTTCCAATTTCCTACATTAATTCTTCATAGTAAACTTTGTTTTTTTAGAGACAATTAGATAGAATTGAATTTTTCCTTGTAATTTTTCATTTTAAAGAGTAAGGCCTGTTTGGATAAATTAAGTATAATCCTAACATTTGTGACCTCAGAAATATTGAATATCTGTTTTCTGCTATGCACAGAGAATAAAGTTTTAAACCCACAAGATGTATTTTCCACACTCGTGGAGTTCTCCCTATTAAAGAGGAGGCTAACAATGGGTAAATACACACACAGTCTATAATTACCACTGTAATAAATACTGTGGAGAAAAACAGCAGTGAATAATTAAGTTAGCTTTCCATTACTATAACAAAGTACCTGAGATAATCAACTTAAAAAGAGCAAAGTTTTATCATAGTCCACTCTTTTGAAGGTTTCAGTACGTTTCATTGGTCTGTCACTTTGGGGGCAGTAGTGAGACAGCACATCATGGTGGAAGCATGTGACAGAATCAGCATCTCACTTCATAGCATCCAGGAAGCAAAGTAAGAAGGAACTGGGGTCCTGATATCCACTAAAGGGCACTCCATCTATGACCTCACTTCCTCCCACTAAGTCCCAGCTGTTAAAAGTTCCACCACCTCCCAGCAGCACCACAGGCTGGAATCCAAGACTTTAACACATGGGTCTTTGGGGGACATTTATCTAAACCATAGCAACAGGCTAAGAGACCAGGGGATGTACTTACACACAGGATGAGAGGAAATTTCTTCATAGATGTCAATGAAACCTAATGAAAAGAAGTGACGCAAGTGAAGGAGGACTGTGGCATCCCACAGGTTCTGTGCCTCCAAAGGAAACAGAGTGGTGCAGTCACGGGATGCAGAACCAGGTCTGAGTACAGTGGGACAGGGAGAAGGAAGATGAGTTGCAGGAAAGTAGACAGAGGCCAGATCATGCAGGGGCTCAAAATCCACATACATGGATGACTTTTTTTTTGATATACAATGGGATACTATTGGGAAAATACTAATAGGAGAGTCACGTAATTGATTAATTTATTCCTTTGATTTCTCTAGCTTGCAAGAGGTGATTCCCTTGAGGACACAGGCAGGGAGTGAAAGGAATTCTCCCTAGGGAGAAAATGGTTCAGAATATATACTGGGACTTGCGGTGCAATGGAGATTGTAAATATCAGCAATTCTACTTTCCATCTGTGTGTCTTGTCTAAATTACTTATATTTTTGTGTGTTTTATAATTTTACTTTTGTCTAATATCCAAATAAAGTTTTAGTTTCTACTTCAATTTCTCTGCAAATCTATAATCACAATAAGAGAAATGTTTTTTACTTATTCCTTCAATAAAAAATTTATTGAGCACATACTTATGTGCTAAGATTTATGCAAAAGTGAAGACATTATAGCTTTTATCCTCTGTCACCCTGTATCTACTCTCATACTCTTGTCTTTTTTGACATTTTAGGTCACTAAACTGTAGAATCATTCCTTATGTGTGGTACCATCTTCTTCTCGTATGTAAAATATATAAATATGTATGCATATTGCTTTACTGAATCTTGTATTAAATAACAGCTACTAAAGTAAGATGTTTCTTTAAGCTGTTGGGCTTGAGTTAGTATCATAGAAGGAGATACATTTCATTTCATACTTCAGTTATTAGGATCCAGAGTATTATCTAAATTTAGTGCTCCTTCTTGAAAACTATAAATAATTGTTTATGAGAAAACAAAAAATAATTCTTAAAACATTGGCTTCTATATTTGTTGATTCTAACTATACATATAAAATACATATATGCATATACACACACACACTTTACATACATGTTTATACCTATATTATATATTTCATATATATAAAGATATATATATTCAGAGAAAACACAATATACACATCAAAAGAAGATATATGTCAAATGTAATTCCTCATTTCTTAAAATGGACTAATGGAGCCCTAAAATTAGAGTAGTTTTTACATGCTTAATATTTTGATTAGGTATGCATGCAAAATATAGTTTATTTTACTCATTTTTGGAGATATATTCACAAATGTCTCCCTTACCTCTTTCTACTCTTTAGTTTGCTGCAGTCAGGATTGCACAAGATCTCATTAAACTTCTATCCTTCTCCACTCAATGGGCACATTGCACTCAATCTTTAAAAAGGGGCTTTCTGAGGTTACTGCTCATGATCTTGCTACAAGATGAATTCTCCATTGCTTCTGGAAAGAAACAAAACACTTTGCAACACTGCTCTGGAGTGAGTGAGTTGCTGAGATGATCTTTACTCTTCTCCCAATATTTCTAAATTCTCTCATTGCCTGTATTGACACACTTAATTGTTTGCATAAAATTATTTGTTCTTATAAGAGCTTTGTGTTGAATTCAGAAAAATGAATTCAGATTAAAGTAATAAATAGTGAGAACTTGTTATTGACAATATAGTCATATATATTTAAAATTTATCACAGCATTTGTGACAGAGTAGTATGAGAATGCCTCTTTTTCATTCCAAATATATATTTTCCTTAGTCTTGATACAAATATGATCAGTTATTTTAATAAATGTATATGACATTTTAAAAATAATAATAGTTAAATATATTAACAGCTAAAAGGTAAATTGATTATTGATAATACAAACAGGCCTTTTGCCATGATGATAATCTTTATATGATGTTGTATAAGTAAATAATATATTATCAGTAACTATTAGTTTTATCAGATATACCAATATTTATTATATAAGTTTGTTTCTGAACATGGTCCTGAGAAAAAACGATTTAATAAAACATGTTCTCTTTTGAGAGGAGAGGGGTACTTTTTAGTCATACATGACAGTAGAATTTAATACTAATTAAGATCCCAGTCTTTCTAGATGTATGGGACGGTGAGATTCACTGCAGTGTATGCATATATGTACATGGAAAAGTTATGTCAAATTTATTAAAATGTATCTTCTTGTTATGCTAGCCTATTGTTCAAAAGTAGTTCCCTTAAGGCACATAAATAAGGGGAAAAAGCATCAAATGAACAATAAAGAATTAAAAATCACATCCCAGCCTTTTCCATATGTAGCAATGCAGACCTTGGTTTCACACATAAAAATATTAAATATTGGATTTTATATATATATACGTATATATATATATCAATGAGATATATACAGTCTATGATTTCAAAATCAAGGAAAATATTTTTTTTATTTGAGAGAAGTGTTTACATTTGTTTAAATGTTAACTTCCTTACAATGATCCTACGTTTTTAAGTCACAGTACCCACTATACACTGTCTTTCACAATACATGCAACAATTTTATCCCCTCTCTTGCCCCCTGATTTCTTCAAAGGAATTGTTCAAGTCATTACATATGTTATTATCTCTGCAAAGCACTGACAGAAAGCCAAAAACTAGCGGTCACCTGCATGAGCACCTGGTTCCCTTCCATTGGGTTCATCCCTGAAGGTCTGAATATTTAAGACATGTCTTTTGCTTTTTTTTTTTTTCAACGAGGATGCTTAGTATCTGATCCATCAACTCAGAACCATGCTTTTTATGTGACAGAATTGTGATCTACTTCACTAATTTTTATTCCAGCAGAGGAACCCTTTCTGAGTCCTTCCTGGTGCCCGCCACCTCATTAGCTCAGGGTCTGAGGTAAGTTGCTTAGTGGGCAGTTGTCAGTTGATGAGGCCTACAAGGTCAAGTTGAAGAGCTAAACACTCAAGACCTGTCAGCACAAAGGTCAGCAATTCTCAACACAGGCTGCACTTTTAACCAACACTGACATTTGGTTTGGAAGCTCACATTAATCCAAACAGAATCTGGGGCAGAAGGAGTCTGGACACAGGTGTTTAAAAACTTCCCAGAGGGATTCCTCATTAGGACAAGGTTCAGAAACAAGGGAGTGAGTCATTTTTAGGCAGAAAAAGAATTATGCCATTCCCTGGTTTCCTCTGCATGATGGACAGATTTTAGGTACAGGGAGCTGATTTTTCTTTCATTAGCTCTCAGTACTCACCATGGTCAGAACACCACCAGCAGCAGCAGCAGCGTCTGGCCACTAGTTAAATGTAAATATCTGGGTCCTCCACTCAACTTACTGAAACAAACTATTTCTAGGATGTAGCCCATAGGTCTGAGTTTTAAAAGGCTTTCCAGATGATTCATGTACATTAAAGTTTAAGAATTATTAAGATCAAGCCTTTAGTATTTCAGATAAAGCCTTGGCTGACAGATATTTGGAGTCTAACGGTTACAGCTCCACTAATTCCCATGTTAGGCAAAGTGTAAGTAAAAGTTATCTGATCAGCTGGGCATGGTGGGTCATGCTTGTAATCCCAGCACTTTGGGAGGCTGAGACAGGAGAATCATGAGTTCAAAGCCAACCTCAGCAACAGCGAGGCACCAAGCAACTCAGTGAGACCCTGTCTCTACATAAAACACAAAACTAAGGCTGGAGATGTGGCTCAGTGGTTGAGTACCCCTGAGTTCAATCCCTGGTACCAAAAAAAAAGTTATCTGATCAAACCCAGATCGACATGTTCTCTGAGCTTCTGTTCCTTCCTTTCCAGAATAGTGAGGGAGTCGCCATAAATATCTGCATTCCACAGTACATACTCTCCCAAATCATGTTTTGTAAACATTTCTGTTCCTTCAGTAACTATAATTTCTGAGGCAAAATAGCTTCTCCCAAAGTCCTGAATATATTCACATAACTGCTTCTTCTCCATTAATTAAAATTAGATACAGAGCAATTGATTCCCAGGCTATTTCTTTCCTATCTGAGGATAGGAAATACACTATTTAATACAATTAGTATTAAGATTAGAAAACATATTTTATATTGCCAATGTAAAATAATGACTCTGCATTAAAGGGAATAAGAAAAATAGTTTAGTCTGAGGTAAATATGAGTGACCTTGGACTGAGAATATGGATTCAAATTACCCTGAATGACATGTTCCACCATGGAAGATGTTACATGAACTAGTCACAGAACGAGGGAAAGTCATACATCAGTACATTTACTAATGACATTGGTGGGAGCATCAGGTACCCACAGCAAGACAGAAATATCTTCCACAGGATTCAGATATTATAGCATTCTTAACTCTAGGGCTGGTGGAGAGATCTGCCATACATTCTGAGAAGTTTCTCCTTTCATTATGAGAGTGTTAGGTCAAACAACAGCTAAGGTCAATAAGTGCTAAGGGATAACCCAAGGTGATTCTGCTGTCCATCCATAGTCTTGCATCTCTCCATAGTCATGATGTTCCAGTCAGCCAAGGTCAGTCTATAGGATCTTTAGCATAGATACAGCTTCTTTACAGAACTTAAGTTCACAATATTAAGCTACAAATTGAATAAGACTTCTCGAACCGTGCAGATAGATTCTATATCACTGTTCTACCTTTACTCTCTTCTGGGATTTTATCTTTTCAAGGAAATCATCTTTCCTCTGGTGTGGAACTTTGTAATATTTGTTCATTGTTACCCTCACATCTGGATTTCTTCTTTGACATGCAAATTTTTCCACCACATTTTTACTCTCAATTCTCTGAATTTCTATATAACTGAAAATCTGCTTCCTATTCCTATTAAATCTGTTTTATTTTGCATTTTGATAAGCTATGTCATTTTGTTTTTGCACACCATGAATCCCATCCCATCAAGTTTTAGTAATATCTCTCTGTTTGAGTACGCTTCTTTGGATTAAGATAGAAATTTCAGCCTGGAATTTTGAATATTTGGACATTGTTATCTGGAGCTAAACATGGAGGAGTTAAATACTAAGGAGTTAAAATTCTCTGTCCTTGAAAATAGAAAAATAGAGGACTGGAAGGGACTTCAGCTTTAGGTAGTTCTGAAAGCTACCTGTTTTATGGTTTTTCTTTTCATTTGTAGTAAGCATTATTTAACCTAATAATGACTGAAAATTTTTAAACTAGCTATTTTTTGTCCTTCATACTACAGTTTAATTACTTTCCCTTGAACTGCTAATTATCCTGCCAGATAACGTTTTTGGCAATGTAATACACAATGGAAACATCTGAATTATGTTTATCAGAATTAACAACATAGGTCTCTGTTCTCTGAGTCTACTATTATTTTTCAGAATCTTAACTTCCAAGTGGAATGATAGCATAATCATGTTTTCATCCTTTCTAAGTCTTGTCTTTGGGAGAAATTTTGTTTCCTTGGGAAACAAAGTTTTCCAACTTTACCTGGAAGTTATTCTGACTTTCTGATACAGTAGGTCTGCTCAGGAAACTGCAATTCCAACAAACTTCCAGATGATAGTGCTGGTGCTGTGACCTTATTTTGAGTACTTGGATTAAAGTGTCTTGCATTGATGAGATGAAAAACAAATGATCTTAATATGTCAAAATTGCTCTGTAACTATTCCCCATATTCATTTCTAAGGTCTTATTTTTTCTCCCCATAATAGCCAATGATCATCTTAAAATATTGAGCCATATATAATTTTTGAGCTTGAACTTAATTGTTCCTTTGGCCAAAACCCTTCAGAGACTTTCCATTGCTTTTGAGATCAAAACCCACTAACTTCCCACCATCATGGATCACAAGGCTCAGCATAATCTACTTGCTGGTTTACCAGCCTCATCCCAAGTCTCTCTCTCATCTCTGGTCCTTTTTCACTGATTATTTCCCCTCTTGGGCCTTACATAGTTGCTCATTCCCAGGAATGCCCATCTGTTGATTCTGGGGCTTCCCAACTCTTGCTTTCCAGGCCCAAGGGTAGAGGACACCTGCTCCAAGAGCCTTCTCTGACCACTACCTGTATTAAAGCTCACAAATATACTTCTAGGTAATTTTCTTCATTTGCCCAACATTGAGAGATTTCTTGAAAAATAAGACTTTTACTGCTAAAATCAGGACTGCCATGGCCAAATCAAGGAGATGCAAATTTTACATTTTCTTTATAACACCTACATGATTTTTATTTATTTATCTATCTATTTATTTATTCTATTAGGTATATATGACAACAGTATGCATTTTGGTTCATTGTACACAGAGTACAAGTTTTCATTTCTCTGGTTGTATATGCTGTAGAGTCACACCATATGTGCAGTCATACATATACCTAGGGCAATGATATTCATCTCACTCTATCATCTTTCCTCCCCCAAGCACCCTCCTCTTCCCTCCCTCCTCTTTGCCCAAAGTTCCTTCATTCTTCCCATGCCCCCCTCCCCTTGTAGATCAGCATCTACTTATCAGAGAGAACATTTGGCCTTGGGTGTTTTGGGATTAGCTTACTTCACTTAGCATGATATTCTCTACCTCCATCCATTTACCTGCAAATACCATAATTTTATTCTATTTCAATGCTGAGTAATATTTACTGTGCATATATACCACAGTTTCTGTAGCCATTCATCTACTGAAGGGCATTTAGGTTTGTTCCATAGTTTAGCTATTGTGAATTGAGCTGCTATAAACATTGATGTGGCTGTGTCACTATAGTATGCTGATTTTAAGTCCTTTTGGTAAAGACCAAGGAATGGGATAGCTGGGTCAAATGGTGATTCCATTCCAAGTTTTCTAAGGAAATACCATATTAGTTTCCAAGTGGTTGCACCAATCTGCAGTGCCATCAGCAATGTATAAGTGTATCTTTTTCTCCACGTCCTCACCAACAATTATTATTGTTTGTATTGTTGATAATTGCCATTCTGACTAGTGTGAGATGAAATCTTAGTTTTGATTTGCATTTCTCTAATTACTAGAGAAATTGAACATTTTCCATATATTTGTTGATCAATTGTATATTGTGTCTGTTCAGTTCCTTAGCCCATTTATTTGTTGAGTTTTCTGGGGTTTTTTGTTTTGTTTTGTTTTTGGTGTTAGGTTTTTTGAGTTTTTCATATATTATTGAAATTAGTGCTCTATCTGATGTGCACGTGATAACAATGTTCTCCCTGTCTGTGGGATCTCTTCCTATTACTGATTGGTTCCCTTGCTGAGAAGAAGCTTTTTAGTTTCAATCCATCCCATTTATTAATTCTTCATTTTATTTATTGCACTTTAAGTGTCTGGTTAAGGAAGTCAGGACCTAATTTGACATGACAAAGATTTGGGCCTACTTTTTCCTCTATTAGACATGAGGTCTCTGGTCTCCTAGTTCCTTGATCCACTTTGGGTTGAGTTTTGTGCATGGTGAGAGATAGGGGTTTAATTTCATTTTGCTGCATATGGATTTCCAGTTTTCCCAAAACCATTTATTGAAGAGGCTATCTTTTCACCAATGTATGTTTTTGGTGCCTTTGTCTAGTTCAAAATAACAGTATTTATGTGGGTTTGTCTCTGTGTCTTCTATTCTGTAATCTATGTATCTATCATGGTGCCAATATCGTACTGTTTTTGTGACTACAGCCCTGTAGTATAGTTTCACGCCTGGTATTGAGATGCTTCCTCCTTCACTCTTCTTGGTAAGGATTGCTTTGGGTATTCTGGGTCATTTCTTTTTCCAAGTGAATTTCATGATTGCTTTTTCTATTTCTATGAGGAATGTTGTTGGGATTTTAATTGGAATTGCATTAAATCTGTATAACGCTTTTGGTAGTATGGCCATTTGACAATACTAATTCTTCCTATCTGATAACATGGGAGATCTTTCCATCTTCTAAGGTCTTCTTCCATTTCTTTCTTGTAGAGGCGTTTCACCTCTTTTGTTAGATTGACTTCTAAGTATTTTATTTTTTTAGAGGCTATTATGAATGCGGTAGTTTTTCTAATTTCTCTTTCAGAGGATTCATCACTGATGTATAGAAATGCATTTGATTTGTGGATATTGATTTTGTACCATGCTATTTTCATGAATTATTTTATTAATTCTAGAAGTTTTCTGGTGGAGTTTTTTGGATACTCTTAGAATCATGTCATTGGCAAATAATGATGTTTTGAGTTCTTATTTTCCTATTTGTATCTCTTTAATTTCTTTTGTCTAATTGCTCCAGCTAGAGTTTTAAGAACTATGTTGAATAGGAGTAGTGAGAGAGGGCATCCCTGTCTTGTTCCAGTTCTTAGAAAAAATGCCTCCAATTTTTCTCCATTTAGAATAATGTTGGCCTTGGGCTTAGCATAGATAGCTTTTACAATGTTGAGGTATGTTCCTACTATTCCTAGTTTTCCTAGTGTTTTCAACATGAAAGGTTGCTGTATCTTGCCATATGCTTTCTCTGCATCAATTGATATAATCATATGATTCTTGTCTTTAAGTCTATTAATGTAATGAGCTATGTTTATTAATTTCTGTATGTTGAACCAACCTTGCATCTCTTGGTTGAACCCCACTTGATATTGGCGTGCTCTCTTTTTAATATGTTTTTGTAGGTGATTTTCCAGAACTTTATTGAGAATTTTCGCATCTATGTTCATCCGGGATATTGATCTGTTCTGAAATTTTCTTTCCTTGATGTGTCTCTACCTGGTTTTGGTATCAGGATAATTCTAGCTTCATAGAATGAGTTTGGAAGTGCTCCCTCCTTTTCTATTTTATAGAATAATTTGAGGAGTATTGGTACTAATTCTTCTTTGTAGGTCTTAGAGAACTTGGCTGAGAATCCATCTGTTCCTGGGCTTTTCCTTGTTGATAGGCTTTTGATGGCATCTTGTATTTCATTGCTTGAAATTCATCTGTTTAAATTGCATATGTTCTCCCAATTCAGTTTGGGAAGATCACATTTCTCTAAAATTTTTTGATGTCTTTGAGATTTTCTATTTTATTGGAATATAAATTTCCAAAATGTTTTCTAAGTATCTTCTATATTTCAATAGTATCTGTCATGATATTTCCTTTTTCATCATGAATTTTAGTAATTTGAATTTTCTCTCTATTTCTTTTCATTAGGATGGCTAAAGGTTTATCAATTTTATTTATTTTTTTCAAAGAACTAGCTTTTCATTTTTTCAATTTTTTTCAATTGTTTCTATCGTTTTGCTTTCATTGATTTCAGCTCTGATTTTAATTATTTCCTGTCTTCTACTACTTTTGATGTTGGTTCGTTCTTCTTTTTCTAGGGCTTTGAGATGTAATGACAGGTTATTTGTTGACTTTTTATTCTTTTAATGAATGAGCTCAATGCAATAAACTTTCCTCTTAGCACTGTCTTCATAGTATCCCAGAGATTGTGGTATGTTATATTGGAATTCTCATTTACCTCTAAGAATTTTTTTTATCTCTTCCCTGATGTCTTCTGCTAAACATGCATCATTCAATAGCATATTATTTAGTCTTCAGGTATTGTAGTAGCTTCTATTTTTTTATCTTATTGATTTCTAATTTCATTCCATTATGGTCTGATAGAATACAGGGTAGTACTTCTATATTTTTGTATTTGCTAAGAGTTGCTTTGTGGCATAACATATAGCCTATTTTACAGAAGGATCTATGTGCTGCTGAGAAAAAAGTGTATTTGTTCATTGATGAATTAAATATTCTATATATGTCTTTTAAGTCTAAATTATTGATTGTGTTATTTAGTTCTATAGTTTCTTTTCCCTTTTTAAAAAAATTTTTTTAGTTGTCAATGGATCTTTATTTTATTTATTTATATGTGGTGCTGAGAATCAAACCCAGTGCCTCACACATGCTAGGCAAGCACTGTACCACTGAGCCAAAACTCCATCCCCTCTAGTTTCTTTATTTAGTTTTTGTTTGGAAGATCTATCCAGTGTTGAGAGAGGTGTGTGTTAATATCAGTATTATTGTGCTGTGGTCTATTTGACTCTTGAAATTTAGAAGCATTTGTTTGATACACATTGATGCTCCATTGTTTGGGGCACAAATATGTATGATTGTTATGTCTTGTTGATGTATGATTCCCTTAATTGGTATGAAATGTCCTTCTTTATCCCTTCTAACTAACTTTGATTTGAAGTCCACTTTATCTGATATGAGGATGGAAACTTCTGCTTGTTTATGTGGTCTGTGTGAGTGGTATGTTTTTTCCCATCTTTCACATTCAGTCTGCAAATGTCTTTCTAATAATATGAGTATCTTAAAGGCAGCATATTGTTGGGTCTTTTTTTTTTTTATCCAATCTGTCAGTCTATGTCTTTTGATTGATTACTTTAGTCCACACATTCAGGGTTATTATTGAAATATGGTTTGTATTCCCAGTCATTTTGGTTTGTTTTTGGTTTTTTATTTGACTTGATTTCTCCTCTGATTGGTTTTTCCTTTATTGTAGTTCCTCTCTTGCTGATTTTCATTGTTGTTTTTCATTTGCTCCTCACAGAATATTTTGCTGAGAATGTTCTCTAGTTCAGGTTTTCTCATTGTAAATCTTTTTAACTTTTGTTTATCATGGAAAGTTTTTATTTCATCATCAAATCTGAAGCTTAATTTTGCTGGATATAAGATTGTTGATTGGCATCCATTTTCTTTCCGAGCTTGGTATATGTTATTCTATATCTCCTAGCTTTGAGGGTTTGGGTTAAGAAATCTACTGAAATCCAAATTGGTTTTCCCCTATAAATAATCTGAAACTTTTCTCTTGTGGCTTTCAAAATTCTATCCTTATTCTGTATGTTAGGTATTTCATTATAATGTGCCTTGATGTGGATCTGTTGAAATTTTGTACATTTGGTGTCCTGCAACTCTCTTGTATTTGACTTTTCAGTTCATTCTTCATGTTTGGGAAATTTTCTGATATTATTTCATTGAAGAGATTGTGCATTCCTTTGTTTTATATCTCTGTGCCTTCCTCTATCCTGATAAATCGTAGATTTGGTCTTTTGATTTTATCCCATAATTCTTGGAGGTTCTGTTCATGGTTTCTTACCATCTTCATTGTGTGATTAACTTTATTTTCAAGATCATATATTTTGTCTTCATTGTCTGAGGTTCTGTCTTCCAGGTGATCTAGTCTGTCAGTGATGCTTTCTGCTGAATTTCTTTACTTGGTTTATTGTTTACTTCATTTCAAGGAGTGCAAGTTCTCTTTGTTTTCTTTTGTTTTTGTTGTTTTTGTTTTTCATACTCTCTGTCTCTTTCTTGAAGTAATTTTTTTGCTCCCTGTATTTGCTCTCTTTTCTCTTTGTTGGGGTGATTAATTGTTGCCTATATTTGCTCTCTTATGTCATTGTTTGTTTTGCAGATTTTTTAATCTCCTCAGTTCTTTCTGAACTCCTCTGACATTTCATCTACTGAGATGTCAATGAATTCCATTATTGTATCATCTTGGATTGTTTGTGGCACTTTCTTTCCTTGTCTCTTCATGCTTTCTGTGTGTCTTCCCCTCTAGCAGTGCAGTGCAGATCTGAAGTGTTATAGTTTCTATCCTATAATCTTATAGTATCCCTGAAGTTTTCTATTGTCTCACCTTTAATGGGGAGATCAATATCAATAGTACCCAATGATATACAGCTTTAAACCAAATAGTTCCTTTTTAGACAATTATAATTGTGTCACAATAAACAGAAATGATGTATTCAATTAATATCTGCAATATAAACAGTAGGTTTGCAAAAGGGTCTACAGTTTCTACTAGTGGACAAAGAGAGAAATGGAAGGGTGTAGGGTGTCATGTTTATGAGGTAGGAGGTGAGAATATAGAGGTATTAGATTATAGAATAAGTAAAAGATGAATCAAAAGAAGTTGGCTCTTAACAGGAGAAAAGAAAAAAAGATGCAATCCCATGCAAGGCTCTCCTGTCTCTGAACAAGATGGTGACTATTAGCACACCTATCAAGGAGGGATACCTCTGGTGTAACCAAGCCTGCAGGGACCTTGATGATGTTCTTCTTGGTTCTGGCTGTTGTCCCTAGATGGAAGCAGCCATGTCCCTAGTTGGTGGCAGCAGTAGCGTCAAACCTGAAAATACCTTGGTGTTGGGCTTCCAGTCTCCAGCTGTCATCCCAAGATGGAAGCTGCTGCAACCAAAGATGGTGGTGACAGCAGCAGAGGTAACTCAAGATGGTGGAGGAGGTGTCCCAAGATGGAGAAGCCCACTTTCAGAGATGGGACTGAAAGGGCAGACTTTACAATGCCTTTGGGCAGCCTGTTTATAGATATAGCACTGTGGTGCACAGTGCTGTGGCAGACAGCTGCCTCCAGGCCCTGTCTGCTTTCCCAAGGTGGAGGCTACTATGTGAGGAGGGCTATGGCTATGGCTGCAGTGTCCCAAGATGAAGGTGGGTCAGGAAAGCCATGCATTGGTAAATGAGGAGCCACAGCATTGTCCTCCCCTCCATGTGGGGGCATTCCTGGGCCCAGGCTCCCACACAGGTGGGCAGTTCAGTGGTGGTGGTCCATAATTTATAATTGTATATTTACTTGTGTAATTTTTCTAAGTGCCTTTCATCCATATTAGACTATATGTCCACAAAGTAAGATGTAGTATCTAGTTGTATCAACCCTCTTATATCCACAGGTACTTAACACAAAGTACCTGCTCAATAATTGCCACTTTTGATAGAATCACCTATATTACTGGCTACCTCTGCTGCAAAGGGAAGTGGAGAATGCTGTTGTACAAGTTATAAAACAATCAATACATTTTTTCTCACATTTTAAAACATCTTTCATCTTATTAGAACATTTTAGAAATAGCATTTCTCTTCCTGTGGTCCCTAGACATTGTTAATGGTTTTAGTTAGCTAGCAGTCAGCTAAAACTTATAACTCTACTTATGCACCTAGTCCCAGAGTTTAGATTTTCTTGGCTAAGAAAGGCTTCAGTAAAAGAAACACATGCATTATATACCTGATCAAGTGAATTGATGCCCCAAATCAAATAAAAATTAGTAATAACTAATTATGTACACATGGATACTTGTTTGGTAAATATGCCAAACTTGGGGCTAAGCACTACGTATATATTATTTTCTAAATATGTACACCTTATAAAATGGATAATTTTATTCTTCACATTTCACCAATAAAGGACACTTAGAAAAATAAGCATTATACCCAAATTCAAACATATATTAAGTGGTTGAGCCAAGTTTATGACTTGGACCCATCCATCTCAACCAAGTCCAGGCTTTTTTCTGTCTCTTTGACAGAAAATGATAGGATTGACTCCTATCAATAAGGATTTACTTGCCTGGATTAGGGTAATGATCATCTGGTCCAGGTAAACTGCTTTTAGGAAATTAACTGTATTGTACTATAGAGGCAAAATCTCATTTAATCATCACAATTTATGGGTAGATAGTGAAATTTTCCACTCTTTATAGGTGACAGAACTGGGGCACAAAAAACATAAGGAGAAAGTTTTCCCTAAGGTCACACAGCTGATAAGTGATAGAGCTGGAACTGAAATCAAAGACCATTTGATTGATAAGATATATTTGTTATCTTTTTTTTCCTTCTTAAATTCTCAAACTGACCACAGGTTAAAAGTTTTTAGCAATATTTTTCAGGTATCTTTTCCTTATTTCCATAATATTTCCTCTG
>CM053404.1:83543067-83574339 GCA_028644305.1 Xerus rutilus
GGGTCTTTTCATGGGCAAATATAGTATTTGGAGTTATCTGGAATAAGCAAGGTGTTTAGGCAATCCTGTAGGGGAAAAAAAGCCATCTCTCTGTATCAAACCAGTTGGATTTGGGTAGCAATTTCATTGTTGATTAATGTATCCACTTCATTAATAACTGTTAATTGAGCATGGCTTTGTGAAAAGATACAAAGATAGGAGTCCTGTCCTTGAAGCATTTACTACTTGCAGGTGGAGTAAATAATGTGGGGGAGACTGCAAATGCTATGAAAGAAGATATGGCATGAATTCCAGGGTAGGAGTCACATTGAATGACAACAACTAACACATGTGGAATGCTTATTATTACCTCACAAAGCTGATGTTGTTTTTATGTCCATATTTCAGAGAAGAGAAAATTGAAGTAGAGAGAGCATGTGGAACTTAATGAATATCACACAATTTACAAGAGCTGTGAATAAATCCAGGAGGTTGGGTGGATTCTATACTATAAAGCTCTCAGGCTTGATGATGCGTTTGTGTGCAAGTCTTCATGATGACACAGTCCTTTTCCTCAGGAAAAAAATAGGTAACAAGTGCAATCCAGGGAGAGAAAGCCACATGAGAAAGACACAGAGAGTTAAGTAATCTTTTTGGGCCTCAGTCTGCAAGCAGTTACATATCAATTAAGCAGAGAGAGAGTTCCAGATGGGTGGGAAGGCACAGCAAGAAAATGCAGCCAGGCGCCAGTTCATGATGGTACATCATATATCATGGTATTCAAATTGGATTCTAAGCTATAAGAAATGCAGACACCTTGCATGACAGAGCTTACTCCATTTTGTGTCTTAGAAATGCTCAGTGTTGAACTGCAGGGAATTGAAAATGGCATCAGAGAAATCAATTAGCAGAATCTCAAAGTAAGCCACACTGGCGAGAAGATCTCAATCAAGGCAGAAATAGTGGAGAGAAGAGTGAAGGTTGATAGAATGTTAAAAAGAGAATTTATGACTCAGATGGTTAGTGACAAATCAGATATTGAGGCTGGGAAAAGAGAAGAATCTAGGATTATTGGCTGGATACATTGATATTTCCCCATGCATACTTCCAGTAATTCATACGTATTTTTTAAGTGCTTTCATGTGATAGAAACTAGACAGAGTGTTAGGAGATGATGCTGACCAGCCCAGGCAGTCTCTGTCTTTATGGGCTCACATCCCAGTGATGGGAAACAGCATACAATGAAGTAAATAAAAAACTCAAGAAGACAATTACAGTGACAAGTGAAATTAAAGTAACCAATCTTATAAAAAATAAAGAATATTATTTTAGTTGGAGAGGCAGGGGTAAGGAAAACTATTTGGGAAGGGAATACTGGAGCTGAAAACTGAGCAGTGAGGACTTGGATCTCCAGAGAGGTGTTGGAAGAGGAGTTGAGACAGAAGAGCCAGCAAAGAGAAAAGCTCTGAGCCAGGGAAGATGCACCATCCATAAATTCTTTATTTAAGAATGTTTAAAGTATCAAAGGAGAAGACAGAACATGATGAAGGTGGAGATAGATCCAAACTCCAGATTTTGTAGTCCTATATGCCTGTAACTCCTATGGTTCTATTGTCCTTTTAACCCCTTAAAAGTAAGGAGTTCAGATTTTTTTCCCAAGGACAATTTTGTAAAAATTTTGGAGGCTTTTAAGCTGGGTATGATTTCACAGAGGAAGAGAATTCAGTTTTAGAAGGAAAATGAAATGCTAGTTCCAGTCATGTTAAGTTTAATTAGCCCATAAAACATTCAGGAAGGGATGCTTAATATGCAGTGGAAATTTAGACCTGGACAAGGGAGAATAGTCTGGGCTCTGGCATCAAATTTGGACTTGTTTGATATGGATGCCATAGGATTGCAGGCAGAATTGAATTATTGATATATATATATGTGTGTATATGCATATGAGTGTGTGGGGTTGTATGTATACACACACAAACACACACACACACACATATATATCAGCACAACCTGGATGAATCTTAAAATAAACTTTAAATTTATTTATTTATTCTCATTAGGTATATATGACAGCAGAATGCATTTTGATTCATTGTACAGAAATGCAGCACATCTTTTCATTTCTCTGGTTGTGCACGATGTAGCATTGCATCCTATGTGCAGACATACATACACCTAAGGTAATGATGTCCATCTCAATCAACCATCTTTCCTGCCCCCATGCCCTTTCCCTCCTCTTCCTCCCCTTTGCCCAATCAAAATAATTTATAACGAGTTTAAGAGACAGACAAAATAGAATACCTATATCATTCCAATAATAGGAAACACAAACTAATATATCATGGTAGAAAGCAGGTCAGTCATGGTCTGGGCTTGAAAAAGAAAGGATAAGGGGAAAAAATAGAAGAGAAAGCCTACAAAAGGACTTGAAAAAACCTTGGGGAGCTAATGGACATTATTTTTATATGGTTAAGCTTTCACAGTTACACACACATATGTCAAAGCTTATAAAATTATATACTTTACATTTGTAATTAATGTTTTCATAAAGAAACAGAAAATGGATCAAATACATTTGAAAATGGATTCAATTAATCTTAGGAAAAAACAATTTTTCTGAGTTACAAAACATGCAAGGTTTTTAAACAAAAATATTTCACAATTACTTATGAAAAATTTATAAAAACTAAATGATACAGGAAGAAATATCAGGTATAATATACAAAAAGTTGAATATGAGAAAATACATAGATAATTTTGTTGGGGCTGGTTAACATCTATGAATTTTTCCTTCTACTAGTTAATATACATAGTTAATACCATATATGCTATTATATTTTATATATTTTTTATATTTACAAATTTGTGCTTGATTCTATCTACATCAGCAAGAAATAATAAGCCCAGAGAATGATGAGAAAACCAAGTATCCTAGAAATGCAGGTACCAAAACTTGATAGAACTAACCCACACTAGATGTTGCACATAATACCTAGGTTAAAAGAGAGTCCATCATAAGGAAATGATAAATACTTAGTGATGAACATGCTAATCACCTGATTTGATCATTACACAACGTATACATGTATTGAAATATATTGTGACCCATAAATATGTATAAATATATATCAATCAAAAAACAAAAATAATAAAACAATATTTAAAGAGTCCTAAAAAGCAGTTAACTATGCAGTTTCAGTTTATCATTGATTAGCATACAAAAGCTCCAGATGGTCCTAATTATAATATATTAATCATAAATGCTTATGTTTTGCTATTAACAGAGTAAGTCATAAGTCCTAATAACAAATCAATGGGTCATATTCAGTTATTAAAAGTGAAGTGAAAGTTATATGGAATTTAAGAGGAGATACCAGAGTGCAAACTATCACCTAAAGATCAGCAGTACTCATTGTCATATACCTCAACTAAAAATCAGTTGGCTGATTAACCTGTAATAATACTCAGGCATTATGCAAATTTTCTGTTTTTCCTCCCCTGTAAGATCTATTAAGTTCTGCAACCCTAGAATGGTGTCGAAATAACACTGTTGGAATTCAACCCTAGGAAGATAAAATAAAAATAGCTTTAAAAATAGGATGGTATATCAGAAGTATAGAAGTAATAAAGAGAAAAGACATAATGTTCACATATATACACACACATATATATGCATATTTATTATTTTTATTTTCACATATATATGACATATAGATGTCAGTCTTTTACCAACTTCAGGAAAACTAATTTTTCCTTGAAATGAAGTACATTTACATTAACATGATGATTATCTGAAACAACTATAAATCTATTAAAAATAGTTTTATTGAAAAATGGGAAAAAGAAGGTGCAAAGAGTTTGTACAAACATTTTGATTATAAAAGAAGAAATTGAATTTTGTTTACTGACCAAATTGGGAGGAAGGAGAATTATGTGGTATCCTAAAATGACAAGGTACCCATAAACCTCAGTGAGAACACAGAGACCAAGAGAAAAAAAGAACTTCAGGAGGCCTCTAACAAATTCATTAAAAAGGTGGGATGCGAGCAAGAGTACAGAGACTAAAAGAATAAAAGACTGTCTTTAGAGAACAGGACATTGGAGTTTAGGATTATAACAATGGAGTGATTCTCAGGGACAAATTTTCTAGAGAATGATTATGAGTTGCTGGAAAAAAGAAAGAAAATGATAAGATACTTGTATTAAAATTGTTCAAGGTGCTATTCTAATTAATTAGTTTAATATTATTTTAACTAATCTAACGTTCTTTAATTAATTTAACCCTTCTAGCCATAAAAGATATGTACTATTTTCTCTCTCTTATCAGTTAGAAAACAACGTGATTAAAAAGCTTTTTTGAAGATCGTATATTTAATAAGTAGTAACCCTTGGATATCAACCCAGGTAATTCGGCTCCAAAATTTAACTCTTAATCACTATCTATACAGCCTCTCATAAAATGGGTAAGGAAAACACTGGAAACTAAGAATCACACAAATATTAGTTGTGTCAACGTAAAATGACAGAGAGGCTCTCAAAAGAAATGAGTTTATTTGGAAATATGCAGGGGATTGCAATCTGAGGTACATGTGCTTTGACGGATCACAAATATATCCACAGAGGCAAAAAAAAAAAAAGGACTTTTAAAGATGGAATGAGTTATACTAACTAATGAGTTATACTAAATATCTAAGTTTTTTGAAACAATATTCCTTGGCAACAAGGATCCATAACAAGGGGGGCTTCAGTACAAGTTCCAGTGGTTGCTGTGTAGATGTCCAGGTAGAAATCTTTTATGTGCAAGGTTGTGGTTTGCCAAGCCCTTTTGATAATTCTTCCTGTCAGGCACATAGGCAATAAAGCTCCTCTGATGGCCTCCTGACTACTTATTTTAGTGTTTTGATGTAAGTGCCTTCATTTTGATTCTGACAACTTTCATAGTTACCAATTACTAAGGCCTTATGATATATCCATTACAGCTTTTATACATACATTTATGTAATCTTTACATATCCTGCTGAAACTCAAAAATGCAAAAGAACACTAACAAAAAACCAACGTGTATTAGTAGCAAAGCTGGCACTGAGAGTCTGTCCTGTTTTCTTTTTGTCCTCATAGGAATGCACCAAAGTCTGGTCTTTGATAATACAAAGTCTTACATAAAGAATTGTAGTCATTCAAGATTAGTCTCTATTTCTTTAATCAGAATAGGACACTTTTTAAGCGAAGTAAGGAACGCTATTGACAATTTGAAATAGAAAAATAGGAATCAGTTTGAAAAGGAGAATGTTCAATAGCCAGATGGAACATGAGCACATAGAGATAAATAGGAAAAGATAAAAAATTCTTTAATTCAGAAAAGGTAGTGGTAAGGCAAAGAAAGTAGAATTTTCATATTTTTACAGAACTTTTAAAATTCAACTTACTGTTGATGATATTCTGCCTGAGGACATCAGGAGAGTTTGGAAGGATGGAAACCTCAGCTTTCTCTAAATCAGTTTAATCCTCAGCTAGTCAAACTTATTCAGTACATAAATAATCTTATCATGCCATTTCTATCCCCCATCTTGTGGTAAAAAGTCACAAAGAAAATATAATAAAATTAAAAGTTAGTTTACTGCATTTGTTCTTTCACTGTGGTGTTTGTGGGCATAGATTTTTTTAATATATATTTTTTATTCTAATTAGGTTTACATGACGGCAGAATGCATTTTGACTCATTGTACACAAATGGAGCACAACATTTTATTTCTCTGGTTGTACACAATATAGAGTTACACCATACGTGCAGGCATACATGAGCCTAGGGCATTGTTGTCCATCACATTCCACCATCTTTCCTGCCCCCATGTCCCATCCTTTCCCTCTTCTCTCCTTTGATCAAAGTTTCTCCATTCTTCCCATGCCCCCTCCCACATTATGGATCAGCATCCACTTATCAGAGAGAACATTCAGCCTTTGGTTTTTTGGGATTGGCTTACTTTGCTTAGCATGATGTTCTCCAACTCCATCCATTTACCTGCAAATGCCATAATTTTATTCTATTTCAATGCTGAGTGATATTCCACTGTGCATATATACCATAGTTTCTTTATCCATTCATCTATCAAAGGGCATCTAGGTTGGTTCCACAGTTTAGCTATTGTGAATTTTGCTGCTATAAACATTGAAGTGGCTACATTACTGTAGTATGCTGGGGATTTTTTATTTTTATTTTTAGTTGTTGATGGATCTTTATTTTATTCATTTCTTTATATGTGGTGCTGAGGATCGAACCCAGTGCCTCACGCATGCTAGGCAAGCACTCTACCACTGAGCTACAACCCCAGCCCCAAGTATGCTGTTTTTAAGTCCTTTGGATATAGACCAAGGAGTGGGATGGCTGAGTCAAATGGTGATCCCATTACAAGTTTACTAAGGAATCTCCATACTGCTTTCCAGATTGGTTGCACCAATTTGCATTCCCACCAGCAATGTGAGTGTGCCTTTTCCCCTGCATCCTCACCAACACTTGTTGTTTATATTCTTGATAACCACCATTCTGACTGGTGTGAGATGAAATCTTAGAGTAGTTTTAATTTGTATTTCTCTAATGGCTAGAGATGTTGAACATTTTTTCATATATTTGTTGATTGATTGTATATCTTCTGAGAGTTTCTGTTCAGCTCCTTAGCCCATTTATGGATTGGGTTGTTTGTTTTTTTGGTGTTAAGTTTTTTGAGTTCTTTATATATCCTGGAGATCAGTGCTCTATCTGATGTGCCCGTGGCAAAAATTTGTTCCCAGAATGTAGGCTCTCTGTTCACCTCATTGATTGTTTCTTTTGCTGAGAAGGAGCTTTTTAGTTTGAATCCATCCCATTTATTCATTCTTGCTTTTATTTCTTGTGCTTCAGGAGTTTTGTTAGGGAAGCTAAGGCCTAATCCAACATGATGAAGATTTGGGCCTACTTTCTCCTCAATTAGGCACAGGTTCTCTGGCCTAATACCTAGGTCTTTGATCCACTTTGAGTTGAGTTTTGTGCATGGTGAGAGATAGGAGTTTAGTTTCATTTTGCTGCATATGAATTTCCAGTTTTTCCAGCACTATTTTTTGAAGAAGCTATCTTTTCTTCAGTGCATGTTTTTGGCACCTTTGTGTAGTTTGAGATAACAGTATTTATATAGGTTTGTCTCTGTGTCTTCTATTCTATACCATTGATCTACACGTCTGTTTTGGTGCCAATGTCATGCTGTTTTTGTTGTAATAGCTTTCTAATATAATTTAAAGTCTAGTATTGTGTTGCCTCCTGCTTCACTCTTCTTGTTAAGAATTGTTTTGGCTATTCTGGGTTTCTTATTTTTCCAAATTAATTTCATGATTGCTTTTTCTATTTCTATAAGGAATGATATTGAGATTTTAATTGGAATCACATTGAATCTGTATAGAGCTTTGGGTAGTATGGCCATTTTGACGATTATGATTCTTCCTATCCAAAAGCATGGGCGATCTTTCCATCTTCTAAGGTCTTTTACAATTTCTTTCTTTAGTGTTCTGTAGTTTTCATTATAGAGGTCTTTCATCTCTTTTGTTAAAAATTGATTCCCAAGTATTTCATTTTTTGGCGAGGGGCTACTGTGAATGGGGTAGTTTTTCTAATTTCTCTTTCAGAGGATTCATCACTGATGTATAGGAATGCATTTGATTTATGGGTATTGATTTTGTATCCTGCTACTTTACTGAATTCATTTATTAATTCTAGAAGTTTTCTGGTAGAATTTTTTGGATCCTCTAAGTAAAGAATCATGTTGTTGGCAACTAATGATATTTTAACTTCTTCCTTTCCTATTCTTATCCCTTTAATTTCTTCTGTCTGTCTCACTGCTCTGACTAGGGTTTCAAGGACTATGTTGAATAGAAGTGGTGAAAGAGGACGTTCCTGTCTTGTTCCCATTTTTAGGGGGAATTCTTCCAATTTTTCCCCATTGAGGATGATGCTGGCTTTTGGCTTTGCATAGATAGCTTTTATAATGTTGAGGTATGTTCCTACTATCTCCAGATTTTCCTAGTGTTTTGAACATACAGAGGTGCTTTAATTTGTCAAATACTTTCTCAGCATCTATAGAGATAATCATATGATTCTTGACTTTAAGTGTATTGATGTGATGAATTATGTTTATTGATTTCCATATGCTGAACCAACCTTGCATACCTGGGATGAAACCCAACTTTATCATGGTGCACTATCTTTTTAATATGTTTTTGTATACAATTTGCCAAAATTTTATTGAGAATTTTTGCATCAATGTTCATCAGGGATATTGGTCTGAAGTTTTCTTTCTTTGATGTGTCTTTGTCTGCTTTTTGAATCATTGTGATACTAGCCTCATAGAATGAGTTTGGAAGGGTTTCCTCCTTTTCTATTTCATGGAATAATTTGAGGAGTATTGGTATTAGTTCTTCTTTGAAGGTCTTGTAGAACTCAGCTGAGAATCCATCTGGTCCTGAGCTCTTCTTGGTTGGCAAGCTTTTGATGACTTCTTGTATTTCCTTGCTTGAAGTTTATCTGTTTAAGTTGTATATGTCCTCCTGATTCAGTTTGGGCAGATCATATGCCCCTAGAAATTTGTTGGTGTCTTCAGGATTTTCTATTTTACTGGAGTATAAATTTCAAAATAGTTTCTAATTATCTTCTGTATTATAGTGTCTGTCATGATATTTCCCTTTTCATCTCAAATTTTAGTAACTTAAGTTTTTTCTCTCCTTCTTTTCATTAGGGTAGCCAAGGGTTTATCTATCTTATTTTTTCAAAGAATCAGCTTTTTGTTTTGTCGATTTTTTGAATTTTTTCCTTTGTTTCAATTTCATTGATTTCAGCCCTGATTTTAATTACTTCCTGTCTTCTACTTCTTTGAGGGTTGATTTGTTCTTTTCCTAGAGCTTTGAGATGCAATGTCAGGTCATTTATTTGTTGACTTTTTCTTCTTTTAATGGATGAGCTCAATGCAATTAACTTTCCTCTTAACACAGCCTTCATAGTGTCCCAGAGATTTTGATATGTTGTATCAGAGTTCTCACTTACCTCTAAGAATTTTTTTTATTTCTTCCTTGATGTATTCTGTTATCCATGCATTATTCAATAGCATATTATTTAGTCTCCAGGTGATGGAGTAGTTTCTATTTTTTATTTTATCAGTGATTTCGAATTTCATTTCATTATGGTCTGATAGAATTCAGGGTAGTATTTCTACTTTTTTCATTTGCTAAAGTTGCTTTGTGGCAGAACATATGGTCTCTTTTAGAGAAGGATCCATGTGCTGCTGAGAAAAGAAGTGTATTTACTTGTTGATAGATGAAATATTCTGTATATGTCTGTTAATTCTAAATTATTGATTATATTATTGAGTTCTATGGTTTCTTTGTTTATCTTTTTTTGTTTGGAAGATCTGTCCAGTGGTGACAGAGGTGTGTTAAAGTCACCCAGTATTATTGTGTTGTGGTCTATTTGATTCTAAAATTGAGAAGGATTTGTTTGATATATGTGTGCTCCATTGTTTTAGGCATAGATATTTATGATTGTTATGTCTTCTTGATGTATGGTTTCCTTAAGCAGTATGAAATGACCTTCCTTATTCCTTCTATTTTTGGTTTGAAATCCACTTTATCTGATATGAGAATGGAAATCCTTGCTTGTTTACATGGTCCATTTGAGTGGTATTTTTTCCTATTCTTTCACCTTCAGTCTGTGGATGTCTTTTTCTATGATATGAATCTCTGGTAGACAACATATTGTTGAGTCTTGGTTTTGTTTTTTTTTTTTAATATTTTGTTTAGTTGTAGATGAACATAATATTTTTATTTTATTTTATGTGGTGCTGAGGATTGAACCCAGTGCCTCACATATGTGAGGCAAGTGCTCAACCGCTGAGCCATAACCCCAGCCCCTGTTGAGTCTTGTTTTTTAATCCAATGCCAGTCTATGTCTTTTGGTTGATGAGTTTAGGCCATTAACATTCAGGGTTATTATTGAAATATGGTTTGTAATCACATTCATTTTGGTTTGTTTTTGGTTTTTAAGTTGATTTGGTTTCTCCCTTGATTGGTTTTTCCTTTATTGTAGTCCCTCCCTTTGTTGTTTTTCATTTCCTCCATATGAAATATTTTGCTGAGAATGTTCTCTAGTGCAGGTTTTATCATTGTAAATTCTTTTAACTTTTGTTTATCATGAAAAGTTTTTATTTCATCATCAAATCAGAGGCTTAATTTTGCTGGATATAAGATTCTTGGTTGGCTCCCATTTTCTTTTAGATCTTGGTATATGTTGTTCTAGGATTTCCTGACTTTGAGGTTCTGAGTTGAGAAACCTCCTGAAATCCAAATTGGTTTCCCCCTGTATGTAATCTGTACCTTCTCTCTTGCAGCTTTTAAACTTCTGTCCTTATTGTGTATGGTAGGCATTTTCATCATAATGTGCCTTGGTGTGGATCTGTTGTAGTTTTGTACATTGGTGTCCTGTAAGCCTCTTGGATTTGATTTTCCAATTCATTCTTCATGTTTGGGAAATTTTCTGATATTACTTCATTGAAGAGATTGTGTATTCCTTTGGTTTGTATCTCTGTGCCTTCCTCTATCCCAATAATTCTTAGATTTGGTCTTTTGATGTTATCTCATAATTCTTTGATATTTTGTTCATGGTTTCTTACCATCTTCATTGTGTGGTCAACTTTATTTTCAAGATTATATATTTTGTCTTCGTTGTCTGAGGTTCTGTCTTCCAAGTTATCTAGTCTGTTGGTGGTGCTTTCTATTGAATTTTTTATTTGGTTTATTGTTTCCTTCATTTCAAGTATTTCTGCTTTTTCTTTTTAATGTCTCTTTCTTAAAGTAATCTTTTGCTCCCTGTATTTGCTCTCTTCTCTCTTTGTTGGGGCAATCAATGGTTGCCTATGTTTGCTCTTATCTCTTTGTTGGATTGATCAATTGTTGCTTTTAATTGCTCTCTTATATTATTCTGTGATTCACAGATCATTTTAATTATGTGCATTCTGGATTCTTTCTCTGACATTTCCTCTACTGTGCTGTTAGTGGATTCTATTACTGTAGCATATTGGTTTGTTTGGGGCATTTTCTTCCCTTGTTGTGTGTGTGTGTGTGTGTGTGTTGTTCATGTGTCTTCCTCTCTAGCAGTGCCAATCTGAGGTATTACTGTTTTTACCCTATAATCTTGTAGTGTTCCTGCCAGTTACCAATATCTCACCTCTGGTATAAGTGGGCCTGCAGGGGTCTTGGGGATAATCTTCCTGGTCCTGGCTGTTTACTCTAAATGGAATTAGACAGGAACAGCTCATGGTTTGTAGATGGGGGGCTGCAGCACGGTGCTCAGTTGGTCTCCTCCTCTCCTCCCCTGCATGTGTGCATGGTAGGTCCACAGTCTTTATCCTATAGGCTTATAGATCCCCTACAGGGTTCCAATACCCCTCCTTTAAGTGGGAAACCAATATTAACAGATCTCAGTACAAACACTATATAATTTTAGACCAAGTAGCTCCTAATAGGACATTTACATCATAATATACAGAAATTATGGTTCATAATATATTATGTCATAATATACAGAAATTGTGGTTCAATTAGTATCTACTATATAAACAATAGGTGTGCAAAAGGTCCTACAGTTTCTGCCGATGAACTAAAGAGAACTGGAGGTGGGGTGTAGGATGAGATGTTAGGGAGGTAGGAAGTGAAGATATAGGGTTATTAGATCCTAGAAAATGTGAAAGAGGAATCCAAAAGAAGTTGGCTAGTAGTAGAAAAGAGAGAAAGAGATTTGAGGAAGACAGGTAAGTAGGAAGGAAATAGAGTACAGCAAATAAGGAAACATAAAAATTAAGAAAAATAAAACATGTAAAGATAGAAGATATGAGACTATATAATACAACTGTAATATACTAATCACATATTCCAGCTCTCAGTAGCATAAATGCATAAAAATACTTGGTTTTACAAATATTGGGGATGTGAGGGCAGAAAAAGAGTGAGAGAGGGAAAAGAAGGGAAAGAAAGGAAGAAAAGAAAAAAAGGGATAATAGAGGGGAAAAAATGTCTTGAGGTAAATAAAAAGGATTGCTCCCTTCTCATCCAGTAGTTGGCATTGTCTGTTGTTTGCTGGTATCTCTCTCTCAGATCCAAGATGGTGACAAAGGAGTTCCAAAATGGAGACATCTGTTTTCAGAAATAGAGTGTAGGACGGGGCCAGGAGGTAGTGTTGGGCAACATGTTCAGAGATGCTGCTCTGTAGTGTGCTGTGCAAAAGTAGAAGGTTAACTCCAGATCTGTCCAGAGTCCCCAGGTATAGGCAAGTGGGGGAGTTCCATGTTGGTAGATGGAGATCCACACAGGAGCAGCAGCCAGGGGTTCTGCCTTGGAGCCGGGCGTCCTGTGTAGGAGCTACAGTTAGGAGTCCTGTGTGGGTGACCGATCTGAGGTCCTGCAGGGCATATGGTTACTGGGCCAGGGTCCTGCACGGGCAAGCGGCTGGGGTCCTGTGCAAATGCTGGGACCTGGCGACCTTCGCAGGCACGCAACTGGAATTCCTGCATGGAGGCAGCTGTCCAGGGTCCTCTAAGAACTTGCAGAGAAACAGTATTTCCACTACTTTAATCTCCGGTCCTGGAGAGACTAGAAATGCAGCGTCCATCTAGGCCACCATCTTGGATCCCGTGGGCATAGATTTTTATGCCCTCTTCAAAAGCTAGTGTTTAATGTACTAAACAAACACTTTTGTGGACATATTGGGCTGAGTATCATGAGAAATTTAAAGGCTCTATCCTTGAAACAATTTTACAAACCATGCTGGGAGAGCAGGATTAATGCATTAAATTTCCAGGGAAAAATTTATAGTCAAATAAAGCAATGCTTAGCTTAAATGATGCAATTCCCTGACCAACTTTTCCAATTATAAAATGCATTTCCATACACTAAGTAGCATTTTTGTAAATACATTTTTGGGGGCAATGCAAGGAAAAGTAACCTTTCAAAATCCCTAGCTAACCTTACAATTTTTGCATTTAAATTGTGATCTCTTACTGTACCTTTACCAACAAAACTTTGCAATATTTCACAATAAATGATCTCTCTGGTTCCAATCTACCTTCTGTCTGGCCTTCATTCTACTGCTACAGTAACCAAACCTGATTTGCTCTTTGTAACAGAAATCTCTATCCTCTGTGTCTTGAACACCTTTCAGCCTCACCTCTATCAAGATCTTACCCATCCTTTATTGTACAAGGGTCTCGCATTCCATTCACCCTTCCCTGCTCAACCATCTGCAGTGACTACTTCTCTAAACATCATTTATTTATTTGTTTATTCCAAACAGCATTTGTTAAATTTTGACATACACATTATAATAGAGAAAAATACCAAATTACTAAGTAAATTGCAAGAGTTATTTCTCATGGGGCTTGATATAAGATAAAGCAGAAAGTGGATGAAAACAAGAAAGGTAAAAATAAACAATGATGTGAAGGGTCTTGTGTTCTTCACTAAGAATTTGGTTTTTATACTGTATGATGTTGCTATCAATTTTTATATTTTCAAAGCAACTGTATAATCTTATGTTAAAATTAATAGAATGTATGCTGTATTTCATTTCTTGAATATAAGGTCCTTCAAGGTAGGTGCCATGTCTTATTCATCATTATACACTCTACACCACTTTCGAAGTGGATTATAGGTCATGCATTTTGTTAAATAGAGTAGTATATCATATGGTGAAATCCACAGAGACAACAAAAATCTCCCTTGGGAATCTCACTGGAGCTTTGGAGAGATAAAGGGATTCATTCGGCAAGTGAACAATCAACATTCATAAATCCAAATGAATTCACATTATTTCTCTGTGAATTTTGCCTAATGTCAGACCAAGCAAGTATGATGAACATGACTGGTAATGAGTTTCCTTAGCAATGGGAACTCGCCCACATCACACATGTACAGGGTTCTTAACACTAATTAGTGTACTAAAAAAAGCCTTTAATAAGAGTATATTCAGTCCAATGTTGCTATGAGAATTTACTTGCCTTTTAAATTTTCATAAATGCAATTTTATCACTAAAACATTTACAGAAAGTTCAAGGATTATTTTTTGTAACCCTATTGCATATGGGGCAGGGTATTTCTGAGTTTTCATACAAAAGAGAACATCACTTAGTCTCACAGTAGCAATATCTAGAAAAGGAATGAGAAGACTGATGTTTCCTTTGTATTTGGAAAGTAAGGGCTAAAGATGAGGTTGTTATAAGAAAGTTAAAATGACTGTTCCATCCATGCCTGGGGCCTGTGGTCTAAGCCTGAAAGAGTGAGGATTGTTGCTCACCAGTCCTGATGGAAAGAACGTTAGAGAGGATAATGACTTGCAAAGTCCTGGGCTCCTGTCTGCAGAGGGCAGGCCCTGTAGGCTGGGCCAAACATTCACCAAGCAATTTGAATATCAGTCTCCTAAACTGGCTTATAATTATGGATGAGTCCTTTAACTAAAAACCACTGTTTAGGAAGGCCTGAAACATGAACTATAGCCATGACTTGAGGATCCAATCGTGACATTAAACATCCTAGTCTATGATTTCCTTGAGATGCAGGAGTTTGGCTTCAGAATGCTTCTGAGGGTGTATCAGCATTCTTCAAAATTAACTGTTTTTTAAACTCTTCTTTTAAACTGTTCTCTAAAAAATAAATAAGAGAAGTCACTAGGGTAATAATTCCACACTTTTTAAAAATAACCAGTTACTGTGTTATCAATACAAATAAGTTCAAATTTAAAATAAATATTGCACCTGAAGCCAATTAGACAAGAGACATCATTATTTTCTTACTCTTTGAAAGCAGTTTTTAAAACCAGAAAAAATATATCTAGGTGGCAACAAATTTAATTGTGAAGACTTTTTTCTTCACTAAAAAGCAACTTATTATGTTGGAAGTTAGACTAGCAAAACAATTAAGATGCTAACAAGAGTAGCAGGCAAAATAAGGGCTTGTTTAGAACAAAATACCTAAATCAATATTATGATTTAATCCAATTAATTTGTCCTTTGATAATGCCAGGTAGGATTTATTAGTACAAAAGCACAATGATTCTACCCGTCAAATTTGTTAGTAAGGTTAAATTAAGGGCAGGTGAGCTTATAGTTATATAAGTACTTATGTGAATTTTCTTAAGTCTTCAAAAAGCCATTAATATAATGACATTGAATATTTTTTAAAGTAATGCCAGTGTGATAAAATGTAAAAGCAATACTGTCTTTGAAAATTGATTAGCAAACATAGAGTTTTGGTCTTTTTTGTTTTTTTGTTGGAATTTTTTTTTCTTAGTGTTAATATAAATTAGGATAAGTTCATTTTTAGGCACACAACTGGGAATAACCTGGCCTAAACTTGGGACTGGACCATAGTTGCCTACCAGGAGATTATGAGAGAATCTCCAATCCTGGCCAGAGAATCTGTACCAGGCCAGGATCAGGCCCTAATGAGTCATAACTAACCAAAGTGTGTGAGGGCCTCAGACAATGGAAGAGAAGCCATGGAAAGCAAATAGGAGTTTGCAGGTTGCCAACCAAGTGAGCTTAGGCTGATAGGGGACAGTTTATTGGTATAGCATCTCTAGACCTTTGGAGAGCGCTTGGGCCGTGTCCGGTAGTAACCATGGCCCATTTGTTTAAAATATAGTGTTACTTTGGATGATTTTGTTATAATTAGTACTTTTCTTTGTTGTTTTCCTTTTAAAATATATCAAACAGTACTTATCACATAAAGGGAAAGTTGTCCTAATTAAGCGCCATCATTAAGAGATTTGCTTACCTGGTTACAACACCAGTATTAGGACTCAATGTCTGGATTGGGCCCATCTAGTTAGTAGAATTCTCTTTAATTATTATTCCTCACCCCCTTTTTGTTTTTTTGTACTGGGGCATGAATCCATGAATTTGTGTATGCTAGGCAAACACTCCACCAGTGAGCTAAACAAAGCCCAACTCTCTTTAATTCTAACTCAGTGGATTTCTTTTCAACTTACATTTTATAAAGACACAAATGAAAGAATTTGGTCAAGGAAACCCAATATATATTAGGCAGTATTTATTTGTTTATATTTATATATAATAAGCCCCAAGAGCCTGAATCTTTTCCAGCTAAATTGAAACAATATCCAGAGTTAACGACAGTGTAACTCGATGGCCTCAGTAGACTATAGAAAGACCCAAAGTTTCAGGAGAGACAAGAGTATTTCACATTCACATTTCCTATTTTCAACTTCAGAACCTCCATGTTCAAAGACATGTGATTCTATCTATTTCCAGGACCTCTGTTCTTTCCATTTCTAATGACACTTACACAAATAATCATAATACTGAAAACAAAGTGAGACTCAGCTGCATGACTTCTTTGAGAATGGGTCTTTTTCTGAAAATAATAAGATTCTATTTTAAAGTATGATGCTTGTGAATTTGGGGTTATTGACAAGAGAATTCACTGAGAATAATAAAAGTCTATTCTGTGTCCTAATCAAGCCCAGAGGTACCTAACTCTTCCTACTACAAATGCCCTTTCCTATAAGGTCACCAAAGCTACTTCATTGGAGAAGCTGATTATCTTTTCTGTGTGGGCAAAGTTTGGATACTTAGCACTTTAATTCTCATTCCATGCCATCTACATCCCCACTCCCTAAGAGAGTGCCTGTTAGCTGTGCTTGGAAACTCTAATGAGATATTGGTCAATATAATTAATTAGCAAACATAAAAACTTAATTGCATTTTAACTAGTTAATCAATGACAATGATTACTTGATATATATGTATCTATTTCTTGCTCTGGATGTGACTATGAATATCTAGATGGCATAGATAGATGCTCGTAGTGAAATATTTGCATCAAAATATTTGCACAAAAATGTCTTCAAGCTATAACTAATGCCACTTGATTTATTAAAATTAGTATTAGATAACAGGATCTGATAGATAATAAGATTTTTCTCAAGAAATATAATATAAAATATCACCAGATACACAAGCATTGGATCCAGCTTAACATCGGCAAACCTGATGTGGCTAAATTAGAGGCTTTTGAAAATGGAGCAAAGTTCTTTCCAAACCTAATATTCTTTCTTTTGTCCCATTCAACTCTCCATTTTCGCTCAACTTGTCTTGTTCTTTCTTGGCTCAGGGTGGCCCTAGGTGTAAATGTGACTTTGACATTCTTATCCAGCCCTCTCCACCTCGTTTTTCCTTTAAATATCAGCATATTTGGACATCTCTAATTCCAACACTGCCTGCATGCCCAGATTGAATCAAGCTTCATATCTGGAGCAGTGGCCAATGTCCAAGACCTTCATTGATCTCTTAGAAGTCACCCATCCTACATCCTATTCCCTCAGGGTCCCAATTCCTAGCAATCTGCTCATCTGTGGAATTACAAACTCCTTAACAAGAGTCTTCTGAAGAGCATGCTTTCAATAAAAGAAGCAAACTAAATGGTCTAAAGTAAAGTTAGGCAGAAATTTATGTATGACATCAACATACATATAAAAAAAGGCTATATTTTTCCGAATAGTAGCTCCCAGATGCCTTTCCTTTTCATCCAAAGATTGTTCTTCCTCTGAAATGAATACTTATAAGAAAAATAAATGTGAGATTTTTAACAAATAATAAACACCAAGATTTTCATCTATGTCTAATTCTATATTTCACAAATACCCCTGGACCTCAGTCCCAACCAGGTTCTGAATGAAAAGAGAAATAAAAGAGATAACTAAACGAACCGTGGTGAAGGAGAAACAATCCACAGAACTTGGTACTTTGTAAATTTTCTGACTATTGTGCAGAGCATATGAACACAATCGCTATTGAAGTGTCACATATTCATGAATTTTGATGTGCTTTTTAACCGGGAAAAAGAAAACCAAGTATGTGGTGTGACATCATGACCTCTATGAGCTCCAGACTTATCAATGCTGGGTTATCCTTGGGCATTGTCGTTGATTGGCTTCACATTACTGCAAAGGAACATCTGATTCAGGCTACTTAGGAAATAAGGAGAGGTTTATTTTGGCTCCAGTTCTAAAGATTCAAATCCAAGGTTGGCAACCCCACTAGTTTGGGCCTCTACTCTGGATGGCATATCAGGACAGAAATGCACATTACAGCAAGTACTCACATCTAGAGCCAGGAAGAAGAGAAAGAGAGAGAGTGGGCAGGCTGGGTTCCCACAATTACCTTTATGGGCATGACCCCCAAGTCCTCCCACAAGGTCCCATCTCTCAAAGATTCTCTCGCTTCCTAATAGCACCCCTCCAGGAACCAAGCCTTTAACACATGGGCCTTTGGGGGCCCTCAATGCCTCAAATACAGCAGGCATTCTTTCCATGACTTCATACTTCTACCAACAATATTATCATTTGATGATCTAATTAGTGGTTATAGCTCTTAAAAGAAATTTGTAGGCTCTAGTAAAACTACTTCAAACTAATTATTATGGTACATTCATGTTTCATCCTAAACACCATAATAGCTGAAATTGATACAGCAATAAAATACACAGTGGAGTTTCCATGGAATTATTATGTTAAAACTAGGATATTTCCTTAAACTAAAATTTTAATTTGCTTTAGTAATAGTTTAGAACTGTCACTGTTCACTGATGGCAGGATATTTTAATCACAGTTCCAGAAATTTTATTACACTTAATTTAGAAACTACAATATAGCTTTCCCCCACTGTCTATGGATTATATCATTTGCTTATGTTTTGAGAGCACAATTTCTGGCTGAAAAGAAAAACAAATTAAAACATGGAAACATTATAAATAGTGCAAAAACCAATGCACAGAATGTTTCTTCAACCTATTGGTATACAAGAAGCAATAATCTAAGAAATAGAATCAAGCTTCTTTTTGACAGGTAAATTGCTAAGATCCATTCTCAGAGATGTGATTAGCCATCTCTAGGAACAGACCAAAGGCTCTTTATAATACATGACCAAAGAAATTGGGAACTCAAAATTTTCAATCAAGATGATAAGGGAAAGCAATCTTTGGGAGGATTGTGACTTCAGTTTGCTAAGTAGAAAACTAGTAAATACAATTACAAAATTTGGAAGAAGACTATGTGATCAGAAATGGGGTGAATGTGTTAGTCAGCTTTCCCATCTGTGACCAAAATATGTGACAAGAACAATTTAGAGGAGGAAAGATTTATTTTGGCTCAGAGTTACAGTCCCTGGTCAGGCAACTCGGTTGCAGAAACATCACAGTGAGAAGATATGGTAGAGAAAAACTACTCAGCATATGGCAGCTAGGAAATAGGAAGAGGGAGAAATGAGGGGAGATGATGCTGGGGAGAAGATAAACCCTCCAGTATACACCCTCAGTGACCTCCTTTCGCCAACTAGGTCCCACCACCCAGTAGTTCAGTCATCTCTCAAACAGATTGATTCACAGATGTGTTCAGAGCCCCCATGTGGCAACAATTGCCTAAAAGCCACTCTGAACCTTGCTGCACTGAGGACTATGCTTTCAACACAGGAGTTTTGGGGGGGAATATTCCAGATCCAAACCATGACAGTGACCAATATAGGTGAGGAAACAGGAACCTAGTCAAAGCTACATCCACTGTCAGCTCATGGTAGTTGAAAACCTTTTATGAAGTCGGTCATTCAGGCTACACTCATCTAGAGCCATTAAACATTCAAAAAAATGAACTCCTCTTCCTCTCATTCTACTTATAATTGTACTTTCCATATAGCTTGGAAATGCTCTAAACCACCAGACAATAATTTTTGATTCATTTATTTGTCTACTTATGCATTCATGCAACAAATATTTATTGCAAAACCTTAATGTATCTTTTTGTGGATTGCAAGGGGAAGAATCTGTCCCTTCAATAACCAAAATTCCCTTTTCCAAGATTTTGGTGTAAGATCTGTCAATGAGACAGACTGTCATGAGATTTGGAAGGTGGTAGAGAAGGAAAATCATTATTCTCTAACAGGAGTTGCTGGGAGCCTTGGGAGTGCAGGGGACAAGTTCAGTTCACAGAAGCTTCTGGGTGAGCTGGTGTCAGCCACATTAGTGCTGGAGGCAGCAAACACTGGTGACAGCGGCTTCTTTAATCAATGTTCCCTCAGCTCTTCTAACAGTGTACAGATTTTATTTCTGCAACAAGATAATTTTTCATTACAGTTCTTACAGCAGCTTCTATTTTCTCTACCAAATGCTGACCAATGTGTGTATGGTTTGAATGCTTTGTTTGTTTTGTTTTTTGCATTTAAATGTATGTTTTTAGAACCAAAATCAAAATTTATTAGTCTGGGTGAAAATTGCACATAATCAAGGTGGAGATTTTTCCTCTAAAATACTCCCACATTTAATAGTTGCCATATAAACAAAGTTACTTGTCAAAGAGAAGCAGATGGAAGTCTTTTAATTTATTTATTTTTTGCCTCTTCTGATTGTGACTTTGACAAACACCATTTGAATCAAGTCATTCCTGATACTTAAAGGTTAGGGCAGATAAAGATATAATGAATTTTAAACAGCATTTGTTTTACTTTGACCCCTGTATTTTTTCTGTTCCAAAAGAAGTGAAAAGATTCCCTTGAGTATGTTACAGAGAAAGTCCCTAGTTCAATGCATCCTCAAAACAATCGAGAATTCTCTATCAGTCACAAATTTGTCTTTATAATTTCAAGCTGGTTAGTTAATTTCTTTCCCACCAAGTTCTAGGATTTATCTACCAAACTTGGAAGGTTTGAGGGGCGGGTATTTGTGGGAGAGTTTGAAATTTGAATCTTTTTTTTCCCCAGGGAAAAAGGCAACACAATCAGACATCATTATTACTCCAGACTCATTTCCCACATATAGAGATACCATAGATGGGATTAATGATGATCATTTAGGAAAAAAAGGTTGAAGTAGACAAGATCTGATGAGATGTGGTAATCAGAGTGTGCAGATGGGCAGAAATTCTACGGGAGAAAACACCCCATTAGCTGCTTAGCAATTAAAGTCATTTCTCTTAAGAGCAGATGTGCAATGTTCTGCATTGCATATAGGGTATGTTTGAAAGGACATGTAGGGAAAAGCAGTTGGGGAAAGGTATCGTTTCTTTCAGTCTACATGACAATGAAATAAATATTTGTGGAAAATAGGCTTTAAGTTTTTCTTCTTGCTCAGAGAAGGACTTAACCTCTGTTGTATTCCTGCAGAACTTTTGTAATTATTTCTTTGTTCTTTCACCAAGATTAAAATACTTCCACCATCCAAGCCCTTTCCCCATCTGACCATAAAAGAACTTTAGGAGCATGACCTTACTGAAGTGGTTGACCAAATTATAATGAAAGGGGATCACAGGTCAGGGAAAGTCTTACTTGTCATCAAAAAGTCTCTTCAACTTTTTAGTTCCAAACTCTTTAAAATGCTAGGCTCATATTTTTCCAAAATATGCTGTCCTCAGGTGAACCTAGAACTCTCCCTGCTGTCTGTCATGTGGATACTCCCAACCATCACTTGTGACGTGTTACCTACCATTTGTCATGGATCTCCATTATCACTGCTCTCCAGATGACTAAACACTGTGCCATCCCTCATGGCTCCCATATTTAGTTGGTCTCTATTCCAATTTAATGCTACTGTTGGTCTGGATTTTAAACAGCCTTATTTGTAATTTCCAAAGCCGATCAGTCTAAGGAGGAAAACTGTGACTGATGTGCAAATTGTATACTGCATTATGCTTTGCATTATTCATCTGCATTATTCACACAATGGTGCGTTTCTTGGCAGAGGGCAGAGAATTTAGAAAATGTACATTCCCAGTGGTGTTGGTGCCATTTAATACATACAATAATCTTCCAAGTTTGATTTCATTAGGGATCATCTAATTTTTGTCAGGTTCTGCGTCTGTTGACCAATGTAGATTTTGAACAGTAAGTCTAAGGGAAACAAAAAGCTTTTCCTAGTGTCTTTGTCCATTTTCTGCTGCTATAACAGAATACCATAAACTGGGCAACTTATAAACAATAAGAGTTTATTTGTTTCATGATTCTGGAGGTTTTGGAAGTCCAACAGCACAGTGCAGCATCTGGTGATGGCCTCCACCATATGTCATACATGAGAGAAGGGCAAGCAGCCAACCTAATCCTTTTATCAGGAGACTGGCCCCCAGGATAACTAACTCACTCCTGAGATAGTTGCATTAATTTATTCATGAGGGCAGAGCCTGACTGGCCTAATGAACTCTTAATACTATTGCAATGGCAAGTAAAATTTGACATAATTTTAGAGGGGAAACCAAAACCATGGATCTTAGTGAATTTCATAAAATAAGGAACTAACTTAGAAACCACAGTGTGCAGAGGGCAGACCCTCTACTTTGACATCTGTTCCTTTCATTAATGAAAATAACATTGACTGCCCTTCTCCATACAGCATCCAGTCAACTGCATGAACTTGGAACTTTTGTTCACTAGGAGAATGGCCAATGTGGAAGGTCCCAGGTGGGTTACTGCTCCATTGGGATTATCTTCACCTTCTTTGTGAAATGTGGGATAATTCTTGAGCTAACCAATTTCTAATATGGAAATGTTCAAACGTTTTGGTTTTGCATTTTATAGCCCTAATCTTCAATTATACACTTTGTGAAAATACTTTAGGTAAATTCTGTTACAGAATTCTGCAGATATCTTTTTTACCTATATCAGTCCTACTCACTCTAATTAAGGTTCAGTAGAATCAATGCTGCACTTTTTTTTCTGTAGCAGAATTTCTGTCTTGATGATTATTTCAGGATTGCCACGGTTTTGAATCATCTAGCTTTTTGTACTTTCCTTTGATTTTTTTTACCTTCAGTACAGAAAAGATCTATTTTCCTTCTTTGAGGGCCCATGTTTCTCTTTGAGGTCACCTTAAAACACCTCAGGTTTTCACTTTACTCCTACTGTATTTGCCTGTTATTGGTTTGCTTTTGCCCTCTTTCTGTGAATTTATCATCTCTCAAATTATTGCAGAAATTCTGCCTAGCTTGACATGTTGTCTATTTGCAAAAAGAATATATCTTTATTCATAATGGAAGGCACTGCACATTAGCATGCTGCCCGCAGAAATTCAGGTGTAATATAACAAGAGTAAATAAGTATTTCATTGGGAACAACCAACCTAGTATAACTACCTCATGGGAAGAATTTCATCCATTTAATAAAAACATGTTTGGTATGTTCTATGAGCCTGCCATTGTGTAAAGTCCTGAGAAGCGAAGATGTCTAAAGCACTGTTTTTACCACCAAGAGTTTGTGGTGAAAGGACAAAGGCATCCAAATGGAGCCAGCAAGCAGTGTAATAGTTCTTCAGTCTGAGGACCAAGCTTCCTGAGAATGGAAGAGGCTTCTCTTTCTGACAGATGGCGGGTGGGCTAGTTTGAGACTTTCATGCTACAAGTAAGTAAGGCACAAATGAGTCTTATGTCCAAGGTCACATAAGATACAATAATATTGTGTAATCTAAGGAATCGATGACTTATGTAGAGTTTCTTTGTCGTGAAACATATGGGTACTTGATTTTTAAAATGGTATTTTTCTTATAAAGTTAATCTGCTCAAATTACTATTCTCATATGCAAAGACTAACTGATAAGTAACATCAATCGCATGTACCTTTGAAGAGCCAACAGAAGTGGGCTATGAGAACCGTGGAAGACAGAACAAAGTGAAGGAATGGAAAAGGTATTTTAGTGTTTATTATGTAGCATATTGACATTTTTTTTTGTTCTTTTTAACAACAAAACAGTGTCTGTACTAGATTCTATTCTGACAATAGGCTTAGATAGGGCCATCGAGGGAAAAAAAGACAGAGAAAGTAAAACATTAAATAGAACTTTTCCTACTTCACAATTTTGCCTAGGGCCAACTGTGTTTCATAAACATAAAAAGACTTGAACCCTACCCATTGTGAGTTAAAAATGGTTTCCATGTATAACTTGATTCCACTTAAACAAAACTAAGCAAATAGTTTAAGTGTACAAAATTTCCCTTTTATATCCCTTTCTTGGGCTATAAAAAATAAATACCATATAAATAAATTCATGAAGTGATGCCAAGAGGATAATTCTGCAAAATGCAACACTGATTATTATGTGTGTTGGAATTGTGGAGCATTTTGCTTTATTTTTTAAATGATTTTATTTTCCTTGAATTAAAAAAAAATACCAAAAAGTGCAACATCACACACCAAACATTGTGCTTTTCTCTGAACACATGAAGCAAAAGCAGATGTGGAAAAAAATTTTTAACAACTGAGAATAACATTATAGTTAGACAGATAGATGGGAAGGTAAAGCAATAATCATTTTTTATTCAAAAAATTTATTATAGTCCAAGAACACTCTGAAAAGAAATAGTTGAAAGGCATAAATCTGCCATATGTGTAAGAACACTCTCATATTGCGTGGAGCCTTAACCGTGAAGAAATTAACATCATGATAAGTTCCTTCTCTGAGAATATTTTACCTATTTGCTTACATCAGGCATTTCTTCTGCCTAAATGATGTTTCCATCTGCTTGCAAGCAAATTTTTGTTTATCTTTAGTTTTACATTTTAGTTAGAAATGGCAGGTGGGTGGCCTTGATAAATTGACGTGAGCTGGAGGAAGTTTGCAGAGATGACACATTTATGAAGCCATTTGTAAGGTTAATTTAAGTGATGTAAAAACACAGAAGGGAGCTTGATTTGCTTTGTTACAACAGGGTAGATAATGGAAAGATTAAATTAAAATACAGTGCACACAAAAATATCTAAAAATGAATTGTGAATTAAAATTGTTTCCCCTGAGGAAGATATGTAGTTCTTGGGGCTAAGATTATGTGCAGAATAGATGCTTTCTTTATGAAACAAACACTTTGAAAAATACTGTAAAACAAAACGTTTATAGTTAAATTGGCTAGTAAAATGTGTATGTGTGTGTGTGTGTGTGTGCACGTGCGTGCGTGCACACATTCATGTAAGCCCTCTTCAGGTACAATACTCTTAAAGTTTATAAGCTTCTTGTATGTTTATAAGCTTCTGGAGTATTATTTTCATCATGCGTAGAATTTACATGTATGTTAACTTTATTAATAAGTCAAATAATATAATTCATTTAAAAGTAACAGTTTAATTAAAAATTAAGTGCCTTAGAAGGCCAGGACATTCTCTAGTCAAAATGTTAGTCCTCCTGTTCCTCAGTTAAATGATAACATTAGGTAGTTGTAGGTTGTTCACTATAGGAAATATTTCGTAGACAAAGTATTCAGTCAGAGGCATTTGTTAAATAACTACTTTTCTAAATTTTCAGCACAAATCCCTGTTTACCTTTCTGACTCTTTTTCTCATTTGCATACTGTTATCATTTAATGAAATAAATATGTGGCCCCAAAATACTTGAGGTAAACAAAGTTTGTAAATTCCGAACTTCAAAAAAATACTCCTTGTGGGCTAGGGTTATAGCTTAGTGGTAGAGCACCTGCCTAGCACGTGTGAGGCACTGGGTTCAATTCTCAGCACTATATATAAATAAATAAAATAAGGGTATTGTGTCCATCTACAACTAAAAATATTCTTTTAAAAATACTCTTTGATTTTTAACCTATGATTTTATGATCATGTTTTGATTCTTTAAGGTGATTTTTTTATCCATATAGATGATGAGGGAAAAGTCCCCTTCACCCTTCTCAATGGAGGTGGGCTATGAAGATGAAATCTCTCAAAACTTTCTCAAAATTAAATTTCTCCGTAAAATGTCCATCTCTGGACATTTTAAATTTCTCAATTTAAATTTCTCATTTTAATTCTCAATTAAATTTCTCCGTAAAATGTGCTTCTCTGCTTTCATCTTTAACGTGACTAAAGTGGCTATGATCAGAAAATTCTGATTTTGAATTCTTTCTTTTAAATGTCATAGTAAAGTGACCTATCACAGCAATAGTCCCAAGGCCTCACCTATAAACAAAGTCAGAAAATTCTATATTTTGACCTCCTGTTATAAATATATTTGTACATGTTATAATGTTATGGGTATGCATGTCTACATGTACTGTGTATGTTTGCACATGTGTATGTGCTCCTTGTCTTTCATAAACACACACACACACTTACAATTTGTGTTTATATTCTCATTATATAGGCATTAATGGAGCTGCTCCTCAGCGTAACCCTTGTTAGACACTAAGGAGTAAGACTTCTCATCCTTAAAAGAGATCTTAGCCTAGCCATGATGGAAGCAGATAAATACATTGTAAAGTGAGAAAAGTTGCTTATGTAAAGCTCTTCAACCACATAACAAAGAGGATTATTTTATGATGGAGGATATGACTAAACAAGCACCATCAAATTAATGACACTTCAAGGTAAGGAACTTAATGGTCAGTAATTACAACTCTACCCCATAAGCAGCACTATTCCTGGAGCTACTAAAGAAAATGCATGTGAAATTAATTTTGTGTCCCTTGCATTGATTCAGCACTTAGGGTTTCCTTCTTCTTGTATATTCTTTTCCTCACTATAAGTGTGCAATAGGCTCTGAAAATGTCTCTCTTGTCATATCTTACCATAGAGGAGGCTGACTTTAAGAAACCAGCCTAATCAGACAGCTGTATATGTTAATCAAGAATAATATTGTTCTCGAGAATACAATTTTTAGTAAAACCATATTGTAGAGAAAGCTTAGTTCAAGTCTCCACATAAGATGTTTTGTTTTTCATCAAAATTCTTTAAAAAGAGAATCTTGAATTGAGTGTCTTATGACTGTGCAGATGAAAATCTGCAGAATCCAAGAAATGTACTCTTAAAAAATCAGTTTAATTGTAAAGAAAATTCTTCCATGTTGACAATCTACTTTGAAATTGAGAAAAATTCAGGGTCAAATAATTATCTTGAGTAAATAAAACAGTGATTAAGACTGAAAATTTTGTTCAGCTTCTATATGTCAATAAAAGTGAGTCCAGTTATTTTCTTGGATATTAAAAACATTGTTTTCCATGTACAAGTAGAAATATTTTCCATAGGCCCTACTACTTTAAAAAACACTAAAATTATTACTTATAAATGTCACTGGCTCCTTAAATTGCTTTTACATATACATATATTGACTCATTTTCACACATCAGTGTTTGGTATCATTTGTCATGAAGGGTGTTATCTCAGGGGACACTTTTAACTGGTAGGCTGTAATCAATGGTTTAGATGACAAAGTCATATAAATTCCCATGTTATCTTTTCATATTTACTTTAAACTTAAGAATAAATTTAGTATGATTATTGTCCTAACTTGAACTAGTGTGGTTGTCTGGGGACTTGCTGGAGAAATCACAAGATTTTTCCAGATATTTTAAGGTTGACTACAAATTAAAACCATATCTGTTCATGTACTCTGGAAGCACCTCTTAACAGGAGTTTCAAGAGAATGGTTTAGTAAATGAAAACATGTGAAAGATAAAAATATAAAACTTGAGAAAGATGGAGCTTTCAGTTCCTGAGAAGATGGGGCTGGCAGTCCTTGAGAAAGCTGGTTTGAGCCACTTACGCTCTAATAGGATCTATAACTTTCTTTACAACACCAGACATCCATGTTTAACATCAGTACGCACAGCCTGAAACTGAAGTTTATCATGTTTAATCCACAAATGATTACCAACTAAATCATATTAAATCATTTAATCCATTACTACATGTGAATGTTTTTTTTTTTTCCCTTTGGAAACTAAGAAATACAGCAGGGAAGAGTCCTTTGTGAAGATTCTTAAGGTAACCCACACTAAAGTGCTGTCCCCTGGCACAAATGATGGCTTCTCTATTTGCCGAAGTGATCTGGTCTGACACCTGTCTCTTCTGAATACCAGTCCTGTTTATCCTGTTGCCTATGAAACATCCCCACTTGGAGTTCTTCTCACAAGCTCCTCATCAGAAAAAAAAATTTTTAAAAAATGTTAAGATGAAAAAAAATTTTACCCTCTATACTTGCCCCCACTGTGTATTATTATTTTCCTTTAACAAATTAATTCCCAAGTATTCAATTTTGTGAACATAATATTCAAATATTATTCCAAAGTTACCATAGGTGGTGTATGTGTTGCCCAATTTAAGTTTTTACAGGTATTTCACATCTGGGACCATGAGACAAAATGGGTTAAAAGGGAACAAACCCTCCACTAGTCTGCACACCACCATTCCTGGGATTAAGGAGGATTTCCACTGAAGCTTGAATGCTTATCCTAAATTCCCTCTTTTCCCAATTATCCTCATTGCTAAACTCTGATTTGGAGATTTTTGACATCCACGCTAATAATTTCTCTAAAATGTTTGCTTCCAGATCCTCCTCCATAGGAGACCCCGTCCTCCTCCATTCTGAGACATCCACTCCCACATGAGCCTAGACCTGACCCATCTTTATTGAATACCTAACAACTTTCTTTCTTTGGCACCCCCTTGTATACCCCTGACTTTTTCTTCCCCTCTCTTATTATGTACTGACAAATGCAACCTACTCAACTAAAACATAGCCTTTCATCTGCTCTACATCTGAACCTGAGCAGGTGTCCATCATGAGAGAACAATCACACCACCTTGCTGACAATTTTGAATCCACGATGACTGACCTCAAGTGGCGCCCCCTCCCCCATGTTGCCTACAAATTCCCCTCCATTTCCCCAAGGTAGTCACCCTCCCATTCTGATAGATCAATAGTGCTTTTCTTTTTCTCTCTCCAACCTCCACCACATTCTCCTCTGATCCTTAGCTGATAACTTTGCCTCTTATTTCATAGAGAAAATAGACATGATGTTCTACTTTCTCTTTTAAGGAAGTCTAAAAAATTATCCGTATTTACAACCAAATACTTGATATTTCCTGGTTCTTTCCCATCTCACTCCTCACTGGGTTTTCTTCCTCTTCCTCCTCCTGCATGTTGTTGTGTCTCAATCCCATATCTCACTGCCTGAGTAAAGCCACCTATCTTTGAATGCCAGCCAAAGGCTGATCAATCGCAAATCTATATTGCCAGCCTCTCTCCTTGATTCTAGACTCCGTGTCTGTCAGCCTACTTAGCATTTACACTTGGATATTATGGAAGTTGAGTTTTTCACTCTCTTCTACCTTTGGTGCATAGTAGATTGCATTTCTCTAACTCCTCCCTCATATAGTTGTTCATTTGTTTGTTTTTTTCAACGAAATATGAGCAGGAAGTGTTTTATGTCATTTACATGAGAACTCTTAAAAAGCCAGAGCATAGTAGCCATATTCCTTCTGTCTTTGCTATCAGAAGAAGTCTATGTCTAGAGACAGCCTCCATCAGATTAGTTCTCTGAGTGACAGATTAATTCTCTGGGTGACAGATTAGTTCTCTGAGTGGCCAGAGCCTACTGCTGACTTTTGTTGGACCTGAAGCAAGATCAATATTTAAATCTATTTTATTAAGTCAATGACATTGCTGTTCCCTTCTCTTAGCCTTAATCTTGGCTGATAATATTGCAATTATGTATCTCAAATTAACATACTCTTGTCTTTCCTTTCCGAACTCTACCTGCCTTTAGTTTTCCCTATCAGAAAATGGTATCACCAGTTTTTCAATCTCTATGGTCAAAAACATTCTCTCTCTCTCATACCTCACATTCAGACCATCAACAAATTCTGTTGACGCTTCTTTCAAAACATAGATTGAAACCACTTACACCTGCACCCACAGCACTACCATTCTTATGCAAGCCTGTTTTGCAATAGACTTCTAATTTGTCTCCCTGATTTTCAAATTGGGCCATTATAATCAATTTTGCACACAGCATCAAGTTATCTTTTTAAAAATACCTCAGGACAGAGGACATAGCTTAATGTTAGAGCACTTGTCTAGCCTGTTCAGGGCCCTGGGTTCAATCCCCAGCACCACAAATAGAAAAAGAAAAGAAACACACATGATTAGAAGACTCCTCTACCTCAAACTTTGCAATGACTTCTTAATATATAAAAATTTAAAGTATCACATAGTGTATGTAAGAGCTATATCATCTGAACCGCTTCTAATGATCTGATCTCATGTCTACCTATTTCTAACCTTTAACCTCACTGAGTAAGCCATTCATGTCTTTCTATCACTTGAACACCAAGTTAGCTACAACATTAGGAGCTTTTTACTTGCTGTTTTACCTGTTTACATACTAATTACCATTAATTTAAGTTAAATCTGTATTATTCTGAATCATGTCAGAATAGAGTTGCTGTCAAAGTAGAATTACTAAGATAAACAGAGTGTTCTATGTTATTCAGAGATGTGTTTTATTTATTCTGTCATCTGTTGAACTGTGATCTTCAGAGTATAAATAAAAAAATTAATGTTTGTTAGAATGCTTCTTTTATAACGAAGTGTTTGTTCAGTTGAAGTCCGTAAACCAATTGTGGTGGACTTAAAATACATCCACAAAATCTTAAACGCACTTCCTTTCAATGCACAGAAGCAAATTATCCTCCCTTGAGTGGGAGCTGTGCTGAGCAACTTTATCTAATGAATAAAATGTGGTAGCAGTGACAGTGTGGCTCCCAGGACTCAATCATGAAAGGTTCTTTGCCATTTTCACTTCCTCCCTCTCTCTCTCTCATCCCTTACTCTGGAAGAAATCAGCTGCCATATCTTTTGGACACTCAAGTAGTCCATGGAGAAATTCAAGTGGTGAGTAAATGAGGTTTCTACTAACAGCCAAAGAACCAAGGCCTCCCACTTGCCCCAGTGACTCGCTGTCACTCTGGAGACAGTGAGTGAGCATTCTGGGATGTCAGCAGTCCCAGCAAGCAGATCCTTCAGCCCCTGTCAGTCCTTCAGATGACTGCAGTCCTGGCCGTCTTGACTGTGGCTTCATGCTCTCTCCTGCACCAGTAGTATTTATCTAACTCCCAAATTCCTTACTCTCAGAAACTGTGGGACAGGATAAATATTTGTTGTTTTAGTCTGGTAAAGTTTGAAGTGACTCATTATGCAAAAAGTAGATAAATAATAACCATATTATTTTTGTCATAGAGGCTTAATAATAACAAAATATGTATAATTAATGTGAAAATTTATCTCCTTACTAAAATCTTAGTAATCTTGTCAAAATAAAGTCAAACAATAAAAGGACTAGAAATATTACCTTAAATTTAAGAACATCTAATTTTTTTTTCTTTGTAAGTAAAATAGAAAATTAATTATAAAATGCTAGAAAATTAATTATAAAATGCACAGTCTCTCCTGTAGGGGTGAAAATAAGAGGAAAAAACAGTAAAT
>CM053404.1:83574439-83617306 GCA_028644305.1 Xerus rutilus
AGAATGTAATCTGCTTATAATTTTGTGCAAAGTTAGAAAAATTATGATTGTAACAATTTTTTTCTATTTGCCTCAACAAATGTTTTCAGTGAATAGTGTGTACAGCTTCTGATAATTTGTTTTTTTCTGTTATGTTTGCTAACATGTATTAAAATGCAACTTTTGGGAAAAAAAATAAAATAATAAAAATTAAAAAAAAAAAAAAAAACGAGTAATGTCAGCAGAGTAAGAGAGATACAAGCCTCTCTAGGGCAGAAGGTAAGAAATGGAGAAAAACATCAAATAACTTGTGTCTAGCTCTCAGTTACTCTCCGAATTTATTAAAAACTACCCATAAATTTACCTCTCAGTTGACCTTAGATTACCTCTTAGTTCAATGAGGTTCAAAATATTCATTTACTATGTGCCAGGAACTAGGGTAAAAAAAATTCAAAGATAAAAAAGAATTTGTCCATTTCCCAGAAAAGTTCAGTGAGAGAGTCAGTACTCACAGAATAACCAACAAACATCAGATATACGGTTAAATGGAAGCACCTTGAGTGTACCTGTAGGTTCTTTCTGGTCCATTACAAAGGATGTGCTCCCAAGTGTTAAGATATTTAATATAGCAACCAGGAAGTAGAACAAACATCCTCTTTTAAATCTATATGAAATGCTTCTTATGATTTCAAGGTTATCATGAGATTCCCCAGTGCCCCTTAATATTGAGAGTAGCTTTCCCTTTCGGTTCTTGGTGTTCCATTCCCCATACATACGAATAGCTGAGAACATGGTAGATGAGAACAACTGTCTTGTTGGCCAGAAGGAAATAGTCTCACTGTGGTAACAGAAAGAGCTGTCAAATGAGGCTGATAAGCAGCACTGATACTTGCTGGTCATGCTGTTTGGGCTCCACCTGAGACTCCTCGAGGGAAGGAGGTAGGGGACCATTGCCTAGCAACACCTAGCCATAACAAATTCTTTGCTCATCATTTGACTTCATGATATTAGAAGAGGAGGGGAGAAAGAAGGAAAAAAGAGCATTAAACAAAGGGGAGGAAAGAAGTAGTACAGGAAGAATGGACAGAACATTATAGATGCTTGAGCTGCAATATACAGTGTGCTTGGGGAAACATTTGGAAGCTATTTCCTTAGGTAAATAACTTTTGCTCTTTCAGCCTCAACCAGAGCTAACTGCTGAAACTCTTCCCTGCCCCAAGACAACTTTGTCCCCAGTGGAGTTCTTATGGGGTTCAAGCACCTGTGCTCCAGGTGCCTGCCAACTGCTTTCTTCATAGGTTTGAGCTAATAATTCCACATCCTTCCTATCTTCACCACATAACTCTTTTCTAAACAGCCAATTTTCTTTTTCCCCTTTGGAACTGCTGATGATACAGACAACAGGAAGCTGATGTTCCCTGTATTCCCCATGCATAGCAGTGTACCTCTCTGAGATCTCTAGCCTAGCAGATGTGTGGCCTATGCACTAGGTATGAGGCCACACAACACTAATCAGAGGACTATGCAGGTGTTTTGTGACAGGTCCTGCCTTCTACTGCACCTTGCTCCAAGAGACTGTGGTGAGATCTGGGTTGGTCATTTCTTCTGCACACTTTTCTATATGGTAGTTGGACCTGTCTGCTACCCTAGGCCCCACTGTTCTCAAGCTGGAACATATATTATAACAACCTGCAAAGTTTCTTAAAACAGGTTGCTGAACCTGTTCCTCAGAGTATCTGATTCAGTATGTCAGGCAGGCTCAGGAATCTGCATTTCTAACCAGTTTCCAGGAGCTGCAGATGCTATTGTTCTAGAACTTAAGTACAGCATTTCTTACTTCAAAAATCACTGGCCTATGCCATAGCAATAAGCTTGCCATTTTCTATGCTTTTGCTTAGTGACACTTATGTTTTCTTCTATTTTCTTTCCTCCAGAGCCTTAGGAATTCAAAAAAGACCCCTATACTCTTTCCAGAGATTTTGAGTATGATATTGATGATAATGGTGATGATAATGGTGATAATTATAAAACTATTATTTAGTCACTGTGTACTTATTAGTACACGCCAGGCATGATGCTAAAAGCTTTATATATATACTATTATTTAATTATTGCAGAAAAGCTAAAATATATGTACTATAATTATCCATGTTATGGATGTGGAAACTGAGACTTAGGACAGAAACTTACTAAAGTCAAAAATAAAATACAAAGTAGAGCAAGAGTTTGAAGCCAAGCCTAACATCAAAACTATTTACAACTATTCTGAAACATGTTTCTTCTTCTCTCTCTGAGCAGTTAAAAGACTTTCAGTTCTATTTCTTTGTCCAGCCAATTGGTCATCAAATATATTCTATGCACCAAATTTGCTTCAGGGGCTATTCCAGTGCTGACAATCTAGTGGCTGGCACATGAACCCAAATTGAGTGAACACAATGTTAAGTATGATATGTGTTAGGTAGAAAACAGAGTAATATGGTTATAAGTGATGAAGGGCTTTATTAGGTTGGTCAGGAAGAGTCATCTTGAAGAGTTAATATTTGCAGCAGGCACTGAATTGATGCAAGGCAACAATGAGAAACTCTGAAAAAGCCAAAAGAAGAGCAGGTACAAGAAGGCTGAGAAAGAAATGATTATGGACTGAGAAAAGAATTCAAGGAATAAAGCAAGCAGGGAAGGAGGTGAGGTTAATAAGGTGAGCATAGGCTTAATCATGGGGGAACCTCATAGGCCAGGTGGAATAAAATGTTTAGAAACTTTAATTTTATTCTCTTTGTTATGAGAAGTTATTGAACAGCTTCAGGGGGAGAAAAATGTGATCTTATTTATGCTTTAGAAGGGTACTGTGTGAGTACTGACCCACAGACACCTTGAGGGTGGAGGAGCCGTCAGAACAGCAGTTATCCAAAGCAATGGAGTTTGGCAAAGGAAAAAATGAGAAATGGTCAGGATTCAGGATATATTTTAGAGGTAGTGCCCACAGGATTTTCTGGTGAATTGAATAAGCAGTATAAGAAAAAATGAGAAGTTATAAACAGTTTCTAAAGTTTGGGCCTGAGAAACAAGCAAATGATGCATTTGTGGAGATACAGAAGATAAGTTAGAGAATAGATTGCCAAGCAAGGGATTCCCAGTGGGGAGGATAGGTTAGAAATCAGTTTTGTTATGATATTTAGTTTAAGATGTTCATTTAATATTATAATGAAGATCTCAAGTAGGGGATAGATATGTGGATTTTGAACTCAGGGAAGAGATAAGATCTAGGGTCAACAGAAGTCAAATGATATTAATTTCATGGATGAGGTGTATGTTGGTGGACAGTGAAGAATGAGGGCTGAAAAGAGTCCAGGCACTGAGCCTCTGGGTTCATTATTTCATGCAAACCCTCAATATGCTTCTAATTTAGATGAAAAGCAGAGACCTGGGTAAAAGAGGTAACTTAACCTTCCATTTCTAATTGGGCAGAGCAAGGATATGTTCCTATGTCTCAAAGTGTCAAAGACTATAAAGCCTTAGCCAGTATGCTCTAGTAGAAAGTGCCGTCAATGTGATGGCCAAGTACTAAATTTCAAGTCTTTTTTAGAGCATCAAATAAAAATACATCAAAAAGTATAATGGACTGATGATCTGAACAGGGAAGAAATCACATTATAATTCATTTTACTTGATCTGTGATAAGTATAAGCAGTAATAAGGCTTATGTCATGTAGATCTTAAAAGATTTATCTTAAGAATTTGATAAACACCAAATCCATGATTGCACTTATCTTAAAATAACTCACTCAATTAGTTTTCAGTGTGTGTAGAGGGGCAGCGTATAGAAGTGGGATCACTCTGTATGAATGATGCATAGCTTTTGGCATGCTAACAAGGGCTATAAAGCGGGAATGGAGGGTGTCAGCATGCACACACACCACCACACAGCTGCTGCTTGCAAATCAGAAAGAAAAATATTCCCAGGCAAGCATTAGCAAAGCTAAACCAGAACTTCAGCATTGCCAAAAATCTAAAGAATCATCAGAAAGAAAAGGAAGAAAGAAATGAACCAAAAACTAAATATTTGCAAAAGAATGAATGCTTTAAATAATCTATTTAAAATACCTAAAAAATGCAGAAATAAAATGTGTGTAAAATACTGAGTTTAACTCTGGAAGCTGTTTGCCTCAGACAAAATTTAGAGTCTAGACATATTTCTTTACCACATGATTCCTTCTAGACAAAAGTGTTCATCAAAAGCACAGCAAACCAGATTTCTGTAGCAATCACATTTGATTATCTAATGTATCCACAGGCTTCCCTAAGGTGAGGTCAGAGAAGAGGGAAATTTTCTGTCATTGTGCATTTATTCCAGGCAGAGGTTCTGGGTTCAATCCCCTACTTCCCCTGAAGAGTTGTGTAAACTTGGACAAGATAGTTAACCAAGCATCAGTTTCCATATGTGAAAGGGGATAATAGTAATATTCACCTGGATGGCTTTTTATGAGGATGAAGAAAAATAATTCAAGTGAGGTGCTTCACATCATGAGTAGCACATAGTGACCACTCAACAAATAATGACTATTATGAATGGTCCAGATCCTACCATTGAGAATATATGGCCAAATAAGATGATCTATCCACACCCAGTGGAAAGCAAAATAAGGTAGAAGTGTAATGAAGGAACTCAGAAGAAGTGGCAATCTCACCTATGCTGGCATAAGGGACAGGACTTTATGGAGACGGGTACAAAGAAAATGGAGGAGAGAGCAAGAACCAGAGAGGGAAAGAACAAGGTCATTCCTACTTGCCCTGCCCACTGGTAGAGGGTAGGGATTCAGTTCAGCCAGTGAGTGCAATCACTCCTAGAGGGTGGCTGCTGTGTTCCAGCACACAAAACCCTGCACAGGGCTAGAATGGGGAAATGCAATCCACCTGAGTTTGATCTAAGAAATCTTTGGGGAAGTTTAATGGTTGGCGTCATGGCAGAGTTTCATAAAATCATGTATTTGTTTCTTAAGCAAGGGAGTAGGATTTTATAAAAATTTTCCCTTTTAGCACCAACTCCAATGATAATTTCTGGGATTCTTCCTTTGGAAATTCCTTCGCCTATTTTTGAATGATCCCAATTCATCTATTTTCAACTTTGAGAGAACTTTTTTGTCTTAACTGAAATTCATCTGAACCAAATATTGATTATATCAGTCATTGTACTATTTTTGGTTAAAAATTGTTTTTGTTCATGAAATGTGATTGTTTTTCTTTTTCTTTCCTTCTTTTGCTTTTTTTTTAACAACATGTGCATTATCCCTCAAGTCATTATATCCACATGGACCATGAATGTTTGGGTATGCTAATTAACTGATCTATTGTTTTTAGTTTATAGCTTCATTTTTTATATGCACATGCAATGAGAAGTGTCTAGACATGATGTAATCATCACAGAACAAATGTACCTAGAATGATACAAGTCATAATTACTGCACAGGACGTCCTCCTGAGTCAAGGAGTTTTTGCCATAATGGTAAAACAGCTCCTACTGGCGGCATAGAGCTCAAGGACAAAATTTTATCACCGTCAATTTGATCTAGCAACCACAGTTTTTAGGCATCTTTTCGTTTTCCTTGTTTTTTCCATCCTCAGCTGGCTCCTTAAAGACTATACCCCTGACTGTTACCATATCACACACTTTTGTCCCTGAAGCAATCTTGACATATTGATGCAACACTGCATGTGACATATTGGATTTAGAATTAAAATGTTCAATAAAGGAAAGATGTATCACTACAATCACATTAAATTCCTTCAACAACCAACAAATCCATTACCACATTTTAAAGCTACAGAAGGTTAAAATTAAAACAAATTGAGTAATCCTAAAGACAAGCAAGAAGATTTTTATCCAGCTCAAATTGACAAATGTTTTGTTCACATCTTTTAATCTAGCTTGGTGGGTCTCAGCCTTAGAGTGTATAAAAGCCACTGTATATCATGGGTGATTTAAAGGATTTCCCAGAGTAGTATGGAGATTTGAGTTTGGCCTCATCTCTGATTTCAGAGCTGATACATCCTTCCTCCTCCTGCTCCACCCTCCACCCACACACAACATTGACCTCCACCTTGATTCCAGGCCTTCATATTGACGGTCCTTAAAAGTGGGTCATGTTCCTGGGCTATCCATTCCTCCAAAGCTCTCTATCCTTTCAGTACGCCTGTGGAATTTGTACCTTCTCACACCAATATAACCTTCCTTTGCCTCCTTTCATTTCCTTTCCCTGATAGTTCTAAGTTTGAATCCAGGCCTGAGACTTGGCCAGAACTTCCATTAAATGGCAGATTTCTCCATGACACTGATTTTCCTTTGTCAGTCTTGTCCCTGAAACTAGATCACTGGCCTCACTTACCTTCTCATCTGAGTGTTGACAAGGGAATACCACCTCAGTCCAGGTCTACACTAATTTTCTGAACCAACACTGGATTGCCTACACTTCCATTATTGTTAGTGCCAACAGATGGACCATTGAAGTCAGTTCTGTTTGCTGAGGTTTGTTAGCCCGACTGCCTGTGTCTTACCCAAAAGTCCAGTTTCCCACCTCCTTCTCACCTTTTGAGTTTTCAGAGGGAAAAAATTGTATTTCCCAATCCATGGATTAAATATAACTAAGTTATGAATAATGAAAGCCTCTTTGAGCAGTGCAGTAAAGAAGTGAATGTTTCAAATCCTGACTCCAGATTCTGACTTCATCACTGAATAGATCAGTGATCCTGACAAGTAACCTAATTTCTCACCACCTTCATGTCCCATCCAGCAAAAAATTGTTGCAATGATTAGGTATGATTCTGTGTGGAAGGTACCTAACAGTGGTTTGAGTTGCATGTCTTTATTTCCCAGTGCCATTAAATCTTAGCTCTCCTTGCCTCGTTTCAGGATGTGGTAAAAGGGGAACAGTAATGTAATTTTCCTCTTTTTCTTCAGAATCCCCTTAATAAGTATAGATTTTTCAACTCGGCATACAATATAAAGTTTTTTATACTTCAGTTTGATTCCATTTGGGAAAACTCATATTTCTCTTTTAACATCTGCAAAATTAGCCATTTACCTCAGTCTAGAACTATTTTCTCCAGTGGTATATTCATTCAACCTTCTGAGTGCGAAACAAGAGAACAGAATTGTAGTAACTACCAAAAGAGAAGGCAGGCTTAGGCAGACATAGTTAATATAATAGAAAAAGACAATGAGCTGGGCTGAAAGAAAAGTCAGGTATGGAATTTGCTTTTCAATTAATAATTATTTTAATACAAAAAGAGGTGAGAATAATTCAGGATTATTTAAAACGATTTAAAAACTAAAGTCACAGGCTGGGTATATAGCTTAATGTTACAGCATTTGCCTAGCACGCATGAGGACCTGGGTTTGATCTGCAGCACCACACACACACAAAAAGTGGAAAACAACGCGCACACACACACACACACACACACACACACACACACACACACTTCAAAGTCAGGTTTATAAGACACATTAACGGTAGCATTAAGTGTTACTGACTTTTCTTTTTCTTTTTTTAGAATATTCTGATATTTTATTTTTCTGTGCTCCAGCATTTAACAACTTGAGTCCTGATTTGTTCCAAGTTAAGCATGAAATAGACTATATAGACGAAATATTAAATAATATTCCCTATGTATGGGAAAAGGTTAAAAACCTATTGTGCATTGGAAAAGACGTTATAATTTTGCAGATTCAATTATCAGTTTATCCTTATGCTTGTGAAGTCAGTAACAAATGTTATGAGGAAGGTACATAAATAGACATCAGCAAGTTGCCATTAGTCACGCAGAGAAACACAGCAGAGCTGGAACCAAGATACAGATTTCTTAACGAAGGGAATGTAGGCCGCTGCCTACGTGGTGTAATTTGATGATGAGATTTTTCTCCCTAAATATCTCTTCTGAAATTTTATCACTTCTTTTGGTTTACAAGCTAATCTGAAAAAATGTAAATATCCCGAAGGGTTATGATAGCAAGGAGCTAGCAGGCCTGAGCGAAGGTAGAATCAGAGAAATACAGTGCGAGAGGTGGGAGGGTCTGGCGTAGCGCTTGATGGGTTCCTTTCCCAATTCCATAAGCCCCTCTTTGTTTTCCCAGACAGGTGGTCTTCCAGGTAGAGTGCTCCAGTGGGTCTCCCTCCCCAGAGAGCATTTTGTTCCACTGGCTCTTAGGTGGAAAGACTCTTCTGAGACACAGTGACAAAGTACAAAATTCTGGGGCCTCGGAGTTGGAGAGTCACAGTTATTATTCTAGGTCCTATGCCATTCTGGGTGTGTGAACTTGAGCAGGTATGACAAATTTTAAGGGATTCAAATTGCACACCTTTAGGAAGGGTGCCTACCTCAGAAAGCTGTTGGAACTGACTGAATTATGTACTTCACTGACAAGTGCAATGCCTGCTAGAGTCCAAACTTGAATGCTGTTTTCTTCCCCACATATCCAAAATAAAAGTCATAATAACTTCTACTAATTGTCTTCTCTTTATCGCCTGTTAGCATCGGACTACTTATTAAAAAAAAAAACACTGATGCAAAATTTTTTATTATTTTTGTCCAAAATCTAACTGAAATATAGATCTTTTAGCTGTCTACTATTCAAGTCCTAGTGTATTCTGGATTTTGACATCCCTCCGAGTAATCTCAGAGTATAATAATAATACTGTCAATTCATCCTTGGGTAGACTTCTCTTTTCCTGTTTTGTGCAAGACCTTTAAAATCCAGTCCAATTAAGCAAACATCTACTCTGGCTTTCTCAGACACCATGTCTCTCTTCATTCACATAAAGACATCCAACTTTAATGTTTAAAAATTATATTTGAATTCTCTCCTTAGCATTAGGGGATGCTCTAATGAACTCGAGAAACAGGTTTCTTTTTCTTACCATAGTCTTCTCAGCAATCGCACAGGGCCTATCATAATGAAGCTATTTCATGAGAATTCATCAAATACAATCATTGAGAAAATAGTAATAACTTTGAGAGTTTACTTTCCTTCAGTATTGCACAGACCTCGAGTGTTTGAGTCCTCTGAACACTAACAAAGGTCTGAGAGCACAACACAGTAGCTGGTTTTCCTGGCTGTCAATCTCCTTGCCAGTAACTATAGCTAATCTATTACTTTCTTACATATGGATTTCTTTCTTTCAGGTGGATGATTTGGCAGAATATTGAACTAGGCACCAGAAGATCCAGATTTTACTAACAGGTTCCTTTCATTTATATTTGAAATAAGTGGTTGGGAAAATCAAGATGGATGCTGACACCACTCTCCTTCTCCAAAGGCACCCATTGCTGTTCCTAGGGAGGCTGGTTGTGGCACATAAGTCCTTGTCACATTCTTTCAGAGCAGCAGGTTCCCACCAATCAGAATCAGCATGAAAGCTGTGATTTCTCAGTCATCCTGGAAGGGCCACCAACCCCTCCTTCCCTTATCATCCACTAGTCTGCAAGTGAATAACACAAAGAAATACATCCTTGTCACTCTGGATCCACAGGCTACTACTCACAACTTGTCACTGGAGTCTCCTAAATAATTTTTTAGCTCAGTTCTCTCTCTAAAGCTGCCTAGAATTTTCTAGTCAGTTTTCTGTAGAACTCAGCATAAAGGCCACATCTGTCTTCACTTCTGGTATATTATTCCCTGGAGGAAAACAAAGTGTTCTCTTGTTGCTTTTATAGATCCAGAAACATATCAGTTCCCTCAGGGGCCATAGTATGGCCAAAACAGTTCTCCTTGTGGGAAAAAAAAAATGGTCTTGTTCTATCTTTCTCTATAAAGTCGGGGAAGATATTGATTTCTTTCATCAAACCTATGTCATGGAGGTACAATGACTAAGGAGTTGAAGTTTATGAAGTATTGTCCTTTACCTAGAGGAAAAAAGGAGATTAAAAAAACAACTCACCAAACCCCCTTTTTTTGCATATACCTATTCAAATTATCCCAACACTGAGGTTCTTGAAAGCCTGTGAAAAACTGACCATCCACCAGAGATTTGTTTTCCATATTCAAAAATAGAGAATAGTAAGTTTTCACTCTAGTTCCTATTTGTAATTTTGAATTTGTGTGTCCTTACATGATTTCTTACTGCTTAGTGAGAGTAGGGGATGGTAAAAGAAAATGGGTGTTTTGAGAAGCATGGAAGACCAGGAAACATCAGCTACTACCACCACCAACAAAACAATACGCAAATATTTAAATTATTTTTTTCCATCACAGAACTGTGTCTACCCATAGGTCCCAGAAAATACAGTGAAGAAATCTCTTCTTGAAGAAATTTTGGGTGTAGCTTTACAGAAATCTCTCCTTTAGTCATAAGCTGTTCTGAATTCAATGAATCTTCACTCTCCTTCAAATTAAGTTTAGTGGGCACATCTGTTACATAATGTATTGTGATTACACATGACTGCTAAAATTGTTTACAAAAAGCTTTTCCTATCTCTTGGAATGGTTTCCTCCCAGAGAAACTATGGGGTTTAGTTACAATTTGTAAATGCTATAGCAGTACCAACTGGTTAGAGCAATCATCAGGACCTTAGAATTTGCACTTGATATTCTGATGGGCAATGTTCCCAGAAAGAATTCTGACCCAAGAGGGAACCATACTTAAACTTTTTTTCTGTCCTGTATTGCTTAATTCAATTGAGTCACATGTGATTTCCTGGGTTCCTCTTCTACCATATGTCCCCTTCCCAATATAAATATATATAACATATTATGTAGAATAATTACATCATATTCTTAAGTATACCTATCGTAGGTAGATCTGGATCTTACTAAATAATCATTTGATAAAAGAAAGTTTGAAAAACTACACTTACCTATGAAAAGAAAAAAGTACCAGGGTATACATACACGAATGTGCACTTTTGCACATTATTACTGTTGTAACATCAGAGTTGTGAAGACGGAATGAGTTCATGTGCGTTGTTTCCTGTCAGACACTCAGAAGGTTCTTAACAGATGCTAGCAACTACTAACTGTGTTTTATTGCTGCAAGTATCACTGTCAATTTTGGAAAATATTCCACAGAAATTGAAAGAAAGTATATTCTCTGTTTATATGGAACTACAGTGAATTTATATCAGTTAGATAAGCCTTACTGTATTTTTCAGATCTTCTCTATGCTTACTTAGTGAATCACTTTTGGCCTAGAACAGGAATTGGTAGGCTACAAAAAGTTGGCACAACCACCCACCTGAAGTCTGTTTTTATAAATAAAGTTTTATTGGTACATGGACATACCTGTTTATTTATATAGTGTCTGTGGCAGATTTGCATCTGTGTCACAGAAACTGTATAACCTTCAAAGCCTAAAATATTTACTCTGGCCCTTTCTAGAAAAAGTTTGCTGACCCTAGAATAGAAAAAGCAAGAATCACATTTCTTGCTACTGTTTTGTTTCAGTCAACTTCTTATACTTAAGAGCAAATTTTAGTATTTGTATTTTAGTTCCATATTACCTGATACTTAAAGATTCACTGTGATATTCTATTTGTATCATTTTGAAATGTACTGTTTGTCTAATCTATATTTTGCAGTGAAATTTAACCTTGAGATCTATATTATTAAATCCTGGTTTCCTCTTTGTTTCCATCTCCCAAATATGTATCTGTCTTTAGCCATCTTTTTATAGACAGCTTGTTATGGCTGCATCTCTTCCTATATATTCACTCAAAATTTAATGTGATGCAAATTGAATTTACCCCATTTGTCTATATTTTATCATTACTGTGCTTAATTCAATCCCATCATTTTATATTTTTCATCTTAACTATCTTTTGTTCAAGGGGATGTCTATGTCTGAGATGAATGAGAGAGAGGGCACTAAAGTCCAGCAGAAGACACTCTAGATAGCTTAAGCAGAAGAGGATTCACCACCAGGTAGGTTGATGGCTTGTGGAATTGGAGGAACGGCTGGAAAAGTAAGACTGAAACAAAGTTCCCTGCTCTTAGCACGGCACAGCCTCAGTCACACTGGTGGTTGAGAAACCCAGGTGATGTCTACAGAACGTATAAAAAAGGGTGACCATGGCATTCACTGTTCACACTGAGGAAAGCTGCTATTCCTGTTGTGGCTTGGTATTTTTTCCAGGAACACTGGTTTTCACTATAATCTCTACCAGGAAACCTAATGCTTTGCACTCATCTCTCTGTTACTCACTTCCATGCTCAATTTCTGTGAATGTTTCTGTCTAGTAGGTTCTAAAACACATGTGGAACCCCAGCACATGGAAGCCTGGGAAATGTAAATTTTAACTGTCTGTTCTCTGCACTTTAGGGGGATATTTAAAAATATACAAATGTCAAACAAGCCAGTCCACCATATACATCACCTTGTGCTCATCCCTACTTCATATAATATGCATAGTTTCAAAAAATATGGCCCACTTAAAATAGTACATGTAAGTTTCTATTTCTTGACTTCACAATATTAATTGAAGTCTATTGTCTCTCAAGTGTGAAATATAAAGTGTCTAGATCAATCTAATGTCTCTGAAATAGGAAACAGGAGAAACAAGTTCACTTCCACTCCAACTTTCTAATAACTTACAGTAGCCACATTGCTGTTTTTAAACAGTCAAGGATTACAGCACTTACATTCTGTTTTATAACTATTAATCACTAAGGCAATTGGCATTAGCTCTACATTTTTATAGTTTTAGTTATGCTGAAAATCTTTTCATACTATGACTTTTTCATTTCTGACTTCTTTCATTTCATACATTTCATGTTTGCCTATATTTAATGGACAAATATGCCTACCTGGTAGTATATTTGTAAAAATTTAAAATCATGTATATAAAATACCTGGTTCATGATAGATATTTAATGAAATGCTGTTTTATTGCTATTTTTATTTTTATTAAGAAAGGAAAATAAGTTGAAAGGACAAAATTAAGAACAAGCTAATCATAGAACACAATCATGGCACATGATAAATCATGAACAAATTTGAGGTTCAATTTTTCTGACTATAAAGAGTGTTAAATTTCAGAATTTCATATTCTATTAAACTATAGCCTGACATTAAATTAAATACCTTGTCATTCTATGACCTGAGACAAGTTGTCCAATTTAAGAGGCCTCAGTTCAGCCACCAATAAATGGAAACAAAGTTCATAATCCCTTCAGCCTCTTACAATTCTATATTGTATTTTATGACTCTAGGTGGATAACTTGTAACTATTTTTAGAATCTAAGTTTGCCTTCTCCCAGGTGTTCCAAACATTCCTTGACACATTTTCTGTACTGTCACTTAATGTGTATGACAGGGAATGTCAACTAATTCTGATATTAATCTAAAAAGGCTATCATTAAAAAAAGAAGATTGTGTCATGCTTATAAACACCAAGGAACAGTGATATTTTTTCTAAAGTTGTAGGCTGGTCATACCATTGTAGTTCTTTTGCAAAAAGAAAAACAAAAAATCTGACTTTACTTGTATTCAAATCCAAAATAGTATTTTGGGAAACTCTGGAGCTATTTTAGCTACTTATTTGAAGAAGAAAAAGTCAAATGTAATTTGACCCAGTTAATATATATATAACCATTGGAGTACATTTTTTTCCCTCATGGCTTTCAATATGCTCAAAAGTTCATTAAAATAAGGAAGATTATTGAAACTACAATAAAATGAGAAAAATCACTTGCTCGTTACTATGTGTTATTTTATAATGATTGTATAGTGGTTAGGGGCTTCTAAAGCCATAGTTTGGAACATTAAATTATAAACTCATAATTGGATATCATGGTATTAGTTTTCTGAAATGTGACCCAAGTAATTTTAAAATACTTATGAACCAACACAGCAATGATTTTCTAAAACACTGAAAATATCACTGAATAATACTGAAATTGGAGATGATGGGAATACAGGAAAGCAAAGTATTAAGATTTGGAGGAGGGACCTTTTTTTTTTGACTCTGCAACATGGAATATAAATTTGATTGACATAACTTTGCTGTGGCCAATCATAATGAATATTATTGTAGAAAAGTTAATATAATTATGTCTGTGCATTCTAAGTCCATGTATAATGTTTGGGATTTGTGTTAGTTCAAGTAACTAGCAAAAAAACAAAACAAAATCAAAACAAAATGAGCTGCCTCCCAGGTAATTCTGACCTGGGAAACAGAAAAAATGAAAAAGTGTTATCAAGAATCAATTTGCAAAATTTGAAAACAAATTTCCTACATTCTCCTATTTCTTACAGAATAGGGATTTTGTGAGTTGCTGTATCCGAAAGACACCACCATTAACAATCATAGCAACCAACTCAGAAAAGTCGTACCCTTAGAAAACAGGTAAGCCTCACCAACTACTGGATTCTTTTTTTTTTTTTTTTAAGTGTCTGTGGCATCTGTATAATATTGAACTTGGAAACTAAATTATTTGTATGAATGTTCAAAAGGCTTTCCCAACTATCAGCTGTTTGACTTTAGGAAATCATATCATCTCCCTAAGCTACCTAGAAGGTTGTTTAGAATTTTATAAAAGAAAATCCATTAGACAGTACAGTAGTACACACCTGTAATCCAGCTACTCAAGAGGCAGAAGCAGGAGTATCACAAGTTCAAGGCCAGCCTGGAAATTTAGCAAGACTCCATCTCAAAATATAATAAATGAATGAATGAATTAACTAATTAATTCATGGGAAATAATAAGAGTGCATACAGATGTAACATGATTGCATTTTGAAAGGAATAGCATCAAGAAATATTTAAGCACATATGTATCCACTAGTTAGAGAAGAGTTAAATATTTTGAAGCAACATTTAAATCTACTGCAATGCCTTAATATGTAAGATTAACAATTCTTATCACTGTTTCCTTAACTATAGTTAGCTTTTAATTATCAGCAGTGGATTGCCTGCATAGCAATTTACCAACAGTGAAACTTCATACCCACAACAGAAGCATTGTACTAGGATATGCTTTGATTACTTTATCAGTGGAATTTTAATTAAAATGCAATGTGCAATGCTAAAGGCAAAAATGTTTAGGTTTTGTCTAGAAACTTAGGAAAGAATATTTAAGCATATTTTATTTTCTATTTCTATCCCAACATGCTAGAGATTATGGGGGAAACATGCAGCAACACTTATTTAATAATCCTATCTTGACTATCTACTGTTTGCAACTTCCATGATTTAAAAAAACCACTTATCTGTATTTCTGTATATATGTAATTTCTAGGATTTTTTTTTTCAAAATAACCCAGTAGAGAAAAGCCAAGGTATTGTGGGTGGGGGGGTGGCATTCATTAAAAGAGAATTATTTTTATTATGTATTTTTTATGTATTTTTTATTATGAAAACTGAGGAAGAGGTTTATTTTAGTATTCTGTCCACTTTTAAAATTTCATGCTGAAATTTCAGTAATAAAATAAAAAATAATTAGGTAATTTGATAGCCTATAGATACAAATGGAAGAGAATAAAACCTAAGAGCTAATATGAAATCAATAGGTTTTAAATGTATCATGTCACATTGTAACTCGCAAATATGTACAATTAGTATGTATTGATTAAAAATAAATTGATACTTTTTAGGAAAGCAGGAAATTTTCAAAACATGCAAGCTGGATGTTTATTCAGATTGTAGCATGGTCATGTTATTATGCCAATAATTGTCCTTCTCTATTTATAGAACAAACAATGGGTTTGTGTTCAATATTAACTTCTCTGTCATTATACCATTATTTTATGGCAATAAAACAGTAGTGTTATAAATACAGGTTATCAGATGTAAAAGTAAAATTTAAAAATGAGGCTTGTTATTTAAATGTTTCACAATTTGACAAAATACACAAAAATATATTTTTACTTCTACCAAACCATACCATCAATTGTTTGATAAAGTGATGAAACACAGGTTTCCAGGGTAAATGATTATGGACTGCTTGCTGCAGCTGCAAAGACAAGTGAAGAATTAACTAACTTGAGCAACTGGGATTTTTATAGAATTATCTAGATTGGATCTTTATGCTAATTCAATTCCCTGGATAAAACCAGCTCTCCACTTTCTCTTACCTTTGTAAACATTGTCTTTTTTTTTTTTAATTTTGTGTGATAGAGATAAGTGAGCTTTTCCTAGCACTGAGCTTCAGCTTAAAATAAGCACTAATTTCAAGTGAAAACGTGGAGTGATTTGAGAACGTTTCTTATGCTGCTTTAAATGTGTATGGAATGATTACATAATGACCAAAGCAGTCAGGTTGCTTAATTGGAAAAAGAGTGCTCACTGGGGCAAAATCAGGAGTCTGTTCATGTCTGAAAGATGTTTTTACATTTACAATATGCTCACATCCTCCCGAAGTGAATTGCTGGTGAAATTTTGCAGACTGTATTAGTTCTAATGCTTGTCGTACATATTAGTATTGTCTGGACCAAGCATACATAGCACACCGTTTTGTTCCTCAAAATTCAGGAAATGAAGAAAAGTAAAGAGACATCACAAGAGTATCTGATCATCTGACTTCATATTTTTATATATTTTAAGACAAACATTCCACACTTAGGGCTTTTATATTTGCAATTCTCAGACACATGTTTGATTCTTAATTATCACAACTCAGTACTGTCCTTTCAGGTTTTTCTGACCCTTCATTATAAAGTAGATTCACCTAGTTCATCCAATGCATTATCCTCTGTCATTTTCTTCATTGCTTTTTTCAAGAGCTAAACTTGTCCTTTAATTATTGCTATGTTTATTTTCTGTATCTGAGGGGACAGAATGTAAATTCTGTGAGGACACAGACAGACCTTGGCTTTCTACTGCAGTGTCTGGAACACCACCTGACACATGGCTGATGCTCAGAAGGATGTTTTGAGTGAATAAATGACTAACTAAAATGCATGAATGAATTCAGAGAGAGCTTTTTTCAAATATTACCAGGAATTGGTCATCAATAAAAAAAAATAGCAATAGTAACACTTTCATTAGGATGGGTTACTAAGTAAGCACTGAGATCAAATCAATTCATGAAACAAGGGCAAATTTATCACATACAGCTGAACTTTTTACTACATCAGCCAGTCTTTGCCCACATCTTCACATTGCAGACTTATCTGGGTCTCTCTGCCTTCTTTTCTGTGTCTTATAGGAATTTCATTTGTCTTAAACCCCATCCTGATCCAGAGTGACTTTACCTTCATTTTACTTTAATTACATCTGCAAAACTTATTTCAAATAAAGTCACATTCTGAAGTTTAGGGGGACATTGTTCAACTCACTACAAGGGTCAGCCTACTACAGAATGATGGTCTTTGTTCTACCACCTTTAGAGTTATGAGATGGAGTAGGCATGTTCTCCCCCTGTTCCCCTTTCAGGCCATTATTCCTTACTCGTGTGTTAAAATATCCTCCTTGACACTTAGGTCAGTTGGTTAAATTATGTTCTTCTTTTGGTTCATTTTTAATTGATCCCTTTCATTCATCAAAACCTATTTATTTTCAATCTGCATATGAATGAACCTATAATAAAAACTCAGATATTTGATACTCTTGGTTCCATCAACCTTTACTCCAACTCTTCAGCTTTCTACTCCATGACTCATACTGTAGGTTGAGAATTATAAAACCAGAAATATCAAAAATGGTCAAACATCAAAAATGTCATTTACTTTAGTATATTTGTCTCCAATTCTCTGCTTCGTTGTTCTTCTTTCATACTTCCTCAACAAGCACCTCACTCCTGGGTCAAACTTATTGTTCTTTTTCTCTTCACACTTGGTGTCTGGAGGAATCTACGTCAGGCAGGTGGTCGCCAGTTTATAGTCTTGGGTTCCATGAGTTGTGTTAATAATGTTGCCTATAGCAGCGCTTAGTCATCCCTTTCCTTGTTCTTCATGGTGAGGATGTCAAACCTTCTCCCCTCTGTGGCAGGTTCCTACCTCCCACATCATCCTTCACATTCATTATGCTACCTGTCCTCCTACTCTTAAAAGGAAACAAAGCCAACGGATGGAAAATTTCATTTCCTGAAACACCATTTTAAAGTCTGTGCTGCATGTACATCTTGTTTCCATCCTTTTGCATTCCTAAGAAGTACCCCTACTTCTTATTTAAGAAATTTCTTTACTTATGTTTTGTACACTATCACTTAATCTTCAAGGATATCTGTTCCTCCACTGAGTATTTCCCTTGTGCTACTTGCTTGTAGCTCCTATTTCAAGCAGCATTCAAACATAAATGAACTTATCAAATACTTAGTAAGCACTCACTATATTCCAGGTATCACATTGTGAATTTAATGAACAAAATGTTCACTGCCACAGCCTTTGTGAAGCTTATAACCCATAAAACAAGAGAACAATTGAACAGACTGTGTCCTCTACTCATCAAATATTTTTTCACCTTTGTCATTTGTGTTTTAGTTCTGCTTGTCATATACAAATATTTTTTCTTAATTTTAATTTTTTTCCACTTTGATATAGGTGAAGTTTTTACACTTTAATTGATATAGATTTTGACACATAGACATTCCTAATATGCAGGTTATAGAGGAATTCACTACATTTTCTTCTAGTGATTCCATGGGTTTCTTCTTTCACAGTTATATTTTTGGTAATTTTGAATTTATTTCCATGTATGGTCAAAGTAGAGACCTAATTTTTTCTTTGCTGAATGACCATTTAGTTGACACAGTAACATTTATTAAAAGTCTATCTTTGCAACTATAATTTTTGAAATTATGTTTATTAGACACAAAATTAATCTACTGCTGGAATTTCTATCCTATTCCATTGGTCAATGTGTATATTTGGGCACCAGTTCTATGCTAGTTAATTATAGGGGCTCTATAGCTTGCTCTAATATGTGAAGCTATGTCTATAGCATATCTTTTTAATGCTTTCTTAGGTATTTCTGCATGCCTTTTTTTTTCTAAATCAACTTCTATTTAAAAAAAAACAAACTAATGTGGACTGTGAGTAGAGGATGTACTTGCATGCATGAAGCCCTGGGTTCAAACACCAGCACCAAAAATAAACAAAATCTGATATTTTTATTGAAGTCACATTAAATTATGAATTAACTGAGGGAGACCTCAACCTTTTTAATGTTGAGTCATTTTATTCAAGAACAAGGAGTGTCTATTCATTTTTTCAAGGCCACTTTTATGTTCTCCAATAGGGCCTTAAAAATCCTCTTTATATAATTTTATAATTTCTTGCTACATTCATTTCTAAGTAAATATTTTATGTTGCTGTTATTAATAGAATTTTCTCTTTTATTAGTATCTAGTAATTGTTTGTGTACAGAGTAATGATTTTTGTCTTGATAATTTTCTATACTACTTCCTTACTAAATTTTCTATTATTTTATGTTAGGTTTTTTCACTGCTTCTGTAGGTATTCCAGGTACACTATCATAATATCTGAAAATAAAATTTTGCTTTCTTGTTTTCAACTGTCATTTCTCTATTTTTTTTTTTTTTTTTCTTTTTGGTACTAGGGTCTGAACCCAGCAGCACTTAACCACTGAGCCATATTCCCAGCCCTTTTTATTTTTCATTTTTAGACAGTGTCTCACTAAGTTGCTTGGGCCTCACTAAGTTGCTAGGCTGGCTTTGAACTTGCAATTGTCCTACCTCAGCCTCCTGAGCCCCTAGGATTACAGCCATGTGCCACCATGCCCGGCTGTAATTGTTTTTCACTTCTCAGTTGCATTGGTTAATACGCTGGTATGACATTACGCAGTAGTAGATAGATATAGGGGTCATCCTTGCCCATTCCTGACCACATAGGCAAGCCTCTTTCAATAAGGCATGGGTATGTATTTTTCATAACATTAAGGAAGCACTAATCAAGTTATAATATCCTGAGTATTTTTTATCATCATCATCATGGAGTTAAACATGTTTATCTTCTTACATACACTAATTTGTTGGATTTTATTACTAAACTTTTATTTATTTATTAAGTGGTGCTAGAGATTGAACTCAGGGCCCCACACATGCGAGGCACATGTCCGACCACTGAGCTATACCTCCGGCTATTATAAATTTTTTAATTGAGCCACATGAGTATGCCTGGCATAAATTCCATCTGGACATATAAATATAAGCAGCTCAAGTTTGCTTCCCAACATGCCACAGATTAGGAGACTTAAACAACAAAAATGTATTCCTCACAGCTGTAGAGACTGTATGGTTCAGGGCTCAGGTGGTGACAAAATAAGGTAGACCTTGGATCTGTGGTCTCCGCTGTGGGCACAGAGGTAGTCACCGTCTTATTTGGTGTTACACGGCCTCTTCTTTGCACATGTGCAAGGAGAGAGCTCTCTGTATCTCTTCTTATGAAGATTCTAATCCTATGAGATCAGGCACCTTGTTTAAACTCAGTTATGTCAATAAAGACCCCGTCTCCAAGTACAGACACATCAGCGATTAGGGTTTCAATCTACTAATGTTGGGAGGATGCAAACATAGGGCCTATAACATTCTGCCCCTGGGCTTTCAAAATTCACATTCTCATTGAAAGGCAAAATATATTCATTCCATCTCACCAGTCCCAAAATTCTTTACTCATTCCAGCAATAACTCTAAAGTCTAGAGTCCAAAGACTCATCTAAATATCATCTAAATCACATACTGGTAAGACTCAAGGTACAACTCATCCATAGGCAAAATTCCTTTCCAACCACAAACTCATGAAATCAGACAAATATGTGCTTCCAAAATTCAAGGTGGGACAGGCAAAGGCCAGACATTTCCGTTTCCAAAGGAAAAATTGATAAAGAAGGAAAAGCAGATGGGTCCCAAGTAATTCAAGAAATTAGCAAGGCAAATCCCATTAGGTCTTAAGGCTTAGGAGGAGTCCTGTGTGGTTCAATATTCTGTCCTCCAGGCCCACAGGGCTGCCAGCTTCATTTTCATGGGGTAGCCTCAGTCCTTTAGCAAAGAGGGGCATCCCTGCCCACGTGGCTCTCTGTGTTGGCCCTGACCTCCATGTCCTAGGAGGAGAGAGTCCTGTTCTCTAAGCCTGAAATGCAAGTGGCAGGTACTGATGATATCTGAATCACCCTTAGAGTCATTCTTCTCTGTATTTAAAGACTAGCGTAGACAAAGATCTCTATGGTCCCATCTTGTAGAATCCAAGAAGTGTGACAATCTTCCTTCTTCATTCCTGATTTTTCCTTCCCCTATAGTTCAAACTGGCAGGATCTCTGCTGGTATAATCCCATCTCTATTCCTGGCTTCCTCTGAGATGGCTGATTAAATCCATGACTTTTACCCATGATCTCTCTACCAAATGATTGTTCAGTTACACTCTTAGTGTTCTCTCCAGAACAAGCTTCTTTTTTTTTTTGCATATGAATAGACTAAGATTTTTGAATCTTCGATTTCTGTTTCCTTGTCAATGTTTCCCTTGTCAATGTGCCTTTTTCAATTCATCTTTCACCTCTCACATTTTACTATAAGCAGTCAAAAGGAACCAAGCTGATCCTTCAACATTTTCCTTAGAAATTTCTTCATCTAAACTTTGAAAGTTATTGCTTGCAGGTTCTTTATTTCACAAAACACTAGAACACAGCTCAGCCAAGAATTCTTTGCCACTTCATCACAGGATTGCCTTTCTTCCATTTTTCAATAACCTATTCTTTATTCCTACATGAGACCTCACCAGAATGATCTGTAATGTTCACATTTCTACCAACATCTCCTTCATGATTGCATGTGTTCCCTAAGATCAAAGCATTCTTCCCAGTTCTCTTTGCTTTCTGAGTCTTCATCAAAAATCTACTCAAACATCCATAATTCTACCAATAATCCCTTTACAGCAGTCCAAGATTTTTCTACCATGCAACCCAAAAGTCCTCTAGCCACTGTTACCCATTTCAAAAGCTGCTTCCACATTTTTAGGTTTTTGTTATAGCAACACCCCATTCCTCTGTATCAAAATCTGTGTTAGTCAGCTCAGGTTGCAAAATACCACAGATTGAGTGGCTTAATGTATTTCTCATGGTTCTGAAGGCTGGGCAGTATAAGATCTGGGTGCTAACAGACTTACTTTGGGGTCAGGACTCTCTTCCTGACTTGAAGATGGCCACTTTACCTCTGTGTTCTCACACTGTGGAGAGAGAGCAAGAGAAAACTGACTGGTGTTTCTTTCTATAAGGACACTAGCCTACTAGACCAGGGACTTGTCCTCTTGACCTCATTTAACCCTAATTACTTCCCAAGGTTCCATCTTGAAATACTACCACTATAGGCATTAGGGCTTCAACATATGAATTTTAGGGGTACAAAAACATTCTGTCCATAGCAGACACAGTGTATCATTAGTGGCATTGGTGTTTACTCAATAACATTTTTTAAACATTTTCTAATATTTAACATGAAATATTTCCTTTGTTCACTATGTTTATCAGGTTATATGTCAATTTATTTCTGTTTCATAAATGAATTGAGTGTTTTTCTTCAGTTTTTACTACCTTCTATTTGGTACCAGGGATTCAACCCAGGTGCACTCTGCCCCTGAGTACATCCCTTTTTATTGTTTATTTTCAGATAGGGTCTCATTAAATTGCTCAAGCTAGCCTTGAATTTATGAGCCTCCTGCTCATGAGTTGCTGGGATTGCAGGCTATGTCACCAGGTCCAGAGCTATTTATGTTCTAACTTGTCTCTAAATATTTGGTAGAATTATTTGGTGAAATCATTTGTCACTGGTACTGTTTTTCTGATATAATTCCTTTACAATTTTATATTTTACATGACAATTTATCTTTTCAATCTTCCCAGCCTTACTAGAGTTAATTTTAGTAAACTGAATTTCCCTTTAAAATAATTTATTTATTCATATAGAGATCTGTCTGAACTTTTCCCAGTGACTTAGGACTAATCTAGATTTACTTTAATTTGAAAAAAAAGACTAAATTTACAAAAATAAAGATTTTTTTGTAGGACATATACATATCATAATTTTTTACTGCAATAACCATTGCTTCTATTTACCTGCACATTATTTATCAGTTTTATTTTACTAAGAATATGCCTTTAATCTTAGCCAGTAGGAAAATTGATAATAGGCTCCTAAAGGTCACCAACTTGTCTTCTCCACACACCTTAAACTGCTATAATATGTAACACAGTACAGTTTTCACAGTAGGTGTTCAACAAATATATATTTGTATGAAAAGCAATATAGAACTCTAATAGATACTTGACATTTCATAATGATTTTCTATCAGCATGTTATCCTGAAGTACCTCATGCTAGGAACAAAAATTGACTTAAGGACCCATATCTTTGTATAAAGCTTTGAACAGAATAGTAGCTATACAATTTTACTATACTCTGCAAATAACTCTAAATAATGTATTTAGAGTAGCAATTGTCAAGATGCATGAATAAAAAATGATAATTTGACATTTAAAAGAGTGAAAGTTATACACCATTAACCACAAACAGAGAAATATGTGAAAATTAAAAAAAAAATTGTACCTGCCAAAGGAAATATTTATGAACTATTTGGAGTTCAAGGACAAGTACATTTATGTCTAAAAGAAATTGGCTGTTTTTTGTATGTCCTTGTCAAAGATTTTCACCTACTTTCACTGAATAAATGAGTGGCAGTTTGGCTGTTTACGGGAAAGGAACCCTGGGATCCATTAAAGCTTTCAAAATCTCATTAATGACATGATCATACATTTTATGGGAGGCAATCATTTCTTCAGGTGAGTCTTGTAGTTAGTTCACTTCTGCACTCCGCATCAGCTTCATTACTGACCATGAAAACAAGGCTCATGCATCCCCACTGAGTCCCAGGTGTGAACACCAGAACAGAACTTTCATGAGTCACTGATCCGCTCTCATCAGCGAGCGCTCCGTCAGGGGAGAGTGACTTTGAGATACATTTCACTTTATGTGTATGTTTCACTCATGGAAAGCTCCTGAAAATGGAAGATATAAAACGTAGATCCTTTCAATGAAAATTATCACAAATAACATCACATGGTACCAGTTCAGAGTGAAAATCTCATCTGAAAATAGTGATTGAAGCATTTATTTTAATAAAAAGAAAAAAATTAATCAGACTTTATTAGTCTAAGTTTGATTTGTTCCCTTTTCCTGGTTTTCTTGCCTGATGTATTTAATAGGAACCAGACAGTTGAAATGAATATGCCATTAAATTTCCAATTTCTATATACAAATGTACAAGAAGAAGAAATTTGCAAACAAATTCAGATCAACTAAGTCTGAGTGTAACAAAAGCAACAAATTCTGTTGAGCAAGCTTTCAAAGGTATCTATTCCTTATTAGATACCTTTTCTTGCATCCTGTGGACCAAGAAAAGGGAAGTTCTCTGCATAGAATGACCTGTCATATACAGCTGAAGAATCATAGGCATTCGCGTAACAGTAAGGGTGACGCATGTGCATGTGTTGTAGTCTAAACACACCAAAATAAATGTTTTAATAATCTATATTTCACATGGGCAGCATAAATATGAGAAAAATCAATGATCTACATATTTTATCAATAAATTCAATAGGTATTTCAAGAATGTCTTTTATTTGTTTATGACTTATAGGAGATACTTGAATAATTTTCTCTCTACTTTTGTCTGAAATATTTTATAATTATGGAATCTCTTAGATTTTTAAAAATGTTTATAATTATTGACTTATATTTTGCACTTACTGACTCAGTCTGAGTCCAATCATGATGCTAATTACAACTCTCTTACTACTTGGTGTCAGATACATAAATATCTCTGTATAAATGCAGAAACTCATTGTTCTGTACTCTAAATTTTAGTGAATGGCACTCTTAAACACTGAGGGACACAAATTGCAAATCTGAAGACCACTCTATCTGCTTCTTCCTATTTTCTCTTTCAAAACTAGTCACCAACACCAGTGAATGGTATTTTCCACCATTCATTCTTACTCTTTGCTGGCATCCTCTGTCTACCTACCTATTAACCTATCTACTTTCCCATCATCCTGCTTATATTCATGTCTAAATAAATTCTTCTTATTCTTTCATTTTATCATGTCCCAGTGATTCTATCCCCAAAATGACAAATCTTAAACTTGTCTCACCAGTATGGCAGTTGATCAACTGTACACAACACCAGGGTAGATCTTTTAAAGAGTATACTGAAATCTTTCCATACCCAGCTTGAACCAAACCTCATCACCACCACCTCATAATCTTCTTTCTTCTTTGACTCATTCTACTAACACATAATTGTTAAGAGCCCACCATACATCAGGCTCAGTGCTGGAAAAACAGCAATGTATAAGATCCATGTGCTTTCTGTCAACCAACTTTTTTTTAATTTACTTTAATTTTACTTTATTTTCTACTTAGGTATACATGATAGCAGAATGCATTTTGATTCACTGTACACAAATGGAGCACAACTTTTCATTTCTCTGGTTGTACATGATGTTGAATCATTATCCTAGTTGAGGAACCAGAAATAAGTAGGTTAGTAAATAATTAAATTATAGTAGATTTTGGCCAGGCATGGTGGTACAAGTCTGTAATCCCAGCACTTTGGGAGGCTGAGACAGGAGAATTGTGAGTTCAAAGCCAGCCTCAGCAACAGAGAGGATCTAAGCAACTCAATGAGACCCTGTCTCTAAATAAAATACAAAATAGGGCTGGGGATATGGCTCAGTGGTTGAGTTGTAAAATCCAAACCAAAATGGAGTCACTCTGGCTCAGGCCTGCATGTATTTGCTAACCTGCTCTTTGTGCTTCTGTGATTAATGCTTTGCTGTGCTTGCTTCTCACTGATAGGGGTGCAAAATCACAGGCTGCCAGACCCCCTGGCCAGTTACCTAAAGTTCCAGGAACTGAAAGGGAACTTAGGAGGCACTGTCACGGTTGAACTGTAAATAACTATAGGTTGAATACCTGCCAAATCATGTTTTTCTGAATCATGTACCTAACTCACCCTATAATAACCTCTTAAACCCTCACTTCGGGGTCACTCTCTGAAGGAAAGGAGAGCTGACCCCAATCAATTGGCCTGTGTGCCTATTTCCTCAATAAACTTTGCGGCTTCTGCAGAGTTGTCTGGGCTGCACTTCTTGGGGAGAGGTGTGGGTTGGATGCAATAGAGTACCACTGAGTTCAATCCCCAGTACCAAAAAAAAAAATTATAGTAAATTTTGATGAATTCCATAAAAGAAAGAGATTTAGTTCTAAACTATAATGGGAACAACCATTTGAGGCAAAGTAGCCAGAAAAACTGATGAGGGCTCACTTAAAGTGAAAAGCTTAGAATGGGATGGAGCCAGACACAGGAAGTTTAGAGACAGAGCATTCTAAGCAGAGATATCTGCATGCCCAAAATCCATGATCTGAGGATCAAAAATGGCCTAAGTAACTTTGTAAAAGCTATCTATGCTAAACCCAAGGCCAACATCATCCTAAATGGAGAAAAATTGGAAGCATTCCCTCTAAAAACAGGAACAAGACAGGGATTCCCTCTTTCACCACTGCTATTAATCATAGTCCTTGAAACACTAGCCAGAGCAATTAGACACACAAAAGAAACTAAAGGGATACAAATAGGAAAAGAACTCAAACTGTCATTATTTGCAGATGACATGATTCTATACTTAGAGGATCCAAAAAATTCTACCAGAAAATGTCTACAATTAATAAATGAATTCGGCAAACTAGCAGGATATAAAATCAACACCCATAAATCAATTGCATTTCTATACATCAGTGATAAACCCTCTGAAAGAGAAATTAGGAAAACTATCCCATTCACAATAGTCTCAAAAAAAAGTAAAATACTTAGGAATCAATTTAACAAAAGAGGTGAAGACCTCTACAATGCAAACTAAAATACACTGAAGAAAGAAATTGAAGAAGACCTTAGAAGATGGAAAAATATCTCATGCTCCTGGATAGGCAGAATCAATATTGTCAAAATAGCCATACTACCCAAAGCACTATACAGAGTCAATGTGATTCCAATTAAAATCCCAGTGTCATTCCTTATAGAAATAGAAAACGCAATCATGAAATTCATTTGGAAGAATAAGAGACCCAAAATAGCCAAAGCAATCCTTAGCAAGAAGAGTGAAGCAGGAGGCATCACAATACCAGACCTTAAATACCAGGCATCACAATACTGGGAGGCATCACAATACCAGACCCTAAAGCTATAGTAACAAAAACGGCATGGTACTGGCACCAAAATAGACATGAAGACCAATGGTACAGAATAGAAGACACAGAGACAAACCCACTTAAATATAGTTATCTTATCCTAGACAAAGGAGCCAAACACATACACTGGAGAAAAGATAGCCTGTTCAACAAATGGTGCTGGGAAAACTGGAAATTCATATGCAGCAAAATGAAACTAAACCCCTATCTTTCACCATGCACAAAATTCAACTCAAAGTGGATCAAGGACCTGGGAATCAGACCAGAGACCCAACGCCTAATAGAAGTAAAAATAGGCCCAAATCTTCATCATGTCGGATTAGGACCTTACTTCCTTAATAAGACTCCTATAGTGCAAGAAGTAAAATCAAGAATCAATAAATGGAGCTGGCGCGGTTACGCAAGCCTGTAATCCCAGCACTTAGGGAGGCTGAGACAGAAGAATTGCGAGTTCAGAGCTAGCCTCAGCAATGGTGAGGCACTAAACAACTCAGTGAGACCCTGTCTCTACATAAAATACAAACTAGGGCTGGGGATGTGGCTCAGTGGTAGAGTGCCCCTGAGTTCAATCTCCAGTACCAAAAAAAAAAAAACCTACCCTAAAATTTTATCTCTCACCAATCAGAACGGCAATTATCAAGAATACAAACAACAATAAGTGTTGACAAAGTTGTGGGAAAAAGGCACACTCATACATTGCTGTTGGAACTGCAAATTGGTACAACTAATCTGAAAAGCAGTATGGAGATTCCTTAGAACACTTGGAATGGAACCACCATTTGAGCCTGCTATCCCATTCCTCAGTCTATACCCAAAAGACTTAAAAACAGCATACTACAGTGATGCAGCCACTTCAATGTTTATAGCAGCTCAATTCACAATAGCTAAACAGTAGAACCAACCTAGATGTCCTTTGATAGATGACTGGATAAATAAACTGTGGTATATATACACAATGGAATATTACTCAGCAATAAAAGAGAATAAAATTATGGCATTTGCAGGTAAATGGATGGAGTTGGAGAGTATCATGCTAAGTGAAGTAAGCCAATCCCAAAAAACCAAATGCCGAATATTCTTTCTGATAAGTGGATGCTGATCTATAATGTGGAGGAGGATACTGGAAGAATGGAGGAACTTTGGTCACAGGGGTAGGATGGGGGAGAGGACATGGGGACAGTAAATATGGTGGAATGAGATGGACATCATAGCCCTAGCTTTATGTATGACTGCATGTATGTTGTGATTCTACATCATATACAACCAGAGAAATGAAAAGTTGTGCTCCATCTGTGTACAATGAATCAAAATGCATTCAGCTCTCATGTATACCTAAGTAGAATAAATAAATATATAAATAAAAAAGAAAGGGCCTGAGTAATCAGATCGATGTGAAATAAAGAGATTCAAGAAAAATGGTAGGGAAGTAGATAAGAAGTTATATTCATTTTTAGTTTCTGCATAACCAATCCCCACAAACTTAGTGGCTTATAACAACATGCATGTGTTATCTAATCCAGCTTCTGTGAGTCAAAAGTCTGGACATAGATTAATGAGGTACTTGACTCAAGATCTTAGTCTCACAAGGCTTCAATCTTACTGTCAGCCAGTGTATTTCTGTCTAGAGCTCAGATCATATTTTTTTCTTCTACTTATAGGACTGAGGAGGACTCAATTTTCTTGCAAGTTCATCGCCATAGTTTACTTTGAGGTATTGAGGGGTCATCTAAATTCTTTTCCACATGACCTTTTCACATGTCCCTTCATAGTATGCCACCTGACTTCTTCAAGGCCAATAGTCTGCTACAATGCAATATTATGCAATATAATTAAAATGACTGTCTTATCAACTTCTATTCTATTGCTTAGGAGGGCCTAGTTCCCAATGCATCCAAAGGAAGAGAATTGTACAGACCTCTTTAGTATTATTAGTTTTAGTATTATTGGTATTATTAGTTTCTGCCACAGTGCTCAATTATATTAGATATGGTAAGGAATTTGGATTTATTCTAAATGAAATAGGATTTTGTAGAGTCAATTTCTGTTCCTATCATGGAATAAAGAAGGAAGGGAAATAGTTAAGAAGGCTCAAATCATGTCACAGTGAATTGTTACAGGGAGTTGTTAATTCTTAGTGCCTCAGATATTTCTTGGAAAAGGTAGGCTCTAGGATAATGGGACTGATGCATGAAAACAGAAAGAGATGACACCAGAGGAAGATAACATGTGTGCAAAGACTGCAGGGGGACAAAAGCAGGGTGGTTCAGGTTGCACTATTTCAAAAGCAGTAGATACCAAATGGATTTGAATGCAATAGGTTATTTTAGATGGACTTTAAAGTGACCTATGTTATCATATATACTAGTGTGGAAGATAAACCTGGTGCTGACAATAGGGAGCATGTATTGGAGGAAGGACTTATCCACCCAGTTAAGATGACCAGCATTTCCAGAGAAATTATTTTTTACATTTTAATCCATTTTGAAATCTTTGAACTGTACAACAAGCAAATGTCAGGATGGTTTTCATTTAAAGGAGCTGTATCTCAGGTAGTAACTGGAATACACTTCTTCAGTTTTCTTGTAAGGACTCTTCTGAAAATCAACAGTTTTAACAGCATCTCAAAAGAATTAGATGCCCTACCTTTAAATGGCAAGTTCTAGTTTGAGACAAAAGGAATTAGGGATAAGGAAGCAGGCCTTGTCATTTATGTAAATGCCAAGTAGAAGATTATTCATTCTACCGGGACTAGAGCCAGGCCATTCTGTTTACCTTTGTATGCTCATTAGATCCTTCAAAATTATTTTTAAATGGACAAACAAACAAATAAATAACCACACTAAGCAAGCAATGTCCTTATTCCAGCCTCCATACTACCATCTCTTTCCATCCTGTTCTCTTTCTCCTGTCTTTCCTGCCTAATATCCAAATTTGTTATTGAGATTCAAGGTCTATTAAAATCTCAAGATCTAGATGAGTTAGTTTGTATCTTATTTTGTGTTAGATTGAAGCTATGCAGATTGCCTTACTCACAGACTCTGTGTAATGCATGAGATGGTTGACAATATGCACAGCAAACTCAGGTCTATTGCTTGAGTACCAATGATGACTATACAGGGGTTTGTGCTGCCTTTGAAACTAAATTTAGATAATTGTTTATCTTAAGACTTCTATTTAATACTAAATTGGTCATTAAATTGTGAGCTATGGAAGAATATTCCCTAGGGTATTAGTTCTGAGCAAATAAAGAACAATTATGAGATAAAGAAAGGGAGACAAATTTTTATTAGTGCATGATTAAAGGTATGTTTGATATTTTCTTTAAACACAAATATTTAAATATCCTTTCTGGAATTTCTTCAATAAATAGCATGTTATAATTTAGAATTATTTAGGACATTTCTGTGTATTTTTTCACTTATTTTCCTTAAATTAGGGAATGATGCCATTTTATTTCACTTAAGGGAATTCTGGAAAATAAGATGTTTCTCTTAGCACTGTGCCTAATAACTAGAAATCACTAATAAATATTTAGTAAATAATGTTAAACTCAAAAGCTCCAAGCTATGTTTATTAGTCACTGTGGATTGAGTAAATTGCTCAGAAGAAATAATATGTACTTTATGTCAACCACTTTCTTCTAGGTAATTTTAATATTTAATAAATATTTTAAATAATAAATGAATATGTAATGTTAACTATCTGCTCTGATAAATTATTTCCTTTGTGAAAAATAAGGTTAAGATTACATGAGGGAAAGATTATTTAAATAGACTTCAGTTAAAACATGACACGTGAGATTTTAAAAACCCTTGGGATTTTTCAGTGGGGTTGAGTAATAAGAGGTTTGACGTTTTAAGCAATGCTTGCAGACCAGGTAAACCACAGAGAAGCAGAAGCAAATGCCAATACTGCCCATGACGAAGGCAGAGTTTCAGCCATTTCTGAATATCTATTGCATGTTTGAAATTCAAGTTCCTTTACTGAAAATTACCTACTGTGCTTCCTTTGTGTGAAAAAAATAAGAAAAAAATATTTGCAAAAAATAAAAAATGTATCTACAGCCACACCACCCAGAAATAAACACTCAGCATTCTGCTACCTTTATCTTCACCATTTCTTCTTAGCTGTCTTTATACATTATATGCATCATTTCATAGTAATTTAGAGGGAAAGCTATAAATTCTGAAGCACATAGGCAAGAGAAACAAAAAATACTCAGAATTCCATGAACAGATACAATGTGTTTTTCAATTTTGTTTCTATGTGTGTTGACATTGTCTTTTATGTTCTATTTGGGAAGGACAGTTATCAGAGGAATGTTTTTCAGGAGGAAGATACTTATTAGGGCTTCTACAGAGAGGATATTTCTGTGATTGGGTGATTCATTAATTTTTCTCAAGGGAAAAATCAAAGAATCAACTTATTCAATATAAGATTTTAAAATATGAACAATAATTTCTCAAATTTCTTAGAATGAAAGGATCATTATTTTATCTACACAATCCTGATTTTGTGAAGAAAAATTCCATTAGTGTCTCAATAATTTTAATGGAAGTAGTTTCACACAGAGGTTAAGATCAAATCTAGTCTCTTCCACTTAGAACCAAGTTACCTTGGCAAATAATTTGACCTCTGTGCTTTATGTTCTTTATAAAAGGGGGTGAATACATTAATAGGTGTGAACTGCTTTGAAAAGTGTCCATCACTTGGAAAATGTCATATATAGACTAACTATGAGTAATAGGTTCAGGAAAAGAGTAGCTTCTCCTTCAATGTTGAAAGGAGTTTATATTTCAACAGACATCGTATGAATTTCACAGCAAAGGAAAACACTTTGCTAGGGACTAGCAAATGAGGAAGTGTAGAAAAGAAACAGTTGAACCAAGGTTTGACTCTTTTTTTTTTTTTTTTTAATTTTTTTTCCCAAAAGTTGCATTTTAATACGTTAGCAAACATAACAGAAAAAAACAAATTATCAGAAGCTGTACACACTATTCACTGAAAACATTTGTTGAGGCAAATAGAAAAAAATTGTTAGACTCTTGACCACCATTAATGCATCTAAACTTGATGTATTTCAAGGCTAGTAAGGAAAGTACTTAGTACAAAGATTAAAATTGTGACTTTAAATTTAAGCAAGATATTAGCTGTAGCAATCTTGGAGAAAATGTTTAATGCCTCCACACCCAGTGTACTTTCTGTAAATAAGGAGAGGTAATAGTAGTTTTTAAGTTAAAAAGTAATTGTGAAGATAATTCACATCAAGTAGGGGACACAAAATGAGCACTCAGTAAATATTAACTGCTATTACTCTTAATATTAATGAAATTAATAAATCTAAAATCTTCTGTATCTTTGCTTTTTTAAATTTGTGTCCTCATTTGGTTTTCTGGGGAAGGTATTTGCTTGACTTCAAAGAAAGGTTCGTGATGCTTTTGTTCCTTAAGCACTTGTGCACATAAAAGTTCATTTCTGATTCTTTCGTGAGTAGAAGATGATTTGAGTAAGCAACCATTCCGACCATTCCAATTCATTTTCTCAAAGGATTACAGTTGTTTCTATTCTCCCCTTCATGATAGAAATCTGAGACTTTGTTTTGTTAGGAACCTATTTATCTGCCTAGAGCCAGTGGAATGTCTCTCACATATGTCTCTTGTCCTGGTAAGCTATCATTTCTTCTCCCTTATTTTACCTGGAATATTATAGTCCAATGTTCAATCTCCATAGATTTTTCCATTTAGACCATGCGTTTTAATATTTCCTCTATTCTAAATGTTCATGTTTCCTCACACTTCGCAACTCTCCCCAGGAGTATGACTGTTTTCAGTGTTTTCCTTTGTCCTTTCATTTCCTTTTAGTAAATAGTGGATAGTTTTTTCCAGTGGCTTTTCTTCTAGTTTATGTATTTTATGCTCCTTGGTGCCACTGTAAATTTAAATTTAATACCATGTTATTAGTTTTTCTTTTGATTCTTCCTTATTGTACACTTCTTTTGAATCTCTTATTTTTATGTCAGCTTGTTATCTTCATATAACTTTCTATTCATATTCCATCAGAGGATCACGTCTTCCTGTTTTCTAATGTAGACGTCAAATATCTACAGTCTTTTCCTCCTAAATAATGTAGTCACACTGATTCTGATTCTAAAGGATGGGTTTCCCTTTCCTTTCTTTACTGCAGGAAATGTATTTATGGACACAATTCCATTCTCTTCCTCATATTCATTCTCTCTCTCATCTTTCTTTCTCTTATTCTTAAATGGGAAGATTTCTGTCCAGGTTTAGCATTGCCAATGGAGAGAAACCATATATTATTTTGGGCACCACTTTCTAGTTACTTAAGATTTGGTTACATCAAGCTATAAGGTAAACTGATATACATGGCTTCTAACCAGTTAAATTGTACAGCAGTTTTATTTGTGCATGAGTGTGTGTGTGTATTTTTCCCCAGTGGAAATATCCTAGGCCTGCAGGAGGGTTTTTTCTGTCCTCATGGTCTGATTATCTATCACTGTGAACATAAGCTGCACATTAAAAAGCTTGATGTAAAGTCTTATTTTCTTGCCTCTGCTTACACATATAGCACTCAACTTCATAGAGGTATATCTACCAGGATTCATTATCTGGTTGCTAATAAATTGAGAACTATTGATGAAAGATACAGATCAGAGAGCCCAAAATGCTGGAATCGCAAAACAGCACAATTAGTAATACCACAACTGGCCAGTGTATTGCTTGTCTTCCCTGAGATACACCAATTTGCACAGCTATGCACACACCATACTCATTCACGAGACTTCAGGAAACCAGGTATAAGTTCATAGTGTCTTGTTTTAGGATAGTAAAAAGAAAAGACATATTGAAGAAGCAGAAAGGAAAGTTGCCTGTGTCATTCTTGATTCAGCTTCAAGCAACTGCAGCTTGGAGTGAGGAAGACCCCCACTTAGGGGAAGGATAAGGAATGAAGTTCAGGGCTTAGGCTTGAAACCCAGTACCAGGCCCACCACAATGAAACCCAGACAGGCAGATCCTCATGACCCCTACCACTAAGCCAGTATCTGTAGATGAGCCTTGGAAATTGTGTTAACCAGGTTGCTAAGGGACAACTTGCACCGCCCCTACCCCAACTTCAGGCTACAGAGTGGGAAGCAAGACTCTCCCTGAAACTAACACAGGACTTTGCCTTGGAGCAAAGATCCAAGGACCCAGGTCTACTCCAGTAGCAGGCAAAAATCAAGGGCCCCTATGTCCAGGCTAGAAATCACAGATGGAGCCTCTAGACTTACCCTGCCTTGAGGCATAGACATGAGCCCTGGTGGGACAGAGTGGTGTTTCAGCCAGCCTTATAGTGGATCTGGGGCATATATCCCCAACCAACTCCCCAAACGACACAGGTTCCTGAAACTCTAAGACCCCAGTGCAATCCTGCTTGCCATCAGCCTTGATGGCCAAGAGCTATCCCCAACACCCTACCCTCATCGTCAAGCAGCACGGTTATACCCAGGTCAGTGTTCACAAACAGAGCCTCCAGATCTTTCCCAACACCAAGTGGACATTTTTACTGTAATGGGACAGACTTGTGGTTTTGCCTGCATCTACCAGCCATGTCATGGACCTGTGTGCACCACTGAGACTTTACAGCATAGCATAACATGAAGAACAGGCTCCATCTGCTGAGAGTAGGATAAGGTAGTAATCATGGGACACTATCTTACAACTTTGTGCTAAGATGGTTAAACTGAACCCTAGGAAGATCCTAATGGCCCTTGTCCCCAGTATAGTGCAGGTGCCCAGCACCAGATAGACACATGCACCCCCAATCTATCAGAATTCTATTTCTGCCAGCAACACCTGTGGTTGGTTATAGTAGTCTTGAGGCATGAGTCCATCTCAGCATTAGGCAGCCCACAGGAGTGTTAGCCATGGGTTCCTACACCAGTACTGTGCTGGTCCTAAAAGGCCAGGGCTCAGGGTGTAACACAGAGTTTTTATCACCAAGGGCAATGGGACTGCCCACCCCATTCATCCCTCGACAAGGGCTAGCACAATATGGAAACAGTAAAAGGGGTGGGCAACAAGTCATGGCCTAAGAGCCTGGAGCTGGTCTCTTCATGTCCATCTTTGGAAGAATCACCCAGTGTTTAACCACAAGCCCGTAACTATCAATGAGGCTTCCAGGCCTACCTGATCACAGGGAGACTCCTGTGGAAGCAGACTACTCTCTTTAGGTACACCTGTGGTATATGCTGAACAATGCACCCATTGTAGACTTGAGACAAACCTGGGATTGTGCTTCTCTCTAGTGCTCAAATAGCAACAGCACACTAACAGCCAACTCACAACAAACCTGGATTTAGAGTGCCATCTAGTGTTGATATAGTGGAAATGACTACAAACTGAAAATAAAGAGCCTGCTTAGAATTTCTGGAAAGACAGACACAGATAAAGGCAGGTAAGGAAGACTAGAACAAAGGCCTGAACATCAATGCCCACATGTTGTTGAACACTAACAAGCATCAAGAACTTTTATGTCAGGGAATCATGACCTCACCTAGCAAAATAAGAAACCAGAAACTGATTTTATAGTAACTAATATGGGCAAAATTTCAGATGGAGAATTTGAGACAGCTGAGATTCAATAAAATTAAGATAAAAGATTTAATACTCTAACAGATAAAAATACTCAAAGGGGAAATGGAAGCAATTTTTAGAGATCAAACAGAAGTATTTAAATTGAAAAATACACTATGCAAAATTTAAAAAATAATAGAGGACATCAGTAACAGAATAGATCAAACAGAGGAAGAAATCTGTGAGCACAAAGATAGACTATTTCAAAATACACAGAAGAAAAAAGACGGGCATCTGCATTCTCATGTTTATTATAGCACCGTTCACAGTAGACAAGAAATAGAGACAACTTAAGTGTCCACAATCTGATATGTGGATAAAGAAAATGTACATATAAACAGTGGAATACTATTCATCCATAGGAAAGAATGAAACCCTGTCATTTGCAACAATACAGGTACCTGGAAATAATTACTTTAAGTAAAATAAGCTTGGCACAGAAAAATAAGTATCACCTTATCTCACTCATTTGTGGAATTTTTTTTTTTTTTTTTTGGTACTGGAGATTAAACTCAGGGGCACTCGACCACTGAGCCACATCCCCAGCCCTGTTTTGTGTTTTATTTAGAGACAGGGTCTCACTGAGTTGCTTAGCGCCTCGCCTTTGCTGAGGCTGGCTTTGAACTCATGATTCTCCTGTCTCAGCCTCCCTAAGTGCTGGGATTACAGGCTTGCGCCACCGCGCCGGCTTCATTTGTGGAATTTTAAGAAGTTGATTTTGTTGAAGTTAAAAATAGAATGCTGATTACCAGAGGTGGCAAGATTAGGGGGAGGGAAGGATAAGGAAAAGCTGATCAATGGGAACTAAGTCATAGTTAGACAGCAGTATGAAGCTCTGGTGTGTGATTGCACAGTGGGATGACTATAGATAATGATAATGCACTGTATAGTTAGCTCTAAAAATAAATGAACCATCAAGACATGAAAAGACAGGGAAGAAACTTACATGCATATTACTAAGCAAAAGAAGACAATCTGGAAAAGTTGCTTATGGTATGATTCTGACTAATGGCATTCTGAAAAAAGAAAAACTGTGAAGATCTTAAAAATACGGGACAAATAGGAAGAGCATAAGATTTTTTCTGCATTTAGACTCTTCTAGATAATACTACAATAGTGGATAAATGTTATTATGCATTTATCCAAACCCATAAAATGTACATGACCAAAAGTGAACCCTAATGCAAAATATAGAGTTTGGGTGATTATGATATGTCAATGTAGGCTCATCAATTGTGAAATCCATACCACTGTGGCACTGGGTGTCAGTAGTAGGTGAGTTGGGGAGGGGACAGAATTACATGGGAACTCTCTGCATTTCAACTCAATTTTGTTGTGAACCTAAAATCACTCTTTAAAACAAACTATATTAATTTTTGAAGGAAGGAAATCTGGGACTTCCCATAGCTTGTTTTTTCTCTCAGGAATGCCATGTCTTCCCCAACCCCCCAGTCTCCCCAATAATTCTTCAAGTTTGGCTTCAGCTGCAACCTCTGGAGGTAGTTGGTCTATTATTAAGCATACCATTCTAAAAAACACTTGAATCAGAGAAGCAGATAGGATTATGACCCCAAGAAAAGCAAAGTAATGAAGTATATAGAGCTTTATATGCACATGCTTTTATAAGACAATATGGAATGATAGGAAACCACATCCTGTATGGGATTTTATGAAGGGTAAAGGGGTTCCACATCTCTCAATCCTCCTTTAAATACAGAACCCAAAGCAGCATTTTTCCCTGACAAGATCTGGTTGTAAATATCTCTGGCTTATAGTCTGTAATCATTTTATATTTGAAGCAAATTTGATTGTACTTGCTATCTAGCTAACTCCTCCAATTGTCTTTGAACTTCTGTTGCTGACAGCTATTCAATATCTGACAGCAATTCAGTTTCCCTGCCCATCTTCCTTTATGGTTCATTTTGTAAATCTAACGGTGGCACAGTCAGATTTTTTTAAAAACTCCTATCTTTACCCTCAGATTCATTTGTTTCATTTCTTGGCCCAACCTGGAAATGCTCTGTTAGCTTTAAAGCAGATTGTCAATCTCAGTATTAATGATACATGGGACCAGATGATTCTGTGTTGTGGGCAGCTGTTTTGTGTTTATAAGATGCTTAGCAGTATCTGTGGCCTCTACCTATTACATACCAAAAGTGGCCCCCTCAATGTGACAACCAAAATTGTCTTCAGATATTGCCCGATGTCTGAAGGCAAAACTGTCCATAATTTACATTAGGTTCACAAAGATTTCAATACCATCTTATGGATTCACTCTACAGATGATTAACCAAAATAATGAGAAACGTGAAGCACTACAAAATTCCTTGTTTCATCCTACCAATTACTATTCAATGAGATGTTATGCTAATATATGAATTATATGTTTGCATATAAATAATCATTATTCATCAATACACTTTCTGATAGTCTTTCTGTATTTTCTCACCCTAAAATGTTCTCCTAAGATAATAAAGAGATATTTCAATTCACCTAAAGTGTACTCTCCTACTTCATAGAATTTATTGAGTCTGATCATTTATCATTAAAATGATCAAGAATTACTTTATCTATTCTTGATCTAGTCTATATCTTCTCCAATTCCTTATGTTGATGAAATGAGTACATAGACCACCATCACTCTTCTGTGTAGCATCACTTTGGGAATTTTTATCAAAACTAGTAGTGAAATACTATATAACCAAGAATTCTGAAAATTTTTCCACTTAAAAATGGATGTGCTTCACGGATGAGCCATACATTACACTTAGAGCAACTTTCCAAAGCTTACTTTTTATGAATTTGCAGTAAGAACATCAAAGATTTTTAATGTTGTAACTCATATTGATTTTAGAGAGCCCATGTTAATGTTTTATTGGAAATAACAGTGATTGTGATAGATCACATATACAATCTAAGAGCTATCACTCAATCCTAATCAAGTGCAAATAAAGGCACCATTTTTGCCTTAGTTTTCTTTTAAAATCAACTTTTGTAAAGTCTTATTTTCATGTGGTTAGTTCAGTGTAACAAAACAAATCAACTTTGCATAGTTAAGTAAATGCAACACAAAAGATATCAGATTGATTCTAATCCACTTCACAATAGTTGACTTCATCCAATCCATAAAACAAGAAGTGTATTAAACCACAATGGTCCACTACTTTTCCTTAGCTAATTAAACTAAAACGAGGCTCATAAAAAATATCCTCAGGCTGGGCGTGGTGGTGCACACCTGTAATCCTAGCACTTTGGGAGGCTGAGGCAGATGGATCATGAGTTCGAAGCCAGCCTCAGCAATTTAGTGAGGCCCTAAGAAACTCAGGGAGACCTTGCCTCTAAATAAAATACAAAAATGGGGGTGGGGGGCTGGGGATGTTGCTCAGTGGTTAAGGCCCTTGGGTTTGATCCCCAGTACCAATAAATAAATAAATAAATAAATCCTTGTTAGAATGGGATTGAGCAGTAGCCACCATTTGACTTCCAGTTCTGTTTGATGTCAAACCAATAGATTACTTAGAAAATTGGGTGGGGAGCATATCTCTCAAAATTAAAAACTGAAATCCTAACACGTTTCCTATGAGAGACTTCTGAGAGCAAGATAAAGTAAATGTATAATTAAAACTGCTCAGGCAATCTAGGCTGTTTATGCTACATATCACTGCCTTAGTCACCACATGCTGTGCTTAGTGTCTGTACTTTGGGGGACAACATTGCATGATAAAGTGTTATCTGGATGTTTTACCTTTCTGTAAAATAGATCAGACTGGTATTATTTTAGAAGACACAAAAAGACTCCTCCAAATCTCAATTTACCTACTGATCTCAATTTCATTTATTTTTGGTTTTTCTTCCACTTAAAATCAAAGGCCACTAGGTTTATGAGCTATGTGGAAGCAAATTTTTTTCTAGCAGAGAGAATTCAAGGGGCCAGAAAAGGTATGAAGATTCCATTAAGAATAATTAACAGAGGCCAGGAAGAACCAGAGAGGAGCAGCAGCAATTGGCCCATTTCACAGCCCCACCAGAGTTCAGCCAGGTGTATCCAATTTAAATATCAAGGACAGGCACACATTTGGTTCTAGATTTTATATGGGTTAACTGAGTCCAAGTAATTTTATGCCACATTTAAACTGATCAGTCACTTTCAACTCATTTTTATTAGCAGGAATTTGCAACAAATGCCAAGGATATTGAACATCATATCTATACCTTAATATTGAGGAACTGAGAGAAACAAATGTAAGCAGCCTTCCACTTGAATTTTTATAATGTTAAAATTTGTATATTGTAAAATTCCAAGTTAATAAACTATTATTAAGATCATCAAGGGAATGTTTATATTTAGTTATTCTTGCCTTAACAGTCTTTCTCATTGTCTATGAACTAATGGTTGAGCAGGTAGAATAGATGAAAGAAATCATCTGTTACACTCTCTGTATTCTCTTTAACTTCCTTAAAATTTATCTTGAAACACCATATAAGTTCAGGAGATCTAGTGTATAACATGGAGACCACACTTATTATATAATCACACTTATATTATATTATGATCACACTTATATAACCACACAATATATTGTATTCTTGAGAAATGCTAAGAGTGAATGTTTTGCTGTCATCACAAATATGGAAAATACAAGAAGTAATGCATGTGTTAAGTAGTGGAGTCAGCCATTCCACACTTCACAATTTGTTATATAAGAAATACATACAATTTTATGTATCAATTTAAAAATAAATCACAATTTTTCTTTTCACATTCTTTAATTGCAACTTCTGTATCAGTATTCTACATAATAAATTGCACATGTTCTTTAAAAACAAAAAGCTAGGGGTATAGCTGAGTGGTGGACTGCTTGCTTAGCACACAAGACCTTCATATCAACCATTTTATAATAAAAAAGGCAAGGAGAGCGGTGGCTCAAGCCTGTAATCCCAGGACTTAGGGAGGCTGAGACAGGAGAATCGCAAGTTCAAAGCCAGCCTCAGCCATGATGAGGTGCTAAGCAACTCAGTGAGACCGTGTCTCTACATAAAACACAAAATAGGGCTGAGGATGTGGCTCAGTGGTCGAGTGCCCCTGAGTTCAATCCCCAGTACCTAAAAAAATTTAAAAAATAAATAAATAAAAATAAAAAAGGCAAGGATATATTATCTAATGGAAAGTAATGTAATGCTTTCCATCTCCTCTGATGTTAAAGTTTGGGAACTAGAGAGCCATACTACATTGCAACTGCTTTGACGATTTCTTACATATGGGAAGTTTTTCTCTGATGACATTGACATGGTTTCTAGATCTCAAGTGATTTGATTTTACAAATCAGAAAGGTGTTGTGTAGTAAGTTATCTTGATGATCCATGGTTCCTAAGTAAATTCTTCAGGGAAAACATCTGCAAAATTCAAACATTCTACAACCCTGAGTTTTAATTTCAGCAATCTCAAGATGGGGAGGTGGGTGTTCTTTAACAACAAGCATCCAGTCTGACAGGTAAACATTATACAGTTAACCTACTTAACCAAGTTTTGGTTCTGACTCTCCCTTTCTCTTGAGCAACAGTTACCTGTTCACCTGAGCTGCTAGTTATTATTGTTATTACATTAATGAACAGAAAATTGGCCCTATAGACACAACAGAATAAAGAGCTAATGCTTGGCAATTTTTTAAAGAATAAGAATAGAAAATTAGAATATTACACATTATTTTAAACCCAGAATTCTATATATACTCTTAAAACCACATGGTTTATAAACAAGATCAAGCAAGATCAAGCAAATAGGTCTTTGATGTGTATTTCTTTTTTACATAGGATTATACTTTGGAAAAATGAAGATATTTTTCTTTGTTAGTCAGCTTTTGTCACTGATCAAAATACCTGACAAGAACAACTTATAGGAGCAAAAGTTTATTTTGGGCTCAGAGTTTCAGAAGTTCAGTTTATGGTCAGCTGACTCCGTTACTCTGGGCCTGAGTTGAGGCAGACCATCGTGGTGAAGCCAGAATTAGACAGGCAGTCAGTGTAGATAGGTCAAGTCAGGTTGGATCAAGGAGGCCAATTTGGGTCTGGGAAGTTGGAGAGGTATTGAAATGCTAATGCCTTCAGAGCCCTTCCTCCACCCTTATCAAGATAACCTTCCTCTACTCCAACCTATTGCAAAGGTAACCTGTCCTAGGGATTTTTCCCTCCCTACAGGGAACATGGAATCAGGGTGATACTCGCCTCATAAAATGAGTTTGGAAGGATTCTCTCCTTTTCTATTTCCTGAAATAGTTTGAGGAGTATTAGTATTAATTCTTCTTTGAAGGTCTTATAGAACTCAGCTGAGAATCCGTCTGGACCTGGGCTTTTCTTGGTTGGCAGGCTCTTGATAGCATCTTCTATTTCGTTGCTTGAAATTGATCTGTTTAAGTTGTGTATGTCCTCTTGGTTCAGTTTGGGTAGGTCATATGCCTCTAGAAATTTGTCAGTGTCTTCAGGGTTTTCTTTTTTTAATGGTGTATAAATATTCAAAATAGTTTCTAATTATCCTCTGTATTTCAGTCATGTCTGTGATGATATTACCTTTTTCATCATGAATTTTAGTAATTTGGGTTTTCTCCCTCTTCCTTTTCATTAGAGTGGCTAAGGGTTTGTCAATTTTGTTTATTTTTTCAAAGAACCAGCTTTTTGTTTTGTCAATTTTTTGAATTGTTTCTTTTGTTTCAATTTCATTGACTTCAGTCCTAATTTTGATTCTTTCCTGTCTTCTAGTTCTTTTCCTGTCTTCTAGTTCTTCTTTTTCTAAGGCTTTGAGATGAAGAGTCAATTCATTTATTTGTTGATTTTTACTTCTTCTAATGAATGAATTTAGTGCTATGAGCTTTCCTCTTAGCACTGCCTTCATGGCATTCCAGAGATTTTGATATGTTGTATCAGTTTTCATTTGCCTCTAAGAATTTTTTTATCTCTTCCTTGATGTCTTCTGTTATCCATGCATAATTCAATAGCATATTATTTAGTTTCCAGGTGATGGAGTAGTTTCTGTTTTTTAATCTGTCATGGATTTGTAATTTTATTCCATTGTGGTCAGATAGGA
>CM053404.1:83617406-83685521 GCA_028644305.1 Xerus rutilus
GAGTGATATGTTTTTTCCCACCCTTTCACTTTCAGTCTGTGGATGTCTTTTCCTGTGAGATGAGTCTCTTGAAGACAGCATATTGTTGGGTCTTTTTTTAAAATCCAGTCTGTGAGTCTATGTCTTTTAATTGGTGCATTTAGGCCATTTACATTCAGGGTTATTATTGAGATATGATTTGTAATTACGGTCATTTTGGTTTGTTTTTGGTTTTTCCCTTGAGTTGTTTTCTCTTTTGAATGGTCTTTCCTTTAGTGTAGTTCCTCTCTTTGAACATTTTCATTGTTGGTTATCATTTCCTCCTCATGGAATATTTTGCCAAGAATGCTGTGTAGTGCAGACTTTCTTGCTGTAAATTCTTTTCACTTTTGTTTATCATGGAAGGTTTTTATTTCATCATCAAATATGAAGGTCAGTTTTGCTGGATATAGGATTCTTGGTTGGCATCCATTGTCTTTCAGGGCTTGGAATATGTTATTCCATGATCTCCTGGCTTTTAGGGTCTGGGTTGAAAAATCTGAGATACGAATTGGTCTCCCTTTATATGTAATCTGGTTCCTCTCTCGCGTGGCCTTTAAAATTCTATCCTTATTCTGTATGTTGGGCATTCTCATTATAATGTGTCTTGTTGTAGATCTGTTGAAATTTTGTACATTTGGTGTCCTATAAGCCTCTTGTATTTGATTTTCCATTTCATTTTTCATATTTGGGAAATTTTCTGATATTATTTCATTGAAGAGATTGTGTGCATTCCTTTGGTTTGAAATTCTGCACCTTCTTCTATCCCAATAAATCTTACATTTGGTCTTTTGATGCTTTCCCATATTTCTTGAATGTTCTGTTCATGATTTTTTACCATCTTCACTGTATGGTCAAGTTTATTTTCAAGGTTGTATATCTTGTCTTCATTATCCAAGGTTGTGTCTTCCATGTGATCTAGTCTGCTGGTGATGCTTTCTATTGAGTTTTTTATTTAGTTTATTGCTTCCTTCATTTCAAGAATTTCTGATTGTTTTTTTTTCACAATATCTAGCTCTTTCTTAAAGAAAAATCTTTTGCTACTTGTAATTGCTTTCTTATCTCTTTGTTAGAATGATCAGTGGTTGCCTTTATTTGCCTATTTCTTTGTTGGATTGATCAATTTTTGCCTGTAATTGTTCACTTACGTCATTCTTTAGTCCACTGATCATTTTAATTATGTACATACTGAATTCTTTCTCTGACATTTCATCAACTGTGCTGTCAATGGATTCTGTTACAGTGGTATCCAGATTTATTTGGGGCACTTTCTTCCCTTGTTTTTTCATGTTGATTGTGTATCTTCCTTTCTTGAAATACCAATCTGAGGTATTGCAGCTTCTATCCTATTATCTTGTATTGACACCCCAGATTACCTGTGTCTCACCTTGGAGCTACTTCTGTTCCCCTAGTGTCCCCAGATGGGCACTACTGCCACTAAAGTTGGTGGTGGAGGTAGTGGACGTACCTCTAGAGGGCAATGGGAGTGGCCTTGGCTAGACTCCTGAGGCGGCCCCTGAGGGCTGTTTTGCCCCTCTCTTGCACTCCTGCTGGTGAACAGGAACTCTGGAGCGAAACTGTAGGCAGGCCTGGGTCTCATTTAGGTAGGGTCACAAGCAGGAGAGTTTGTGTGTGACACTTACAGTGAATGTGAGCTCCCCTGGGGCTGGAGGCTAGCAGGCTCTGGTCTGCCTTCAACTGGGCATCCCTGGCATTCCCTAAGGGTGGTTTTGGGCCTTCTGTCTCACCTGACCACAGGAACTCTGGAGCGGAACTGAGGCGGAACCAGAGCGCACTTGGGTGGGGCGTCTTCATGCTGGGATCTCTGCAGGCGATTCTTACCCTTGGTGTGCCTTCCTCTGTGGCTGGTAGCTATCAGTCTCTGGTCAACTCTTAGTTGGACACCAGTGGAGTTTCCTGAGGGTGGATTTGGGCCCTCTGAGGCTTCTGCTGGTCCACAGGAACTCTGGAGCAGAATTGAGGTGGGCCCAGGTCGCCCTTGGGCAGGGCTGCCTAGTGCTGGTGTCTCTGGAGTGACTCTTGCCCTGAATTTGGGTTCCCCAGTGGCTAGAGGTAGGAGTCCCTAGTCTCCCTTTGGCTGGACAACTGTGGAGGTTCCTGAGGGTGGCTCTGGGCCCTCTGCAGCTCCTGCTGGTCCAAGGAACTCTGTACTGGAACTGAGGCAGGCCCAGGCTGCCCTTGGGCAGGGCTACCTCACACTGGGGTCTCTGCAGGGACTCTTACCCTGAGTTTGGGCTCCCCAGTGGCTAGCGACTAGCAGTCCCTGGTGTCCCATTGGCTGGACACCCACAGAGTTTCCTGAGGGCAGATCTGGGCCCTCTGCAGCTCCTGCCAGTGCACAGGAACTCTCTCAAATTTTTAATTCATCAAATGGATTAGTCCAGTGATTAGGTTACAGGTCTTATCATCTATTTCACCTCTGTACATTCCTGTACTGTATAACATGAGTTTGGGGGGTGATACTTCATGTCCAAGTCATAACATTCTTCCCCTGGCCCCCAAAAGTTCATATCCATTTCACAATGTAAAATACATTCAGTCCATCTCTGATGGTCCCCATAGTCTTAACAGTTTTGGTGTTGCTCAATAGTCCAAGCTCAAAAGTTTGCCTTGGGATTCAAGGCAAACTCCTGGCTATGAGGCCTTGTAAAATCAAAAGCAAGTTCTATGCATGAAATATATAATAGCCCAGAGTAAACCTTCCCATTTCCAAAAAAGGAAAAATGGGGTATAGAAAGAAGCGATGGGACCAAAACAAGTCCAAAACCCAGTTAAAAAACAAAGTTCTATAGCTCCACACCCAGCAACTGGGGCACATAGAAATAGGATGTGATCTCCAAAGAGCTTGAGCAGCCCCAGCTGTATGGTCTTGCCTGTTGCAGTCCACATGGCCTCTCTCTGTCTTGGGCTGACTCTATCCACAGTCAGAAGCTTTCCTTAGCCACTGTCCACATCACTGGCATCTCATAATCTCAAGGGTATCCACAGTAGTTTTGGCTTCCTTCTTAGAGCTTCACATATGACCATTTCAGGAGCTGCCTTTAGGAATCTTGACCCTGCTACTTTGCCTAGTCTCCCAGTCCTTCCTTTGAAATCTTGGTATAAGTCTCTATGACCCCTTAACTCTAGCATCCTGCATTCCTGCAGAACCAGAACCATGTGAGTGACACCAAGGTCTACTACCAGCTCCAGGAGTAGCTGGGCCTGCTTGGCCTACAGCTGTAGGGATCTCTGAATGATTGAGCTGCTGAGTACAATAAATTGAATCCTGGGGAAACAATTTCTTTGGCACCCCTATATAGGGAGTGTGCCCCTATGGTTTTTTTCTCAAAGAAGTTTTTACTTTTACACTTGTATACATGTGATGGATGTGTTCCTGCTGATTCCTGAGATACCCCCAAAACATTTTTCCTATTGTCTCTGTGTAAAGTACTTAGTTTCTCTTTAATGGCAGTAATTTCTTCAACTATGCCTTTCTTGGTCCCAATTTTACATGTGCTTCTTTTCTAACCAAACTACACATTTTCCAAATCCTTCCTCTCTGCTTTTTTCTCCTGATTCTTCACAGAAATCCTGGCTAAAAATTTCCAGCAATACCCATGCCCCACCTGGATTCTATGCTGCCTTGAAATTTCCTCTGAGAAGTTAACTACTTCATCACCTTTAAATTCAGCCTCACAGAAAGTCTCAGAACAAGGGCAAAATATATACAAGTCTTTGCTGGAATATAACATAAGTGGTGGCCTCCTGTACAAACATCAATGGACCCTTCATTCCTTGAAATCTCATGAGCACAGTCTTTACCATGAGCATTCCTGTCAGCATTCTAGTATTCTGAGCTCCTACCAGAATTACCCATTAAGCTCCAATTACAACATTCTAAGTCTTCTCCATTCTGCTTCTCCAAACTTTTCCAAACTCTTCCCACAAATCAGTTCCAGAGGCTTCTGAACCATATGGTCAGGTACTGTCACAGCAATGACCCCACTTCTTGGTGTCATTTTATGTGTGATTCAGTTTTTCACAACTGTGACCAAAATAAGAAAACTTTGGAGGATAAAAAGATTATTTTGAGTTCATGTTTCAGAGGATCAATCCACAGTTGTCCAAATCAATTGCTCTAGGTCCAAGGTGAGGCAGAACATCATGGTAGAAGTACATGGTAGAGGAAAACTGCTCAGCTCATGGCAGCCAGGAAGACAGGAAGAAGGAGGGAGAGATAGAGAGGGAGGGAGAGGGGGGGGGAGAGAGAGAGAGATATGAAACAATAGGTCAATATTTAAGCCTCAAGGGCACAACCCCTGTGACCTACTTCCTCTAGTCAAGCCCTATCTGCATACAATTACCATTTAGTAATCCATTCAAATTTTTATCACATTAAATGAATTAATCCACTGATGAGATTACAGCTCCCATAATCTAATCATTTTACCTCTGTACATCCCGCATTATATAACAAGTTCTCAGGGAAAATCTCACACCAAACCATAATATTCTTTAAGACAAACAGACAATACAGTTGAACACAAAATCAACTATATTTAATTTTCCATTTCCCATTCTATACTATTATCAAGCACAAAATTAATTTGTTCTTCTAAGTCTTAATTTTATTTAAATCAGAGGTGTGACAAGGTGTAAACTATAAAGTGAGAGGTGGACCAGTTTCAGCATGAAGAATGATGCTTTAGCATCTGCCATTATTTTTTTCTTTTTAAATATTTTTTTTTTTAGTTGTTGATGGACACAATGTCTTTATTTTATTGTTTTGTATGTGGTGCTGAGGATCGAACCCAGGGCCCCACGCATGCGAGGCAAGCGCTCTACCGCTGAGCTACAATCCCAGCCCTGCCATTATTTTTTTAAAACCATTCTTTACCCTTATTCCAACTGGCTTCCAATTATGTATTAAATACAAATTTGGGGCATATAAGTTCAGAGGTCTGAGAGGAGACTATAATGGTATTATCTTCTTATGAAGTTTCAGATTTACTATGGTGAGTTATGTTATTCTGATTACATACAAGGATGGTGAGCAAATCTGATCTCTCTCTTAAAAAGCATCAGTGGAAAATTAGAAAATAAGCAGACTGGTGATACAAAATAGATTGTACTATGAGGAAACATTAAAGAATAGGTAATTTAGAAATAATCATTAACTTATAAAAATGTATTATAAGATAATACATTTGGCTAGTTGTTTTCATTTCCTGAACATGACCAAATAAGTGAGTTTCAAATGAAGTAGAAACTCTCCTTAAAAAAAAAAATTGCCTGGTAGAATGTTTTTCTGTAATAATAAATTTTCTCTCCATAAGAAGCTACACAGAAATTCCTGATGCAAATGTTTCATTTCAATACTTCCCAATTTTCCCTGCTATTACCTCTTTAAAGACCTTATTTCACACTTCACTATAAGCCCCAGATATGGAGGAACTATAACTTTTTATTGCTGCATCTCAGAGTATCTAAAACAATACCTGGCACATACTGGGTACTTAATAAGTAGTTATTGCATGAATTAATTGCTTTAGGAATTGAATTAACCACTTGCTCTTGGATCCCTGAGCCACATACAAAAAAGTTTAAAAAAAAAAATCATCTCTACACACCAGGCATGTTGGTATTCTGGTTAATAGTCCCAACTACATCCACACACACTCACCAAGGTTCCAGATGTGTGACTGAGGCCCTCTTTGACCCTCCAGACAAACTAAATTTTATTAAATAAACTCCATTATTGTCAAACAGAACAGAAAGATCACCCATCAGACTTCTCCTCAACTTGCAGAGACAAAAAAATATTTGTAGATAAAATGTAGTGGCTATTATTTGAAACCATAAAAATTTGAGGGTGGTTTGATCAGTAATATATAACTGGGCCAGTAACAATGTGAATTTTTAAAAGAGTTAATAGATCCCAAAATCAAATTAACAGCTTGTTTCCAATTATTGCCATAGTTTTAAAAAAAGATTAAATTGATGTGGTAGTAATATTTTAGAAAGGAATGCAATGAAATTTTCATCTTTTTTAAAACTGATAAGCAGCTACTTTGACTTCTGTAAAGTGCTTGGCAAGTTGTTCCATATCTTTGAAGACAGAAAAATATGGACTCAAAATATGCTTAGATATGTAGAACTATAACTTGTTGAAGAAAGCTACCCAGAGGATGTTGATGGAGTACTTGATTTCAATCTGGTAGAATACCTATAATGGAGTGCAACTGGGTATTTCCGTGCTTTACTCTAGAAATATTTTTTCATGAACAAATAAGACACAAAAATATATGAAATAGAAAGAACACAATGTTTGGAGGAATTCACAACACAGTAAATACATTCTGGAAATTAAGCAGTCTGAAATATTATACTATAACAAGATAAAATTTTCCTTTTTATTTGGTTTTAAAATATTCAACATTAAATATACTATCAGCCATTTTTAAGTGTATGGTTCAGTAGTGTTAAAGTATATTCACATTGTTGTGCAGTAGGTCTCTACAACTTCTTTCAAAACTGAAAGTCTACCCCCATTAACTTATTTTTACCTTCTCCTCTCAGCCCTTGGCAACTACCATCCTACTTTCTGTTTCTGTCAGTTTGACTACTTAGAGTTAAGAGAAATTATACAGTATTATACAGACAGAGTGCAGGGTTTTAGTTGTTGAAGACTGGGAGAAGGGAACAAGCAGGAGAGAAATCTTTCTGTGATTGATTCATTTCACTTAGCACGATATGCTCCAGTCTCATCCATGTTATAGCATGTGTTAAAATGCTTCCTTCCTAAAGTGGATAATATTACATTATACGTATATGCCACATTGGCTTTATCCATTTTCTGCCAATGGATGTCCACCTCATTCCTGGCCATTTTGAATAATGATGCAATGCACATAAGTGTGCAATTATCTCTTCAAGATCTTCATTTTAATTCATCTGGTTATATAGCCTAAAGTGGATTGTTGCTTCATATGGTAATTTTGTATTTGTTTGTTTTTAAGAAATTGTTTTTTAAATATCTTTATTTTATTTATTTATTTTTAGGTGGTGCTGAGGATCGAACCCAGTGCCTCATGTATGCAAGGCATACACGGAGCCACAATCCCAGTGTATTACCACTGAGCCACAATCCCAGCCCTGTGTTTTTTATATTTTAAAGAATCAAGTAAAGTTCAAAAGTTTCACCATTTAAACTCACTGAAAACAGTGAGACCCGGGGATCAGTTATGGAAATCTTAGAAAGGACCATCTGAGCAGCCAAAGAATAGAGTGAACAATAATCAAATACTAAACAACTAAAAATTCCTAATAAGGAAGAAAATGCAACAGGATTCCAAGAGAGTACTTCTCTTCCCACCAAAGGTCTTCTTTCCCAACTCCCAGGCATGGAAACCTTTATTTTCTTCTAACGGATTTTTTTACCCTATGTCTTCCAATAGATACCTTGTCTTTTCAGCTCCTAGCAATTTGAAAGAGCTCATATTTTCTTGTGGAATTTTCTCTGTCCAAAAGATTATGATCAATTTGGGAAGCAAAGTATATTTCATCATAATGTATTGATATGTGAGAATGGATTTGTTATACTAGAATATAATTTGGCCATAAGAAGGAATGAAGTACTACTGAGACATGCTACAGCATGAATACCCCAGAAGCAGCACGTTTAGTGAGAGAAGTTCGACATCAAAGGTCTCACCCAACATGGTTCCATTTATATGGAACATCCGGAACAGGTGAGTTCATAGAGACAGAAAGCAGGGTTTTAGTTGTTGAAGGCTGAGAGAAGGGAACAATCAAGTGTGAAATCTTAAACAGCACACAACTTTAATTTAGGGTGATGAAAATGCTTTGAAGCTATATGGGGCAATGATGGCACAACACTGCAAATATGCCAAGTGCTCCTGAATTTAAAATGATTAATTTCGTGTTATTCAAATTTCATCTCTATTAAAAAAATAAAGAATTTGCTGGGTAACGAGTTCTAAATGTGCAGTATTATTCCACTATTTTTAACATGTAAAATGACACATTCCAGGCTTTTTGTTCACAGATTCCTCTTTTGCAAATTTGCCCATTTGATAAAGTTTATTACTACCTGAAAACCAGTGCTCACGGTGCTGTCTTGGTCATTCACCAGCATGTACAGAGTAACAAATACCGAGTTGCCCAAAGTGCACATTCCCAGCTGCCAAATGAATAACATTCTACTTTCTCGTTCTAGCTCTCACACTATAAACAAGTGCCATTCTCTGAGTTATTAGTGCATGCTTTTTGTATTTTTGTGCCTTTTGTTGGTTATCTCAGTTTTTAACTCCCAAGCATAAGCACTTAGTATTCCAAGTGCAAGAAAGCTTAGGGAGAACATGCCTATGTTGGACAAGTATTCCTTAGGTGTGAGTTATAGTGCTGTTGGCATTGAGTTCATGTTAATGAATCAATCTATTTTAAATCATGCATCTTTGAACAGAACTACCCATAAAAGAAAGTTACATATTAATCAGCTGGTGAAAACATTGTGGCAAAAGACACTTGGGTACCTCACCCTGTGCTTCCCCAAGGAGCCATGATTCAGTATTCAGTTTAGTGTTCCAGCTGACTTTACAGAACACAACACCATGAATGATAAGAATCAATTGTATATAAAAACAAATATATAGATGTCAGTGAATATTGGTACATAATAACACAAAACAATTTCCATGTAAATAAAAATATATAACATACTCACTATCCTGCAAAAACTGGGCACTGCATTTTAGTAAACAAGTCACAATTTGAATTTCTATGTAGATAGCCAAAGAATATGCACATGAAGAAATGCTTTGGTGAAAAGTGGTACAAAGCATATAAGAAAGAATATATTTGAAGCATTCTAATCCAAGCACTAAAAGCAAATATTTCATTTTGCTTTAATACTAACACACAGCAGGCAACACACAAAAATATGAATTCATATATATACTGTCATTTCAATAAAATATCTCTACAAAACAGGAAGGAAAAGTGCAAGAACATATGTATCATAAATGTTTTTTAGTAATCTTCAACCGCAGAACCTAGAAATCACCATCTTCAAAAACATGCAAATCATTGTTCTCAAAACTTCACATTCCTATGCCTTTGCTTGAAGCCCAATGAGTCTCTTCATTGCTGCATCCACTATATTAAAAACTGAAGCATCTCTATTCAAAAAATAAATTCTCTGTCCTACCAACATGGACATTATTGTATACACATTTCTGAAATAATCTCACCCTGTGTCTTTCTTTACAACATATAGTTTTATCATACTCTCACAAGTTTCTTCTTTCCTATCAATCATACTTTGCATTTTTGATCACCATAGCCAATACTATGTCTACAAATTCATATGAATCTTTTTGAAATTTTCTTTTATTTATTTATTTATATATTCTACTTATGTATATGTGACAGCAGAATGCATTTTGATTCATTGTACACAAATGGAGCACACAACATTTCATTTCTCTGGTGGTACATGATGCAGAGTCGCACCATATGTACAGTCATACATGTACCTAGGGTAATGATGTCCATTTCATTCCACCATCTTTCCTGCCCCCATGTCTCCTCCCCCACCTTTGACAAAAGTTCCTCCATTCTTCCCATCCTCCCTCCACCATTATTAATCAGTATCCAGTTATCAGAGAGAACATTAGGCCTTTGGTTTTTTGGCATTGGTTTACTTTGCTTAGCATGATATTCTTCAATTCCATTCATTTACCTGCAAATGCCATAATCTTATTCCCTTTTAATGCTGAGTAATTCCATTATGTATACACACCACAGTTGCTTTATCCATTCATCTACTGAAGGGCATCTAGGTTGGTTCCACAGTTTAGCTATTGTGAATTGAGCTGCTATAAACACTAAAGTAGCTGCATCACTGTAGTAGGCTGTTTTTAAGTCCTTTGGGTGTGGACTGAGGAGTGGGATAGCTGGGTCAAATGGTGGTTCCATTCCAAGTTTGCTAAGGTATTTCCATACTGCTTTCCATAGTGGTTATACCAATTTACAGTCCCACTAGCAATGTATGAGTGTGCCTTTTCCCCCACATCCTCACCAACACTTATTGTTGTTTGTATTCTTGATAACTCCATTCTGACTGGTGTGAGATGAAATCTTAGAGTAGTTTTGATTGCATTTCTCTAATGGCTAGAGATGTTGAACATTTTCTCACATATTTGTTGATTCATTGTATATCTTCTTCTGAGAAGTGTCTGTTCAGCACCTTAGCCCATCAATTGATTGGGTTTGTTTTTTTGGTGTAAAGTTTTTTTGAGTTCTTTATATATCCTGGAGCTTGGTGCTCTATCAGATGTGCATGTGGCAAAAATTTACTCCCAGAATGTAGGCTCTCTCTTCACCTCATTGATTGTTTCTTTTATTGAGAAGAAGCTTTTTAGTTTGAATCTATCCCATTTATTAACTCTTGATTTCATTTCTTGCACTTTAGGAGTCTTGTTAAGGAAGTTGGGGCCTAATCCAACATGACAAAGGTTTAGGCCTACTTTTACTTTTATTAGGTGCGGTGTCTCTGGTCTGATTCCCAGGTCCTTGATCCACTTTGAGTTGAATTTTGTGCATGGTGAGAGATAGGGGTTTAGTTTCATTTTGCTGCATATGGATTTCCCGTTTTCCCAGCACCATTTGTTGAAGAGGCTATCTTTTCTCCAATATGTTTTTGGTGCCTTTGTCTAGTATGAGATAACTATATTTATGTGGGTTTGTCTCTGTGTCTTCTATTCTGTATCATTGGTCTTCATGTCTATTTGGGTGCCAGTGAAAGGACAAGACCAATGCCATCTTAAGACTCTGGGTCTTTGCCCTATCAACCCGGCAGCGCCTACTCAGTTTCTGAAAATTGCAACACACTCAATGGCACCCTGCTCTGGTGCCAGTGAGTCGTTTTGCAATTTGGGCCAACCAATCAGGAAACTAAACATTGGGCCCACTACAGTCAAGCCTATTAGCCTAAAGGTCAACTGATCTCACACTGATCTCACCTACCTTTACCCAATCCTATAAGTGACAAGACTACTGTTCCCCTGAGTGCACTTTCCTATACCCAACCATGTAACACCAAGCCATGCACTCCCCTGTTTGTGGTTGAAACCCATAAAAATTCCTGTTCCCCTAGACTTGGGGCTGTACCTCCCTACCTGCTGCATCGGTGAAGGGTGCAGTCCCTGCTTGAGCTTGTAATAAAAGACCCTTTTGTGATTACACCGGAATTGGACTCCTCGTGGTCTCCAGTGGTCTCGTGAGCTTGGGCATTACACCAGTACCATGCCATTTTTGTTACTATAGCTTTATAGTATAGTTTAAGGTCTGGTATTGTGATGTCTCCTGCTTCACTCTTCTTGCTAAGGAATGCTTTGGCTATTCTGGGTATCTTATTCTTCCAAATGAATTTCATGATTCCTATTTCTATGAGAAATGTTTGGATTTGAATTGTATAGTGCTTTGGGTAGTATGGCAATTTTGACAATATTGATTCTGCCTATTTAAGAGCATGAAAGATCTTTTCATCTTCTAAGATCTTCAATTTTTTTCTTTGTGTCCTGTAATTTTCATTGTAGAGGTCTTTCGCCGTTTTTGTTAAATTTATTCCCAATTTTTTTTTTGAGTCGATTGTGAATGGGGTAGTTTTCCTAATTTATCTTTCAGAGGATTAATTACTGATGTATAGAAATGCATTTGATTTATGGGTATTGATTATATATCCTGCTATTTCCTGAAATCATTTATTAATTCTAGAAGTTTTCTGGTGGAATTTTTGGATATGTTTAGAATCATGTCATCAGCAAACAATGAAAGTTTGAGTTCTTTTCCTATTTTTATCCCTTTATTTTGTCTGTCTAATTGCTCTGGCTAGAATTTCAAGGACTATATTGAATAGCAGTAGTGAGAGAGGGTATCCCTGTCTTATTCCCATTTTTAAAAGGAATATTTCCAATTTTTTTTCCATTTAGGATGATGTTGGCTTTTGCTTTAGCATGAATAGCTTTTACAATGGTGAGGTACATTCCTACTATCCCTAGTTTTTCTAGTGTTTTCAACATGAAAGTGTGCTGTATTTTGTCAAATGTTTTCTCTGCATCAATTGATATAAACATATGATTCTTTCAGTCTATTGATGTGATGGATTACATTTATTGATTTCTGTATGTTGAACCAACCTTGCATCCTTGGAATGAATCCAACTTAATCATGGTGCACTACTTATTTAATGTTTTTGTATGTGATTTGTCAAAATTTTATTGAGAATTTTTGCATCTATGTTCATCAGGGATATTGGTCTGAATTTTTCTTTCTTTGATGTGTCTGTCTGGTTTTGGTATCAGGGTGATACTAGCCTCATACAATGAGCTTGGAAGTGTTCCTTCCTTTTCTATTTCATGGAATAATTTGAGAAGTGTTGGTATTAATTCTTATTTGAAGGTCTTGTAGGACTCCACTGAGAATCCGTCTGGTCCTGGGCTTTTCTTGGTTGGTAAGCTTTTCATGGTCCCTTCTGTTTCCATGCTTGAAATTGATCTGTTTAAATTGTGTATGTCCTCCTGGTACAGTTTGAGTAGGTCATATGCCTCTAGAAATGTGTCAGTAAATTTGGGGTTTTTTATTTTACTGGAGTAAAAATTTTCATAATAGTTTCTAATTATCCTCTGTATTTCAGTAGTGTCTGTGGTGATAGATTTTCATTACAAATTTTAGTAATTTAAGTTTTCTCTCTCCTTTTTGTTAGGGTGGCTAAGTGTCAATTTTATTTTTTTCTTCAAAGAACCAACTTTTTATTTTGTCAATTTTTTGAATTGTTTCTTTCATTTCAATCTCATTGATTTCAGTCTGGATTTTAATTATTTCCTGTCTTCTACTTCTTTTGGTGTTAGTTTGTTCCTGTTTTTCTAGGGCTTTTGAGATGTAGTGTCAGGTCATTTGTTGACTTTTTCTTCTTTTAATAAATGAGCTATAGTGCAATAAACTTTCCTCTTAGCACTGCCTTCATAGTGTCCTAGAGATTTTGATATGTTGTATTGAAGTTCTTGTTTACCTCTAAGAATTTTTTTATTTCCTCCCTGATGTCTTCTGTTATCCATGCATTATTAAATAGCATATTATTTAGTCTTCAGGTATTGGAGTAGTTTCCATTTTTTAATCTTTCATTGATTTCTAATTTTATTTCATTATAGTCAGAATGCAGGGTAGTATCTCTATTTTTTTTTTTTTTTTTTTTTTGTATTTGCTAAGACTTGCTCCATGGCATAACGTGATCTACTTTGGAGAAGGATTCATATGCTGCTGAGAAAAAGAGTGTATTCACTCAATGGATGGAATATTCTATATATGTCTGTTAAATCAAGGTTATTGATTGTTTTATTAAGTTCTATGGTTTCTTTGTTTAGTTTTTGTTTGGAAGATCTATCCGGTGTAGAGAGAGGTGTGTTAAAGTCACCAGTGTTGTGTTGTGTCCTATTAGATTCTTGTAGTTGAGAAGGTTTTGTTTGATATACATAGATGCCTCATTGTTTGGGGCATAGATATTTATGATTGTTATGTCTTGTTGATGTATGATTCCCTTAAGCAGTATGAAGTGTCCTTCTTTATCCCTTTTTACTAACTTTGGTTTGAAATCCACTTTATCTGATATGAGGATGGAAACTCCTGCTTGTTTACACAATCCATGTGAGTTATACATCTTTTCCCATCCTTTCTCCTTTAGTTTGTTGATGTCTTTTCCTGTGAGATGAGTCTCTTGAAGGCAGTATATTGGACTTTTTTTTTTTTATCCAATCTGCCAGTCTATGTCCTTCAATTGGTAAGTTTAGGCCATTCACATTAAGGGTTATTATTGAAATATGATTTGTATCCCCAGTCATTTTGGTTTATTTTTGGTGTTTAACTTGACTTGATTTCTCTTTTGATTGGTCTTTCCTTTAGTGTACTTCCTCTCTTTGCAGATTTTCATTGTTGTTTAATCATATCCTACTCACTGAATATTTTGCCAAGAATGCTCTGTAGTGCAGGCTTTCTCACTATAAATTTTTTAAACTTTTATTTATCATGGAAGGTTGTTATTTCATCATAAAATCTGAAGCTTAATTTTGCTGGATATAAGATTCTTGGTTGGCATTCATTTTCTTTCAGAGCTTGGTATATGTTGTTCCAGGATCTCCTAGCTTTTAGGGTCTGGGTTGAAAAATCTGTTGAGATTCGAATTGGTCTCCCCTTATATGTAATCTGATTCCTATCTCTTGCAGCCTTTAAAATTCTATCCTTATTGTGTATATTGGGCATTTTCATTATAATGTGCCTTGGTGTAGATCTGTTGTAATTTTGTACATTTGTTGTCCTGTAAGCCTCTTATATTTGATTTTCAAATTCATTTTTCATGTTTGGGAAATTTTCTGACATATTTTATTGAAAATATTGTGCATTCCTTTGGTATGAAACTCTGTGCCTTCTTCTATCCTGATAAATCTTAGATTTGGTCTTTTGATGCTATCCCATAATTCTTGTATGGTTTCTTACCATCTTCACTGTGTGATCAACTCTATTTTCAAGAGTGTATATTTTGTCTTCATTATCTGCAGTTCTGTCTTCCAAGTGATCTAGTCTGTTGGTGATGCTTTCCATTGAGCTTTTTATTTGGTTTATTCTTTCCTTCATTTCAAGAATTTTTTATTTTTTTATTTTTTTTTTGCAAAATCTCTATGTCTTTCTTGAACTATTCTTTTGCTACCTGTATTTGCTCCCTTATCTCTTTGTTGGTGTGTTCAATGGTTGCCTTTATTTGCTCACTTAAGTCATTCTTTAATTTACAGATCATTTTAATTATGTACATTCTGAATTCTTTCTCTGACATTTCATCAACTGCACTGTAAATGGATTCTATTATTGCAGTATCTTGGTTTCTTTGGGGCACTTTCTTCTCTTGTTTTTTCTTGTTGATTTTGTGTCTTCCTTTCTTGCAGTGCCAGTCTGAAGTATTGTAGTTTCAATTCTGTATCCTTCTAGTGGCCCTTCAAATTACCTGTACTTCACTTTAGAGTTCACTTCCAGTCTCTGGAAGGTGTCCCCCGATGGATGCTACTGCAACTAAAGATGGTGGCAGTGGCAGTGGAGGTTACTCAAGATAGCAATGGATGTGGCCCAAGATGGATGCAAACACTTTCAGAGATGAGGCTGAAAGGATGAGACTTACAATGGCTTTGGGCTGACTATTCAGAGATACAGTGCTGAGGTATCTCTGTGCTGAGCTGTGGCAGGCTGCTGCCTCCTGTCCCTGTCTGTTGTCCCAAAGTGGAGGCTACTACATGAGGAGGGCTATGACAATGGCTGCAGCACTCCAAGAAGAAGGGAGTGACAGTGTTGACCTCAACTCTGTGCAGGGGCAGTCCTGGGCCTGGCCTCTCACCCAGGTTTTCAGGGACAGTCCTGGGCCTGACCTTGGCCTGGGCTCCCCGGGGTTTCCCCAGAGGCAGTCCTGAGCTTGGGCCTGGGTTCCAGTGTGGGTTGGCGGATGGAAGGGGCAGTCCTGGGCCTGAATCTTTTAAATAGCTTTTTTAGAGAGGTGTTCACAGGTTGCAACAGATTTAAATAGTCTTCTAGAATCAGAGTTCCCTTAGATTCTTAACAAGTTTCATTATTTGAGATGCAAACAGGTTCAGGATCAAGACTGGGAATTTCTTTCTGTATTTTCTCTTTCCTATGTACCTGCTAGATTGTTTCTCCTTATGCTCTAGAGGATCAGTGTTGAAAAAAAGAAAGTAAACATTCATGTTTTCCTCAGTCTTAACTGGTGAACTGAAATTGCCAAGATTCTTTAACACTCACTCTAAAATTTTTTGTCCATGTGACCATTTCACAATTCCTACAGGAAGATCATGTTGGACATGAGTAATATCTTTCAGCTTTTTTCCAAGTCCTTCGTATATCTTTGCTCTGAAGCCTTGTTACCTAATTCTTTCATGAAGACTTACCATTTTACTTCAACCTAATGTTTTGACAATATCTCTGTGATCTCTAGACAAATAATGATAATGCTTTTAAATCTATAAGATTGGGGAAATAACAAAGTCTTATACCTTGAATCATCTGTGCAAGCCATCATTTCTAATTTTTCATAGTTACCCAAATGATATGAAACTAATCATTACTATACTCTTTTCCTTTTCAAAAAAATTTAGTTGTTATGATCCAATACTAGGGGATAGCATTACTGATATATAAGAATATTTTTCATCTTTTCAGCTGATTTATATTAATAATACATGATGACATTTTTAGTTTCTTTTTTTTTTAGTTTTTTAGGAGAGAATTGTTGATGACAACATACTAATGCATAAAATTAGGACATAATCAACAACCTCATAAGAATGTAGTAGGAAAAAATATAATATTTGCTAAATATTTTAAAACTGATATGTACTACACATGTGAAATGCATTTACATGGCATTATGATCAATTTTATTTTATATTTAGCTGGTGTCTTCCCTGATAAAGTGAGAAAAAAAGTCCCACAATATTTATCTGTCTGGTTTCCTCTCCAGTCCCCACAATAGAAGCTCATAAAATTACCAAAGCCAGTTCTCAAGACCAATCTAATCAAAATTTCTGAGTTTGGACCCAAACACTAATATTTGTAAAATCTCTGGTTGATGAGACAACTTAGTGCTAACTGGAACATGAGATGTCAGGCAGCATAAGCCACAGGACTGACCCCTGTCTTCTATGTGAATTCACTGAGAATCCTTCCTACATTTAATTTTAAATACAATCAAAGTCTATGGCTTTAGATATTCTCAAGTCAAGAAAACAACCTTCTATGACTAATAAAGAACTTTTCTTTATTTAAATATTGACATTTGTGGAAAAATTCTCCAGACTTCTGCTTTCAGTGTCTTGTTATCCTCTTTCTCATTGGATATATCGATCTATAATTCCTCCTTGATCTATGTCTATATCTTATTTTTATCAATATAGCACATAACTGCCCTATTACTTTTAACATATAATATTATTTTGCCTTAGGTGTTCTTTGTAAAAGGTTTGATCTACCATGCAAATGGTACCTTAAAATAATCCTTGGGCTTGGCAGCTACCGACATAGTCTGTGTCATTTCTCTTGCCACTTCCAATTATAACATGTTCTCATCTTGGACAAACAGTTTAATCTCTCTTAAATAAGATCTATTATCTTTAAAATGGAAGTGATAGTACCATGAATCTCACAGGGTGGTTATGAAGATTAAACAGAGTAGAGTTCAATGTAAATGCTGAACTGAAAGGATACTGTGCAAAAGCTGAGACTAGAAATCAAGTCATCTAATTCCTGAATGCATGTGATTTCCACTCATGCTTCACACTTTAAAATATGCTAAGGTAGACTTGTGGAAAGCCAACCTTGTCTCTAGCAGAAGTGGAAAAGTAAATCCTTCAACAATGACTAAAAGGAGAAAAAAGATAAAAAAAAAAAAAAAACATTGGAGGACTAGCAGTCACATTTTATGTCTGCATGTGTTTGTCTCTCCACAAATTCTTCTGTCTATCCCTTCCCAAAAGCCAAACAAGCTAGAGGCAAATGTCCTGCACCATCAGTGGTCACTTGAATGGAAACAAACTGATGAAACAAACTGATAATGTCACCATGGCAACCAGTAAGGGTATATCATATTTACACTTTTTGCAATGTATATTTGCAACTCAACCTAAAAGTGCTCATACATGAGATTTTTTACTTATGATTCCCACTCAATTTTTTTATTGATGTATTATGATTATACATACTAGTAGTATTCATTATACCACATTTATATGTGCACATAACATAAATTGATCAATCTCATTCTCTAGTACCTTCCCTTTCCCTTCCTTCCTCCCTCCTCCTGATTCACTTGCTCTACTCCATTGATCTCCTTATTCTTCTTATTATTCTTCTTATTATCCATTTAATTAGTGCATTATAATTATATATAATGGGATTCATTGTGGTGTATTTATACATGGACATGGCATAATTTGGTAGATTTCATTCTCCAGTATTTCCCCATCCCCTCCCCTCCTCCCTCCCTTTCAATCTTTCCTCTCTTCTATTGAGTTTCCTTCTATTTTTGCAAAGATCCCACTTTCTATTGACTTTTAAAAAATTTTCTCTTTCTAACTTCCACATACAAGAGAAAACTTAGACCTTTTGCTCTCTGAGTCTGGCTTAGTTTACTTAGCATGATGTTCTCCAGCTCTATCTGTGTACCAGCAAATGACATAATTTCATTCTTCTTTATAGCTGAATAAAATTCCATTGTGTATACACCACATTTTCTTTATTCATTTGTCTGTTGACAGGCACCTAGGCTGGTTCCATAACTTGGCTCTTGTGGATTGTGCTGTTATAAATATTGATATGCATGTTCTACTATAGTATGCTGATTTTAATTCTTTGGGATAAATACCAAGGAGGGATAGCTGGGTCATATGGTGGTTCCATTCCTTGTCTTTTGAGGAACTTCCATACTGCTTTCCAAAGTGGTGTACTCCATTCTTAAACCACTTTTTCATTTTGCTTTCTGTCAGATCTCTCTCTCTCTCTCTCTCTCTCTTTTTTAATGGTTCCTTTCATCCCTGATACCTAGGAAAATACTAGATTTTTCTTCATATTTTCATAAGAACTTAATTAAGTTAAAATTCACAAAAATATAAAGGACCCTCTGTGATTGGGTTCCTCTCAAGTTTACAATTCTCACACTTTTCCACACAGAGCCCCAGCACTCTCACTTGCAATTCCTTTTCTCTACCTCAGGTCTCTTTTTCACAACTTAAAAATTATACCAGAGATGACTAATTTTGCCCAATTTTAAATTACACAATTTTAAAATGCACAAAATAAACAAAGGCATTTTGTTGTTATACAATGAAACAAAGCAAGACTATAAAGCATAGTTCCCTATCTTCCACATGCCAAGCCATTTCTTTCTGAGAAGAGCCACCATTACCAGCTTCATACAAAGCCTTCCAGGTTTTTGTTTGTTTGTTTTTGGCATATGAAAGCACACTTATATTTTATAAGCTCTATCTGTGTATGTGTGTTCTTTATTGTGTATTTATTTCTGCTGGAAAGCTTAATAAAAGTGAAATTTCTGAAGACAAAGAAGGTATATATGTTTAAGAAAAAATTACAGATGATATTTTCAAAATATAAAACAACAATCATACTGAATGTATGAGAGTAGGGGAAGAATGAGGGGGAGAGGAGTAAATAAAAGAGAAGAGGGGTGAAAAAGTAGAAACTTCTACAGTTCTTGGATACAGAGGTCCCTTGAGAGTTCTTTTGAAGCCAAATTCGCTCTGTCTTTCTGCGTTTAGGTGACCAAGAACTTTTATATTTTCCTTTGGGCAAATTCAAATAGTTTTTGAAAAAAAAAAAGGCAAACAAGACATCTTACTTTTGGAAGTTGTCGAAGTTACTTATTGTTAATAGACACCTCCTGTCAAGTGAAGTAGTTTTATAGGGTTCTTCTCTTCCCCAAAAGGGTGGGTGGAATACATTAATTTGGCTAGGCCATAATATTTAAACTTCTGTAAAGTGCTCAGCCACTTAGTGTGATTTGTACATGAAAAGTCCCAAAATAAATATGGCACCTCCATCATGAAAAAAAAAAAATACAGTTTTTGCACTTGCAGCTGGAAAAATTCTAAGCAGTAATAATCTATAAGGTAATGAGGCCAAGATTGTGGTCTGTGGAAACCAGAAGTGGACTACTGGTTTTCCTCACTTTTGTTCCAGCCTCGTTTTCTTGACATTGTCCTTGAAATTAGGTGAAGGTCCTCTTTACCACTGCACTGAGCTTCCCACTGAGGATGCTGCTTTCCCTGGGTGTATTGTGACTAAATCTATTGGTACTAAAGCTGCCTGCCTTGGGGATTCCTTCTAGAATTCTCAAGTCACAACACATTAGCTTTCAAACTTTGTGATGATTAATCTGAATTGTCAATTTATTTGATTAGGAAATGCCTACGATTAAGAGGCTTCTGGGTGCCTCAGTGAGGGTGTTATGAAGATTCTTGGAATGACTGGCATGTGGAATAGCAAACTGAGGTGCAGTCCCACCCTAAGTGTGGGCAGCATAGTCCAATAGGTTGGAGGCTTAGATGGAACATAAAGTTGGAAGAACAAGGAAACAGCAGCAGATACAAGATTGATTCTTCTTGAGTGGGTTCTTAATTGCTGTTGCAATTGCCTAAGGACATCTGACTCCAGCTCCTTCACTTTTCCAAAGCAGACTCTGTCCACTGACTCCCCAGGGAGTTTCCATGTCTTCAGTACAGAACTGAAGCTGCATCATCCATCCCTCTTGTTCTGAGTTTCTAGCTTCTTGGACTGAGCAGCTAGCTACTGGTTCTTCCAGCTCTCTAGCCTACAGACAGCCATTGTGGAACTATCCTGCTTCTGGTTGTATAAGCCAATCCAGTAAATCCCCTTTTCATACTCATATGTGTGTATGTGTGTGTGTGTGCATGTGTGTGTGTCCTATTGGAGAACACTGACTAATATATACTTGTTCACAAAATGCCCCTTAGGCTTGCAATTTGACCAAGGAATATATGTCCTACCCACTCATGTCTACTTATCATTCCTTTCTTCCTGTAGCTTAACTCCAAATGAAAAGTGGGTCTAGCTGGATTATCAGTCAATTGATATAAAATTCTGCCCTCCACAATTTCTTTTTTTGCTTTCTCAGCATGCCTTTCTTTTATTCAACCCTTCCTCTCCTCTTTCCAATGATTCTTCAATCTTCAAAGAGACTTGTCAATACAAAGTTTGTGTATCACTTTGAAGTTTTCATTGCTGCAGTAAATATCACTAAGCATTTTCTCCAAAAGGTGACCTTCAAAAGGAATAAATCCTATAGATTCATTATGTGTCATTCTCCACAGTGCAACAGTGGCATTTGCCTAACATAGACAACAGATTTATTCTGTCATCACAAGCACAAACATACACTGAGTGTACTGATTCCAACTGACAATGACACAGCTGTAAGAGACACAAAATCAGAAATAATCAGTGAAGCAAATACCCGTGAAGCCTACTTCTATTTTAAAACAAATATGACTCTGACAATTTTATTTAACAATTTTAACAGCTATTTGGTTTTTATATTTGGCATGTTCCAAAATACTCAATGCACTTCTTCAGTATATGATACATACTATTCAAAAACCACATCACCATTATGATTATTTCTCCTATTTAATTTTATGCAGTATAAACAGAAAGGTGGGAGAATTTGCTGAAATTTAACAGGCTAATTATTTAGTATTGCTTCATCCTAAAACACAGGTGTGATGCTTACTGACCCTATCTCCTCACATCAAATTTTTCAGGGAAAAAAATCTTTAATTAAATAATATCTGATTAGTTGCAACAATGGCAAGGTGGGTGGTTTTTTCTGTGCCTGTCTTTGGTCTGACATGGATTTTGTGAATGTTTGATTTACAAATACAAGTTACAAATACAATGGAAAGTTAGAATGAGTGGTATCTCTTCAAGTATTGTCAAATCTAACAAGGTCAAAATTCAGAAGCTACTGAGTTGATGTCCCTGAATATTTTTCCACTTTAACATACTTTCATTAAAAAAGAAATACAAAATGATAAACAAGTTGATGTTCATTTCAGATCAATCACCAGAAAGTGATGAGCAAAGATGTCTAAGAAAGAATCACAAACTATAATGATAATTTACAAAAGAAATAAATATTGGTATGATCACTAGAGTGAATCTGAGTAATTTTGATAGCTAATTGCTCTCATGCAGATAATTTTGGAACATTAGTTGTTCCACTGTGTATTTTGCTAGGCTCAATGGGAAAATGTGATTTGAGAATTCCAGGGAAGAATGCTAAAGGGATAAGTGTTTTGGCAATAAATGGTTTATTAAATTTATAGGTAGTGATGTGTATATAAAAATCTAAAGAGAATAAACCCATTTAACATTAGCACACAAAATACATCAATGACACATATTCATAAAGGTACATCTATCATCATATATATTAAATATGTGCCTACACTAGTGTGTTTAATATTGAGCCAGATAAGCACATCAACTTGCCAAACAACTTTGAACTATTTTGTACTTGAATATGAGATATCTTGTGGTAAAATAAATAAATAAAATCAATTTTCATGCATATATGAGTTTGTTGGCATGAATTCAGCTACTATGTATAACTATAAAGCTCTAATAAAAAAAATAAAAAATGAGGTGGACAATTTAAATATGACATGCTATGAGTTGCTTTTCTCTATATGCAAAATCAGAATATTGTTAGTTTTTATAGCATCTCATGAAATTTTAAGTAATAAAGTAGCAAATACCTCATAATTAAGGGTTCAGCTCTTTTTTATTTTAGAAAAGTATTAACAGATTCAATATAGAAATTTATGATCCTATTAATATATTTCTAAATTTCTCATAAAGTAAAATAATCATCAGAAAATGAAAGCATATCATGAAGGTTTCAACAAAATGGAAAGTGTTTATGCTCAAACCCCACAAAAACCAAAATCACTGTTGTGAATCAGGTCCTCTCATTACAAATTCCAAGCAACTGTTAAATTTCTAAAAGTTAGGAAATTCTAAAGTTTCATTGCAAATAATCTGTAAGTCATTGTGTTCTATTACAAACTATAGCACAAATGAAAACAAAACATCTTTCAGCAAAACAATGTTAAAGTGAAATATTTTCAGTCTATGAGGCTATGGTATCCAAGGCAACCCAGTTGTGACTACATAGTAAAATTGATGTAAACCATCATGGGAAAATGCGGAAAAGGGTTTATAATAGTAAGTAGACTATTATTGTCAAAAGTCTCATGGTTTGAATACGAGTATCCCCCAAAGCTCCTGTGTTAGTGAATAAATGTTCAGAGGTAGAATGATTGGTTTATGAGTTATCAATTCATGCTAGTTTGAACGGACTGGGTAGTAACTGTAGGCAGGTGGGATTGGCTGGAAGAGGTGGGTCACTGGGGGGGGACCCTGGTAGGGTTCATATTCCCTGTGATCCCCTTCTCCATCCCTCTCTCTGCTTCCCAGACATCATGTCCTAAGCAGTTTTCTTCTGCCTCACCTTTCTCCCATGATGTGCTGCCTCACCAAAGGCCCAGAGCCAATCATAGACTAACCCTCTAAAACTGTGAGAAAAAAATAATCTTTCCCTCTTCTAAGTTTTTTTTTTCTGTCAAGTATTTTGATCACAGCAACACAAAGCTGACTAACACAGAAATTGGTACCAGGAATGGGGTCATTGCTGTGACCATTATCTGACCAGGTGGTTCAGAACCATTTGGAACTAGTTTGGGAAAGTTTGAAGATTCAGGCTAAATAAGCCTTATAATGTTTTTAAGTATAGTTTAATTGGTGATTCTGGTGGAAGCTCAGAAGACCATAATTCTGATAGAAATGAGAACTATGTTCAAGAAGTTATAAAGGAGAACAAGGACACTATTGAGAATTGGAACAGAGTGGACTAGACTATACATGTTCCATTCTGACAAAAAGAAAAGAAAACTTCTCTACATTTTGCCCATGGCTTGAGGCTTGATGAGGTCAAATTTAATGATGATGGAGTAATTCATCTTGTGGAGAAAATTTCAAGACAGCACAATATTCAGTCAGTGGTGTGGATTTTGCTGGCAACTTTTAGTCAGACTTACTGTGAGAATCAGGAGCAAAAGCAGAGCTGAAGGATTTTTAAAACTTGTAGTTTGACCAGAACTACAAGTGTGTGTAAAACTGGGGCCAAGGAAGACATGGTTGTTAAAGATATTACAGCCACTAAAGAGATGTGTGAGAGCATTTCAGGAATTTGCAAGACCACACCCATTGCAGGATCCAGAATATAAAAAGGAAACTTCCCTTGAGAAGAAATAATAGGGGTGAACTGTTTGCACAGAGAAGGGGGCTAAGAAGTTATTTCACTATTGTCAGTCACCCAGGCACTCAGAGACAGCTATAGTCATGATTCTAGGAGGCCCAGCTATTGCTTGAACTGGTGGCAGACTTCAGTGTCATCCATGTGCTACTGATTCTGCAGAAATGCAGGATGCTAGAGTTAGAGGGTCACTGAGACTTTTAATGAGATTTCAAAGGAAGGCCTGGAAGGCTAAGCAGAGTAGCAGGGTTGGAATCTCTGCTGACTGGCTCTGAGAGGGTGATACATAAACTGTGAAGGTGAAGCTGAGGCTGGAATGGAGACCCCAGGGATTAAGAGACAGCAGTAACATGGACTGTCTGCCAAGAAAAGTTGCTGGCTATGGAGAAAGCCAGGCTAAAACTGACAAAGCCCAAAGGGTGGGGCTGCCAAGCCCTTTGGAGAAAAAATCTTGCCACCATATACTTTAGCAATGTCACAGGGTCTATTTGCCTGGCTGGGTTTTGGTCTTGTTTTGGCCCAATCTCTTCTTTCTATGCCCCTGTTCTTCCCGTTGGAATATGAATGCTTATTCTGTGCCACTATATATTAGATATATGTATCTTACTTCTGATCTTCAGTCTCAGGTGAGACTTTTGGGCAATTCCAGAATTGTTAAGACTATGGAACTCTTAGAGATAAATTAAATGCATTTTGCATTTGAGATGGACATGTGCTTATGGGGGTCAGGGGTGATATGTTATGGTTTGGATATGAGATGTCCCCCCAAAGCTCCTATGTTAATGTAGGGGTGTTTGGAGGTGAAATGATTGGATTGTGTGAGTTGTAACCTAATGAGTCCATCCTAGTTTGAATGAACTGACTGGGTGGTAACTGTAGACAGGTGCAGCATAACTGGAGGAGGTGTTTCACTGGGGTGTGCCCTGGAAAGGTGCACCTTCTCTGCAGCCCCTATTCCCCCCCCCCTCTCTGCTTCCTGACTGCCTTGTCCTGAGAAGCTTCCTTCTACCACAGCCTTGTGCTATGATGCTCTGCCTCACCCTGGGCCCCGAGCAATGGGCTTGGCCAATCATGGGCTACACCTCTGAAACTATGAATTAAAATAAACTTTCCCTCTCTAAGTTGCTCTTGTCAGGCATTTTGGTCACAACAATGCAAGGATCACTAACACAAATAGTAAAAATCTGCTATAGTAGTAATAGACTTATAATTAGTAGTGAAAGAATCCATAATAGTAATTATATTATTATTTAGCTAATTTGAGAATTTCTAAATAGTACATCCAAAATATGTAAAAAATGCATTATAAAAACATTTTCTATTTCTGAAGTTTTACATAATAATCTATTATGCATTTATTTATATAGTAAGTTTGTCTTATAATGACTTTATGAGCCTAGATACAAGCATAATACATTGGGCAGTGCATGTTATAGTTTAGACCTAGAATGTTCCCCCAAAAGCTCATGTGTTAGGCAATGAAGCAATGTTCAAAGGTGAAAAGATTATGAGAACTGTAACTTCATCAGTGGATTAATTCATTTGATGTATTAATAATTTGAATGGATTGCTAGTTATTATTAAGGGCAGGTGGGGTGTAGCTGGAGAAATAAATCACTAGGGGAGTGTCCTTGGGAACTGTGTCTTATCTCTGGCTCCCTGCTCTTTCTTATATGCTCTTTCCCTATCCCTCCCTTCTCTCTCCATCTCTTCCTATCTCTCTCCTTCCCTCCCTCCCACCTTCCTGGCTGCTATGAGCTGAGAAGCATTCCTCTACCCTGCCCTTTCACCTTCCACCATGATGTTTCTCTCTTGGAGCCTGCAGATCACAAAGTGAATATTTGAAACTATGAAGCCAATATAAACTTTTACTCCACCAAGTTGTTCCTGTCTGGTATTTCACTCACAGTAACAAAAGCCAACTAACGCAGTGCATTACTAGAAGGAAAAGTATTTACAAAGTTTTCACTGGACTGCCCTTATTGGTAAAAAATATTCATATAAAATTATATGTTTGATACACTAAATTCTAATTCACAGGTAAGAGTTATTGTTAACTGTTCTAGAATATAGATATTATCTCCCTGTCTCCATTGCACACGAGTTGTGAATTATTGAATTTACATCATATTTTCATAAGGATTTGCCAATGTGTATATATCTGCCAATATTTCATGAATATTTTGAAATCTTGGATCACATGTTTCTCATCATTGCATCTCTTTAATAGCATCTGGTCCATGGAGGTTTTCAGCCCATGTTAAATGAAGGTATGATCTCTTCACAGTCAGGCTTTCTTTCCTTATTAAAATAAAATTCTGATGGCTATTAAAATAAATTTTAATCTTCATATGAATGCCAATTTTAATGTGAGCATTAGTGAACTGGGTCAGTGACTTTTTGCTTTCAGAATTTGTAAAACTCTTTCCCTTCTATTTACAAATATAAATTAATTCTCATGATGTTAGACCCCTTTAATTTATAGTCAGAAGAATAGAGCACTTGCCTACATGACTATGACCTCTCCACCTACTCCCCAGTTGACAATCAAAAACATCTGTTTCATTCAGTAAAAATCTTTATTTTAGGATTCATGCTGTGTCTGACACTGGGCAAATACATGAGGTAATTAGAAACTTCCACTCTTTTCACCATCCTTTAGGGTAGAATAGAAACACAATTAAATATTATATGAAAAGTTTTCTATACATAAAAGTGCTAAAACTGTACTCAGTTTGGCTTAACTGGCCATTTCCCCCGGAACTAATCATCTGTAATTTATATTGTTCACTTTGGACAGTTATATCAACAATGCCACCATTGTTACAACAGAAATCCACCCCTTGGTATTATTTTTATGGAAATTTGTAAACTATACACAATGAGTCATACTTACTATTTAATAATACTGATAATCCAAATTTTACTTGCCTGGGTATTCACAACTCATGTAGCCTCATCCCTTTAATATGTAATATTAATCATAATTAAACTTACATTAACTGAATATTAATTGTCAATATTTAATATTTATTTTTGTTAAAATATCTTGAATCCTATCCTACATATGGGGGAAATCTAACCACTCAACATTTTTCTCATTCATTTTCATTTCCAACTCCAACTCTGTTTCTGGTGAATTATTAATAACAGACTCATCTCCCATCTATGGATGGTCTGTTTGTCCATCTGGACCCAGAATAGTTTACTCTCCTTCTTTTTCCTGACAACACACACACACACACACAAAACAAAATACACAATCACTACAATCTTACACACACTACAATCTTAGGAACTGGTGTATAATAGACTTCAATTTCTAAGTAAACACTATACATCTGTTTTTTAATGTTACTTATTCATTTCAACCACTAGAATTTTCTCAGTTAATTTTTAATAGGTAATATATTCTCATTGTAAAAGGTAGAGAAATGTGGAAAGAAATCTTTCCCAGCCTGATTGTCCAGATTTTTTCCCCAGAGGTAACCACTATTGTTGATTTCTTATGTTTCCCCCTAGAGATATTCCTTATTTGAAGTGGGATTTTTCTTAAAAAACTTGGAATTGAACCATTTGACCCAGCTATTTTACACTTCAGTCTATACCCTAAAGACTTAAAAACAGCATACTTCAGTAATGCAGCCACTTCAATGTTTATTAGCAACACAATCCACAATTGCTAAACTGTGGAACCAAACAAGATGCCCCTCATAGATGAATGAATAAAGAAACTGTAGTATTATGCACAATGGAATATTACTTAGCATTCAAAGAGGATAAAATTATGGCATTTATAGGTAAATGGATGGAGTTGGAGAATATCATGCAAAGCCAATCCCAAAAAACCAAAGGATGAATGTTCTCTCTGATAAGTGGATGCTGATCCACAATGAGGGTTGGAGACATGGGAAGAATGGAGAAATTTTGGTTGGGCAAAAGGAGGAGAAAAGGGGGTATGTGGGCAGGAAAGATGGTGGAATGTGATGGTCATCATTACCCTAGGTATATGTATGACTGCACATATGGAGCAAAACTGCATCATGTATAACCAGAGAAATGAAAAGTGCTACATTTGTGTACAGTGAATCAAAATGCATTCTGCTATCATATATACCTATTTAAAATAAATAAATAAATAATTTTTTAAAAACAAGTAGGATTTTCACTGACTAGTTCTTTTCAATAGTCATTGGAAGGCTTTCTATTCCTCTTCCATAATACTTTAATGAAAATGGGTAACCTTTCTTAAAATCAAAATTGTATATGTTTATCATGTACAACATGATGTTTTGAAATCTGCTTACATTGTGTAATAGCTAAGTCAAGCTAATTAATATCTGTGTTACCTCACGTATTTATTTTTTGTGGTGAGAATATTTAAATCTTTGCTCTTAACAATTTTCAAGAATGCAATACATTATTATTAACTCCAATAATTCCACTTGACCCATAATTTCACCTTCCAAAGTTTTAGTTACCTGCAGTCAACTATGATCTGAAAATATTAAATAGAAAGTTCCAGAAATAAATAATTCATAAGTTTTAAATGGTATGCTGATCTAAAAAATATGATAAATTTTTGTACCATTTTGCTCCATTCTGAACAGTACATACATCATCCCTTTGTTCAGTGTATCCACCCTACATATCCTATCTGTTCAGTAGTCACTTAGTATTCATCTCAGTTATCATGTCAATTATCACATTATCACAGTGTTTGTGCTCAAGAAACCCTTATTTTACTTAATAATGGTCCCAAAACACAAAGATAGTGAAGCTTGCAATCCACCATATGAAAAAGAGAGGTCATAAATTATTTCCTTTAAGTAAGAAAATGAAAGCTATTGTCTTAATTAAGAAGGATAAAGTATATACTGAGGTTGTTAAGACCTATGGTAACAACGGGCTATGGGATTCCATATGGCACCAGGGTTGACTTGGAGGCTCAGTCCATAAGGCCGGCCAGGGACTTCTCAGGATAAAATAGTTTTCAGACTGAAATCATCTTCAGTCTGACAACTTTTGTTTTTTGTTTTTATTTTGTGATAAAATTTAAAATTGTGATAAAATCATAACATAAAATTTACCATTTTAAAGTGTATAATTCAGTGGCATTAAGTATATTAGTAATGCCATACAACTTCCACCATCTTATGTTCCAAATCAAAGCCCTGAACCTATTAAACAATCACTTCCCATTCTCCTTTCTCCTACTCCTACAAACTAAAAACCTGATTTTTGTCTCTGTGGATTTATCTATCCTGGATAGTTCATATAAATGGAATCACATTATTTGTGACCTTTAACATCTGACTTCTTTCACTAAGCATAAATTTCTCAAGGTCTATCCCTATTGTAGCAAGTATCATTCCTTTTTAAGGCTAAGTAATATTCTATTACATGGGCATACCACATATGTTTACCCATTGATTTGCAGATGGAAATTTAGGTTGTTTCCATCTTTTTGCTATTGTAAATAGTGCTGCCATAAATGTGTGTACAAGTTTTTGTTTGAAAATCTGTTTTCAGTTTTAGGGGACATATATCTAGAAGTATATTTATTGGGTCATAATATAAATCTGCTCAAATTATTGTGAAATACTCTCTCATAATTTGACACTGTCTTCTCTTCCAAAATTGTTTTGGATATCCCACCACAGTTCTCTCTAGTTCACTGTGAAAAGCCCAAACTCTTCTTATCTTGTTTTATAGAGTAGTTTAGATGGTTTCTTTCACACAATAAAATGAGTCCATCTTTACAAAGCCAAATTGTCCAACAAATGGTCGACTTCATAGGAGAGAACAATCGAACATAACAAGAAACATAAAGGAGAGAAAATAATAAATAATTTCTTCTGTTTCTTTTTGAAATTCTTCCCTCACCACGACTCTATTACAGAAAATAAGACATTTTTCCAGCTTAAGCTCCCCCTAGGCAACTCCCAAGGTCCTCTCTGTTCTCTCCGACCATCTGGAGCCCAACCTTTTGTTCTTCTAGTGCTTCTTTTCATCACACACATTTTAGAGGAATTATTTGTCTTGGGCTACACTGTTTTACCACTGTCTTGCTTTTTACTACTATCTCTAGAACCCCATTTAGAAAATGAAAAGATAAAAATACATGACAGTCATTTTGAACAGGTAGCTTTATGCTTTGACAGGGAACAGTTGTAATCTGACAGCAGAATGGCCCATGGGCATAGGAACAGCATGATGTGATTTGATTGTGACTTCCCCCACACCACTTGGATGTGATGTGCATATAGTAAGTGTCCAATAATAACTTGCTCATTGATTTATTAAAACATTATTCAACTGGCATAAATTTCCAAACACCTTTCATATGTCAATGTCTTCAGCTAACTAAATTGCTATTTATATTTTAGAAAAACAAAGTCGAGTGTTCACTAAAACTACACATTTGCAAAGTGGTGATGAACCAAATTTGTCATTTTAGTCTTCTTCTGGTTAACTCATTTCAGCCAAGACATCATAATAAGAATGATCATCTCTGGTGTTAAAACATTAAATCTCAAATGTTAAGAAAACAAAAGCATTCCTGAAATATATTACAGTAAAATTTATCTGATTCCAAATAATGGGGGGAAATCCAATATCAGGCTTGAACATTTCAACTGCTCAATATTTCTAAAGAAATATAGTTTTATTTCTTTTAAACATTATGTAGAAACAAATGCATCATAGGGGAAGATAAATATATATGTTCATCCTTCAAAAAGATATTTAAAACAATTCCTATTATGTAGTAATTTTATAAAACATAAAACCATCTTAATAAAAAATAATTCACTGTTTAATATAGAACTTTAAGGCATTCTAAAAGGATGACATATTATCTGAGTTCCATTTTTTTAAATACTTTTATTTATTTATTTATTTTTATGTGGTGCTGAGGATTGAACCCAGTGCCTCACACATGCTAGGTGAGCACTCTACCACTGAGCCACATCCCCAACCCTAAGTTCCATTTTTATTCTGGATTGTCCTTCACTACAAAAGACAAAAAAAGAGGTTTGAGATAATCTTCATAAAGAATATACATATTTTCTACATTAGTAGGATCATGGTGAAGACCTGAGAAACCCTCTGTACACTTACAGCTGCTTCAGATCAACGAGTTTTCTTCATTGCTTCACACATCAGAGGAGACTCTCCTTTTTGCATAGCTACTCATTGCAGGTCATTTCTGTCCATTTTTGCATCTGAGTTACTGAGGATTTGCTCAATGCAAGTGGCAGAAAGCCAGCTCAAACCTGATCTGATCTGACTAAAGAGTCAGACATATGTCCAGGGTTTAAAGGACAAAACTGACTGTCTATCTCTCTGTCTGTCTCTATCTCTCTCCACCCTTGTGTGTTTCTATGTGGGATTTTTGCATTTTTATACCCTTTCATTTTATAAAAATTCTATGTGTGTAAGGTGTACATGATGCTTTGATATACATAAAGATAGTGAATGATTACCATAACCACATAAATAAACATATTCATCTCCTCACATATGTGTTTTGTCATTTGTTCAACTGTGGATTGTGATTACCATCTAAAATGAACAGGAGGTGGCCCAGAACAGTCTGCCGACACCCATGGAGACCAGGCAGGCCCAGGACAGGCTGGCCAACCAGTGTGGAGCCCGAGCCCAGGACCAGGACCAGGACCAACCCACCAATCCTGAAGGAGCCCAGGCCCAGGCACAGTACTGCCCACCAGTACTGTGGCCAGTGGGCATAGGAACAGCATGCACACCACAGTGCTGCATCTCCAAACAGGCCACCTAAAGACATTGCCAGTTAGCCGCATCTCTAAAAGTGGTTGCCACCCTCATAGAACACCTCCAACACCATCTCAGGTTACCCCTGCTGCTGCCACCACCATCTTTAGTTGTGGCAGCTTCTATCTTAGGACACTAGCCAATGGCTGGAAGCCCAATACCAAGGTACTTACAGGTTTCATGGTACCTCACCACCAACCACCAATGTGGCCACTTCCATCTAGGGACAATATCCGGGACACAGAAGACTATCACCAAGGTCCCTGTAGGCTTGGTTACACCAGAGGTATCCCTGCTAGGTGCCTTAATAGCCACCATCTTGTCATATGGGCAGGAGAGAGCCTTACACTGGCTTACCTCTTTCTCTCTTTTCTTCTGTTAATAGCCCTCTTCTTTTGAGTCATCTTTCACTCTTCCTATGATCTAATACCTTTATTCCTACCTACACCTCATAAACATCACACCCTACCACCACCACTCCCATTTCTCTCTTTGTCCACCATTAGAAACTGTAGACCTTTTCGCAAACCTACTATTTATATTACAGATAATAATTGAATACATCGTTCCTGTTTATTGTGACAAAACTGTAATCATCTAAATAGGAAATATTTGGTTTAAGGCTGTATATCATTTTCATTGGGTGCTGTTAATATTAATCTCCCCGTTAGAGGTAAGACATGGATAATCTGCAGGGACACTATAAGATTACAGGGTAGAAACTGTAATACCTCAAATCTGCACTGGTAGAAGGGAAGACATATAGGAAGCATTAAAAGACAAGGGAAGAAAGTACCCCAAACAATCCAAGATGATAAAATAATAGAATCCATTGACAGCACAGTAGACAAAATGTCAGAGGAGTTAATAATGTACATAATTAAAATGATTTGCAAATCTAACAATGGCATAAGAGCAAATACAGTCAACAATTGATCACTGCAACAAAGAGATAAGAGAGAAAATACAGGTAGCAAAAGAATACTTCAAGAAAGACATAGAGATTTTTTAAAAAATCAGAAATCCTTGAAATGAAGGAAACAACAAACTAAATAAAAAGTCAATAGAAAGCATCACCAACAGACTAGATCACTTGGAAGACAGAACCTCAGACAATGAAGACAAAATATACACTCTTGAAAATAAAGCTGGCCACACAATGAAGATGGTAAGAAACCATGAACAGAACATGCAAGAATTATGGGATAACATCAAAAGACAAATCTAAGATTTATCCAGATAGATAGAGGAAGACACAAAGATACAAACCAAAGGAATGCACAATCTCTTCAATGAAATAATATCAGAAAATTTCCCAAACATGAATAATGAATTGGAAAATCAAATACAAGAGGCTTACAGGACACCAAGTATACAAAAGTACAACATATCTACATCAAACCACATTATAATAAAAATGCTTAGCATAGAGAATAAGGATAGAATTTTCAAAGTTGTAAGAGAAAAGTTTCAGATTACATACAGGGGAAAAACCAATTTGGATCTCAGCAGATTTCTCAACCCAGACCCTCAAAGCTAGAAGATCCTGGAATGATAGATACCAAACTCTGAAAGAAAATGGGTGCCAACCAAGAATCTTATATCCAGCAAAATTAAGCTTCAGCTTTGATAAATAAAAACCTTCCATGATAAACAAGTTAAAAGAATTTACAGCAAGAAAGCCTACACTACAGAACATTTGCAGCAAAATATTTCATGAGGAGGAAATGAAAAACAATAATGAAAATCAGTAAAAGGAGGAACTACACTAAAGGAAAAACCAATGAAAGGAGAAACCAAGTCAAGTTAAAAAATGAAACAAAACAAAACAAAATGACTGGAAACAGAAACCATATTTAAATAGTAATCCTGATTGTGAAAAGCCTAAAGTTACCAATTAAAAGACAGACTGGCAGATTGGATCAAAAAAAAGGCCCAACAATATGCTGCCTTCAAGAGACTCATCACACAGGAAAAGGCATCCACAGACTGAAGATGAAAAGATGGTAAAAATATAGCACTCAATGGACACATAAACAAGCAGGAGTTTCCATCTTCATATTAGATAAAGTGGACTTCGAAGTTAACAAAAAGGGCTAACGAAGGACATTTCATACATCAACGGAATTATACATCAACAAGACATAACAATCATAAATATTTATGCCGCAAACAATGGAGCATCCAAGTACACCAAACAAACCCTTCTGAATTTCAAGACTCTAATAGACCACAATACAATAATACTGGGTGACTTTAACATACCTCTCTCGCCACTGGATAGAACTTCCAAACAAAAACTAAACAAAGAATAGAACTTAATATTACAATCAATAATTTAGACTTAACAGACATATGTACAATATGTCATCCATCAATAAGTGAATACACTTTTTTCTCAGCAGCACATGGGATCCTTCTCTAAAATACACCATATCTTACGCCACAAAGCAACCCTTAGCATACACACAATAAAAAAAACACAGATTATACCCTGCATTCTATCAGACCATAATGGAATGGAATTAGAAATCAGTGATAAAATAAAAAATAAAAGCTACTCCAACAATTGGAGGCTAAATAATAGGCTATTGAGTGATGCATAGATAGCAGAAGACATCAGGGAGGAAACAAAAAAATTCATAGAGTAAAGGAGAATTCTAATACAACACACCAAAATCTCTGGGACACTATAGACAGTAAATAATTAAAATCAGAGCTGAAATCAATGAAATTGAAACAAAAGAAACAATTGAAAAAATTTACAAAACAAAAAGCTGGTTCTTTGAAAAAAAATAAATAAAATTGACAAACTCTTAGCCACTCTAATGAAATGAAGGAGAGAGAAAATTCAAGTTACTAAAATTCATGATGAAAAAAGAAATATCATGACAGATACCACTGAAATACAGAAGATAATTAGAAACTACTGCAATAAAATAGAAAATATTGACAACACTGACAAGTTTCTAGAGAAATATGAGCTGCCCAAACTGAATCAGGAGGACATAAACAATTGAAACACATCAATTTCAAGCAATGAAATAGAAGATGCCATCAAAAGCCTACCAACAAAGAAAAGCCCAGACCAGAGGGATTCTAAGCCAAGTTCTACAAGACCTATAAAGAAGAATTAATACCAATATTCCTCCAATTATTCCATAAAATAGAGAAGGAGAGAACTCTTCCAAACTCATTCTATGAAGCTAGTATCAACCTGATACCTAAGCCAGAAAAAGACACATCAAGGAAAGAAAATTTCAGACCATTACCCCTGATAAACATTGATGCAAAATTTCTCAGTAAAATTCTGGCAAATCACATACTAAAACATATTTTAAAAATAGTGCACCATGATCTAGTGGTGTTCATCCCAGGGATGCAAGGTTGGTTCAACATACAGAAATCAATAAATGTAATTCATCACATTAATAGACTTAGAGATAAAAATCATATGATCATCTCAATAGATGCAGAAAAAGCATTTGATAAAATATAACACCCTTTCATCTTTAGAACACTGGCAAAACTAAGGATAGTAGAAACATATCTCAACATTGTAAAAGCTATTCTGTGCTGTGCCCAAGGCTAACATCATTCTAAATGGAGAAAAATTGAAGGCATTCCCTCTAAGAACTGTAACAAGACAGAGATGCCCTCTCTCACCACTCCTATTCAACATAGTCCTTGAAATGCCAGCCAGAGTAATTAGACAGGCAAAAACAATTAAAGGGATACAAATAGGAAAAGAAGAACTCAAACTATCACTAGTTGCCAATGATATGATTCTATACTTAGAGGATCCCAAAAATTACACCAGAAAACTTCTAGAATAAATAAATAAGTTCAGCAAAATAGAAGAATATAAAATCACTACCCATAAATCAAATTCATTTGTATACATCAGTGATGAATCCTCTGAAAGACAAATTAGGAAAACTACCCCATTCACAATAGCCTCAAAAAAAAAATTAAAATACTTGGGAATCAATTTAACAAAAGAGATGAATGCTACAAAGGAAAACTACAGGACACAAAAAAAAGAAATTGAAGAAGACCTTAGAATATGGAAAGGTCTCCCATGGTCTTGGATACAGAATCAATATTGTCAAAATGGCCATACTACCCAAAGCTCTATACAGATTCAATGTGATTCCAATTAAAATCCCAATGTAAATCCTTATAGAAATAGAAAAACAATCATAAAATTCATTTGGAAAAATAAGAGACCCAGAATAGCCAAAATAATCCTTAGCAAGAAAAGTGAAACAGGAAGCATCACAATACCAGACCTTAAACTATACTACAGAGCAACAGTAACAAAAACGGCATGGTATTGGTACCAAAGTAGACATGTAAACCTATGGTACAGAATAGAAGACACAGAGACAAACCCACATAAATACAGTTATCTTATATTAGACAAAGGTGCCACAAACATATTGGAGAAAAGATAGCCTCTTCAACAAGTGGTGCTGGGAAAACTAAAAATTCATATGCAGCAAAATGAAACTAAACCCTATCTCTCACCATGCACAAAACTCAACTCAATGCAGATCAAGAACCTAGGAATTAGACCAGAGACCCTGCACCTAATAAGAGAAAAAGTAGGCCTAAACCTTCATCATGTCAGATTAGACCCTGACTTCCTTAACAAGACTCCTAAAGTGCAAGAAATAAAATCAAGAATCAATAAACAAGATGAACTCCCCAAATTAAAAAACTTCTCAGCAAAAGAAACAATCAATGAGGTGAAGAGAGAGCCTACATCCTGGGAGAAAATTTTTGGACAAGCAGAATCAATATAGTCAAAATGGCCATACTATCCAAAGCTCTATACAGATTCAATGTGGTTCCAATTAAAATCCCAACATCATTCCTTATGACACACACATCTGATAGAGCACTAATCTCAGGATATATAAAGAACTCATAAAACTTAACACCAAACAAACAACCCAATCAATAAATGGGCTAAGGAGCTGAACAGACACTTCTCAGAAGAAGATATACAATCAATCAACAAATATATGAAAAAATGTTCAACATCTCTAGCCATTAGAGAAATGCAAATCAAAACTACTCTAAGATTTTATCTCACACAAGTCAGAATGGCAGTTATCAAGAATACAAACAACAATAAGTGTTGGTGAGGATGTGGGGGAAAAGGCACATTCATACATTGTTTATGGGACTAAAAATTTGTGCAACCACTCAGGAAAGCAGTATAGAGACTCCTTAGAAAATTTGGAATTGAACCACCATTTGACCCAGCTATCCACTCCTCAGTCTATACACAAAGGACTTAAAAACAGCATACCACAGTGACACACCTACTTCAATGTTCATAGCAGCCCAATGCTGCTATGAACAATAGTTAAACTGTGGAACCAATCTACATGCCCTTCAACAGATGAATGAATAAAGAAACTGTGGTATATATACACAATGGAATATTACTCAGCATTAAAAGAGAATAAAATTATGGCATTTGCAGGTAAATTGATGGAATTGGAGAATATCATGCTAAGTAAAGTAAGCCAATCCCAAAAAACCAAAGGCCAAATATTTTCTCTAATAAGTAGATGCTGATCCATAATGGGTGAGGGTGGATGGGAAGAATGGAGAAACTCTGGTCAAAGTGGAGGGAGGGAAGCAGAGGTGACATGAAGGCAGTAAAGATGGTGGAATGAGATGGACATCATTGCCCTAGGTACATGTATGACTGCACATATGGTACAACACTACATCGTGTACAACCAGAGAAATGAAATGTTGTGCTCCATTTGTGTACAATGAATCAAAATGCATTCTGCTGTCATGTATACCTAAGTAGAATAAATTTTAAAAAATAAAAATAAAGTACTAAATATGTTAATTGCTTAAAAAAAGAAAACTTATAGAATTAATAAATGAACTCAGCAAACTAGCAGGATATAAAATTAATATCCATAAATCAAAAGCATTTCCATACATCAGTGATGAATTCTTAGAAAGAGAAATTGAGAAAATGACTCTCTTCCCAATAGCCTCAAAAAATAAAAAATAAAATACTTGGGAATCATTCTAACAAAAGAGATCAAAGACCTATATAATGAAAACAACAGAACACTAAAGAAAGACATTGAAGAAGACCTTAGAAGATGAAAAGATCTCCCATGTTCTTGGATAGAAAGAATTAATATTGTCAAAATGGTCACACTAGCAAAAGCATTATACAGATTTAATGCAATTTTAATTAAAATCCCAACAACATTCCTCATAGAAATAGAAAAAGCAATCATGAAAATTTGGGGGAAAAATAAGAGACCCAGAATAGCCAAAGCATTCCTTAGCAAGAAGAGTGAAGCAGGAGGCATCCCAATACCAGACCTTAAACTATAATACAGAGCTATAATAACAAAAGCAGTGTGGTATTGGCACCAAAATAGACAAGTAGACCAATGGTACAGAATAAAAGACAGAGACAAACCCACATAAGTACAGTTATCTAATACTAGACGAAGGTGCTAAACACATACATTGGCGAAAAGATCATCCCTTTAACAAACGGTGCTGGGAAAACTGGAAATCCATATGTAGCAAAATGAAATTAAACCACTATTTCTCACCATGCACAAAACTCAACTCAATGTGGATTAAGAACCTAGGAATTAGACCAGAGACCCTGAGCCTAATAGAAGAAAAAATAGGCCTAAACCTTTATCACATTGGATTAGATTCTGACTTCCTTAACCAGACTCCTAAGGCACAAGAAATAAAATCAAGAATTAATAAGTGGGATGGATTCAAACTAAAAAGCTTCTTCTCAGCAGAGGAAATAATCAATAACATGAAGAGAGTGCCCACAGAGTTGGAGAACATCTTTACTACACTCACATCAGATGGAGCACTAATCTCTAGGATATGTAAAGAACTCAAAAAACTTAACCCCCCCAAAATAAATAACCCAATCAGTAAATGGGATAAGGAATTGAACAGACACTTCTCAGAAGAAGAAATACAATTGATCAACAAATATATGAAAAAATGTTCAACTTCTCTAGCAATTAGAGAAATACAAATCAAAACTACTCTAAGCTGGGCGCAGTGGCACAAACCTATAATCCCAGCACTTAGGGAGGCTGAGATAGAAGAATTGCAAGTTCAAAGCCAGCCTTAGCAATGGCAAGGTGCTAAACAACTCAGTGAGACTCTGTCCCTACATAAAACACAAAATAGGGCTGGGGATGTGGCTCAGTGGTCGAGTGCCCCTGAGTTCAATCTCCAGTACCAAAAAAAACAAAAACAAAAACAAACTACTCTAAGATTTTATATCACACAAGTCAGAATGGCAGTTATCAAGAATACAAGCAATAATAAGTGCTGGTGAGGATGTGGGGGGAAAGGCACACTCATACATTGCTGGTGGGACTGAACATTGGTGCAACCACTATGAAAAGCAGTATGGAAATTTCTTAGAAAACTTGGAATGGAACCAACATTTGACCCAGCTGTCTCACTCCTCAGTCTACACACAAAAGACTTTAAAACAGCATACTATAGTGACACAGGCACATCAACGTTCATAGCAGCCCAATTCACAATAGTTAAACTGTGGAACCAACCTAGATGCCCTTCAACAGATGAATGGATAAAGAAACTGTGGTATATATACACAATGGAATATTACTCAGCATTAAAAGAGAATAAAATTATGGCATTTGCATGTAAGTTAATAGAATTGGAGAATATCATGCTAAGTAAAGTAAGCCAATCCCAAAAAACCAAAGGCCAAATGTTTTTTCTGATAAGTGGATGCTGATTCATAATGAGGTGAGGGGTGTGGGGAGGATGAAGGAACTTTGAGCAAAGGTAAGGGAGAGAGGGGATGGGGGATGAGGGCAGGACAGATGGTAGAATGAGATGAACATCATTATCCCAGGTACATGTATTACTGCACATGTGGTGCAACTCTACATCATGTACAACCAGAGAAATGAAAAGCTGTGCTCTGTTTGTGTACAATGAATCAGAATGCATTCTGCTATCATGTATAACTAATTAGAACACATTTTTAAAAATAAAAATAAAATAAAATAAAATGAACAGGAGGCCATTATAACAAAGTCATTACAATTTTCATTGCCAAAACAAAGAAAAAGAAACTTCCATCAACTTGTAGAAGGGTTTAGGACTGGTAATTTCCATTTTTATGTAGGTTTATGTTTGACATCCAAATTCAGCAGAAAATACGAATGCTTACTGTTAACCTCTCCCTGCTTCGGTGGTATGTGTGTGTGTGTGCACCACGTGTGTGTAAAGGAGAGGATGGATGTACCTATAAGAGAAGACTCTAACAAGCACAACTTTGGCCAACTCTGCACATTGCCTCTATCCATTTGGCCAAAAAGACAAAGTATATTTATTGACCCTTTCACTAGAATAGTGAGGGCACAAGAAAGGGGGCAGGGGGCACTTCTGATGCCAGACAGAGAGCAATGTATGCTAAGCAGCAAAAGCAGAGTCAACCACATAGTTTCTCTTACACAGATGCCTTTGGATCTCACCCTGCCTACCAGTAGTCCTCTGAATAAGAATTTCTCTGCAGCTCATGCACATTTTAAAATAAGCCACAGTTAACTGCATTTTTTTTTTTTTTGGTACTGGAAATTGAACTCAGGGGCACTTGACCACTGAGCCACATCCCCAGCCCTATTTTGTGTTTTATGCAGAGACAGGGTCTCACTGAGTTGCTTAGTGCCTCGCCATTGCTGAGGCTGGCTTTGAACTTGCGATTCTCCTGTCTCAGCCTCCCTAAGTGCTGGAGTTAACTGCAATTCTTGTAAAAGCACACAATGCTCTGTTTGAGATGATTTCAACCATCCACCAGCAGGCACCTTAGTTCCTCAACTGATGCCCTACTGGAGAGGGATTCATAAGAACAAGGGATGTGTTCATCTATGATCTCCAACTATGCTTAGGTCCTGAGGTTCAATGTCCAAAACAGATGAGGTTATTACTAACAAACATCAACTTGGTGAAAGTGTTTAGGACTAGCAATTTCCACTTTTGTGTCAGTTTGTGTTGGACATTCAAATTCAGCAGAAAATAACCAAGGCTCTTTTCAGTTCAAATGATAAGTCACACATCTTCCTTTAAGTCCCCGCCAACACTGATAATGGGGAGAAGGCAGGAAGGCTAGAGGTTTGGAATGAAAGGTCCTCTGAGAATACTGGGAAATGAAGAATCAGTCAGGAAAGGGGATAGAAATTGCAGTTTACAGAAAGGTGTCTTTAAGTGATTTATCAAGGTATCAACTTATAACAAAGGCTAGGATGAGGAGTAGTTTGAAGTAGAAAAAACAAACATGTAGAAAAACAGCACTTACAGTAAGGGAAGTAAAAGCAAGTGGCCTAACAAGACTGAGCAGTGATAGGAACTCATCGAGGTAGCCAAGAAAGCTCATGTCCATGCCCTACCAAAGGCTCATAACTATAATAACTGGAGTGCACAGTTATCTTAAAATTCCCACTCACCATCTTCAATGTTTGTGTGCTACAATGCTGTGTCTGTTTCCCAATTATTTTTCCAGTCTTCAATCCTGTAATATCATTTCCTCCCATTCATGGTAATTTGACCAAAAGCCAGAACTTTATACAAGAGATCATAGAGCTCATTTGAGTCTCTGGATGAGCTCTCTGGCAGGCAATTATGGTCAAAGCATAAACAATCTGGTATGGATCTGTTTCAAAGACAGGCTTTAAGCTTTGTAAAGACTGCTTCATATCAAATGTCACTGATATGGTCTGAATGTTTGTGTCCTCATCCCCAAATTCATATGTTGAAATCCTAACTCCAAAATTGGTAGTTGTTGGGGCCTTTGGGATGGTGATTAGGTTGTGGGGGTGGTGTCCTTATGAACGGGATTAGTGCCCTTGTAGTAGAATCTTCAGAGAAAACCTACTCTGTCTGACATAATAAAAACACAGCCCAATGAACCAGTGACATGGGCCCTTGCTAAACCATGACCCTACAGGTCCCTTGATCTGGCACTTCCCAGACTCCAGAACAGTGAGAAATAAAGTGCTGTTATTTATAAGCTACTCAGCCTATGGTGATTTGCAACAGCTGCCTGAATAGCCTGAGGCAGTCATATTTACCCCAAGGTTGTGGTCCTCCAGGAACACCAAGCAGAGCAGGAGTGTACATGGCCCCCCCTTTGGTGGTGTTTGGATGCTAGTTTCTCACCTGAGAGCACCCTGAGATAGACAAACAGAAATCTTACTCAGTTCCTCACATCTCAGTGATCACTTTTTGAATGAGCTAATGCTTAGATGAGAAAAGTAGTAACAAAAGTCAGTTTCATTTTACCTTTTTCTTCTTCTGGGTTCTTGGCTCCTCAAGCCTTGGTAGTTCTCTAATCCTTTTTGACAGATCTTTTCTTTAGAGGGAAGGAGTTGGTCTCTAACAAGCCAGTTCTACCCCTATAATTTTAATCTTTCTGAAGAGAAGCCTTCTTTGATCCTAGAGCCCTTTTCATTTTTTCATACCCTTACATTTCTACCGTTAGAATTTTGTAGTCAATAACACCTAAAATAATACTTTTTCCTGAGTTTCCTAAATGTAAAACATTTATCTTCCCTATGTAGATGCAATATCTCTGAAGGCAGGATTCAAATTGTATATACTTCCTTCACTGCTGATGTCCCCTGAATGATTTCCTAGTACTATTATTGGTGTGATATTCAGAAGTAGTGAAATAAGCATTTTAAAGATGGTTTCTACTTTTTTCCAATCTGGTAAACCCCTCTAACCTCTCTCTCTCTCTCTCTCTCTCTCTCTCTTTTGGTACTGAGGTTTAAACTCAGGGGTATTTGACCACTGAGCCACATCTCCAGCCCTGTTTTGTGTTTTATTTAGAGACAGGGTCTCACTCAGTTGCTTAGCACCTCGCCATTGCTGAGGATGGCTTTGAACTTGTGATCCTCTTGTCTCAGCCTCCCAAAGTGCTGGGATTACAGGCATGCACCACTGCACCCAGCCCCCTCAACCTATCTTACCCCGCATTTTCACTCTTAGAAATCTTCACTACAAACATTCACGTGTACACTAAAAGATGCATGTGCATATCTTATCCATGGACCATGCCCATGCAACACTAGTTTGCTATAATTTTATCTACCTCTTATTGTCTCCTCAAGGAGTTGGGGTCCTGTGAGATGAAAAGGAGTCCTCGGAGAAGACGAAGTGGGGTTTCATGGGACAAAGCTAGGGGTAATGGTCCACGGAGTCACTACACTCAGACTCTGGAGGTAGGCAAGACTACTCTGCCGGAACAAGACGCAGAGCCCCCCTTTAATGCAGGAAATACCAAGGCTTATATAAGGTCCTCGGACCAATCACAGCCCTGAGGTTACAACCAATGAGGAGAATAGGAAAAAAGGGAAGGTAAAAGGCATAGGGAATGCTCCTACATATCCTCCTTTTTACTCTTATTTAAAATGTCAGTGGGGCCTGTATGGCCCATAAGCAAGCATGCTGGAGGGATCTGTGATAATCTCCTCATAGGAGAGAATCATTCCACTGGATTTTCCAGACTCCTACATGCTGCATATAATAGGTGGGGTGCTAATGAAGCTGTAATCTGTCTTAGGTTGTGCCCCTCTGAGCATCTTACTCATCATCGATTATGAGCTCATGCGCAAAAGAAGGGGCAAACAAGACTGCGCCTGGCTTAGGTTGTGCCCCTCTGGGCATCTTACCCATCATTGGCTGGCCAGCCTGTACACACGTGAACCAAAATGAGCTCTCTCCCAATAGAAGGGGTGATGGGGTTGGGAGGGGCTAGAAGGGAAGGGGTTAGAATTGGTCGAAGCTGTGAAGCCTTGTATTTCCAACAAAGAAGAAGGTGGACAAACTTCTAACATATTCTCGAGGGCTGCGATCCATGTGGCAGGGATTTTCTTGTGTTTCTGTGATTCCTTAATGATATAAACTGAGAACTTATTTAGTTTAACAAAGAAAAAATCCAGAAAAAGGCTTAGAACACTAAGCCCAATAATAACCCAATAAAGGTCAAACAAACAAACAAACAAAAAAACAATATTAACTTTAATTTAGAAACTCATGGAAGGGGCTTCTTCAGGTGAGGCAGACTGTCTTGAGAGAGGCTTGGGCGAATATTCCTGGCTGGGATCCAAAAAGGCTTAGACTCGGTGGGGGGGGAGACACAAGCATAGCCTTGCCCTTGCATGAGCAGAGGTCCTGAGCCTTTCCATTGAAGGGTTAAGGGATCTTTCTATCGCACGGAGGGAAGAGGGGTGGGGAAAGTAAATGGACCCCAATGTCGGATTGCTGCATTGAGGCCTTGTTTGTCAAAAGTGAGGTACTTTAGGGAAAATAAAGCATTCAACAATCTCAAAGAAGGGTCCTTCTCTGTAGAATCAAATTTTTGAAGCATCTCCTTTAAAATACGATTAGTTCTCTCAATGACTGCTTGTCCTTGAGGATTATAGGGAATCCCTTTGGTATGGGAAATTCCCCAGGAAGTCAAAAATTCCTTCAATCTGAGGGAGATATAGGCTGGGCCACTGTCCGTTTTGATTAACCATGGGACACCCATGAATAACATTGCTTGCTTTAAAGCCTTAATTACATGGGTTACTTTTTCCCCTGTAAGGGCAGTAGCATATACAAGGGAGGAATATGTGTCAATTATCACATGTACAAATTTACATTTCCCAAAGGTAGGGAGATGAGTAATATCCATCTGCCAGAGGGAATTGGGTGTTAGCCCATGGGGGTTGACTCCCTGTGGTTGGAGTGGGCCCAGTGGCAACAATGGGCCACAAGAGGAGCATGCATGAATCAAATGTTTGCATTGTTGGATTGGAATTTCAGGCAATAAGCGATGAAGACTATCTGCTGAGAAGTGAAACCTCTGGTGTAAGGTTCTAGCTTGTTCTAGAGTGGACATCATAACTTTAGGCTGACTTAGAAGTTTGTCAATAGACGCATTCCCTTCTGATAGGAAGCCAGGCAACCCAGAATGGGAATGAATATGCATGATATACCATAGTTGTTGTCTAACTTCTAGTATAGCCTTAAGGGTAGCCATGGGCTGGTCGAAAGGACAGTCTCCAGATCTAAATGAAGAATAAGCAATGGAAGAACAGACCTTAACAGCATATATGCTGTCAGAGATTATGTTAAGGGAAATGGTCTGATATCTTTCCAGTACCAGGATAAGTGCAGTCAATTCAGCCACTTGGACAGAATCAGAATGCCTTTGGACAAACTGACCATTTGTTATATTAGATCCCATTATAATATAGCCAAGATGGTAAGTGTTGGCATCTGTGAACACACAAGGGGCCATAGGAATGGGTTTACTTGAGGGAAAAGCATGAGTGGTCACTGTCTATGGAAGATCTTGTAGAGTCTGCAGTAATTTAGAAGGAGGGAGATAGGAAGATAATGATCCAGGAAATCCCTCCATCATTATCTGGGAGTCTACAGAAGTTTGTAAGAGAAAGGCAATGTGTTCTTGGTGAAAGGATACAACTATAGTGTCAGGTTCCTTATTAAAGATGGATCTAGCTTGTTCTCTGAGCCTTACCGCTAAAGCTATAATTTGTGAGGTGAGACTGGTGATTTTGTGACAGGAGCTCCAGGAAAGGTGGGACCATAATAAAGGTCCATCACATTGCCAAAGGACACCTAGGGGTAACTTTAGGGTGGAAAGCACTGTGGCTGATAGAGGAACAGCAGGGTCAAATCTTTGAAGAAGGGCAGATGTGAACAGTTGATTAATTTCTGCCAGCATGCCTCTTGCTCCCGGAGTAATCTTATGCCTTTTAGAAGGATGTTTGCTGCCTTTAAGCAGATCATAGAGGGGCTCAAGTACTTTTGGAGGTAACGGCAAGAATGGCTAAATCCAATTAATATTACCACATAATTGTTGTAACTCTGTCAGGGAGATGTCATCAGGGACATCAAGAGAAGGTTTATTGGGTCGTATCACCCAAGAAAAATGAAATCCTAAGAAAGAGAAGGGAGGGTGAGTTTGAATCTTCTCCTTGGCCACATGAAGATTAAGATTCTCTAAATTTTTTAGGAGTGAATTCAGAAGCACTTGAAGAGATGCTTGGTCTTTGCAAGCCACTAAGATGTCATCCATGTAATGATTGATGTAGTCGTTGCTCCTTAAAGGGGCAATGGCTTTAGCCACAAACATTTGGCAAATGGTAGGGCTGTTTTTCATTCCTTGTGGCAAGACTTTCCATTGATATCACTCACAAGGGTTGGCATAATTAATTTCCCAGACAGAAAAGGCAAAGTAAGGTCTGTCTGCCTCATGAAGAGGGATGGAAAAAAAGCAATCCCTAATGTCAATGATAGCAATATAGTGATCTATCGGGATGGCTGAAGGGAAAGGAAGGCCACCTTGACATGTGCCCATTTTTTTCATTTTTTTGTTGATATGTCTAAGGTCCTGTAATAATCTCCATTTGCCTGATTTTTTTTTTTGAATGACAAAAATAGGAGAGTTATGAGGGCTAATTGAAGGCTCAATATGATCTAAGGCTAATTGCTCATGGACAAGGTTTTTTAATGCTGAAAGCTTAGGCTCAAGAATAGGCCACTGCTCCACGCAGCAGGGAGAGGTGTCCACCCAGCTAAGGTGGATGAAATCCAACAGTGGGGCAGTGGCCATTAGAATTGGGGGTTCCTCTCAGAAAGTCTTACTTTGTCATGCATTTGTAACTCGTCATGAGGAGCATTGTCATCTGTGGTAAGGACTACATCCATTTTTGAAAGTAAATCTCATCCCCAAAGCGTGTTGGGAATGTCAGCTATGAGAGGGTGTATACATCCAGAGTCACCATCAGGGTCCTTCCATGTCACCTGGGAAGTTACTCTATGAGAAGGTGTGAATCCGCCAACACCAAGGATGTTAGGCCCGCTGGTGAATTTCCAGGAAGGGAACAAGGAGGCAGTGTCAGTGTCAATCATAGTGATATCAGCTCCAGTGTTGATGAGACCTTTAATGGGTTTCCCATCGAGATAAATGGTCATGCTAGGTTTTGTGGGGAGCAAAGGTATTGCCCAATTGACCCTAGGGATAGGGGCCCTCTTGTTTAACGGGGCTGGGGATTGCCCCTGTTGGAGTTTAAAGGATTGGAGTGGCAGTCTCGGGCCCAATGGTACCCCTTTTTACAACGAGGGCATGGGATGCGGGGCCTTCTTTGTAACTCACATGAATGATTAAAGGGACAGTTGTGGACTATATGCCCAGATTTATTACATCCTCAACAGATAGGGGCTTGAGAGCAGCCCATAAAGGCTGAGGGAGTGTTGGAAGTCAAGCAGGACTTGAAGGCAGCCGAGAGGGCTGAAATTGAGTCATGGGCGGAAACATCCTTAGTGGCAGAAACCCACTTATTGAGTTCCTCATATCTCACTGGGGCTATTGCCACTCTAGAAGTGGAATTAGCACCTTCCCAGGCAAGTTGCCGAATGAGGGCGTCCTGGCCTGGGCCAGAATTTACTTTCTTTTCAACAGCCTGGATGACACGAGCCAAGAAATCAGGAAACTATTCATCAGGACATTGAATAAGATTTTTGAAAAGTTCCTGAGGAGTGGGAGAGCTCAAATTATGAAGGGCTCTATGGGCACTGTCCTTGACTTGCTCAAAGTAAATAAGATTACCGACAAGTGCCTGAGAGTGGGGGGACGTAAAGTCACCCCTGCCAGATAGCATATCCATGGAAAAATTAAGACCTTGTGTTATATTGTGATGAGCCTGTTCTTCTACAAGTTCTAGGTAAGAAGCGTTCCATTGAAGGTATTGGGGAGTGGAAAGAACTGCCTTGAGAAGGGAAAACCAATCAAAGGGAGTTTCAAGAAAGGAGGACCAGGACTCCAAAAGTTGTAGAAAAAAGGGAGAGGAAGGGCCAGCGTCTTGACAGGCCTTACGCAGCTGAGTAAGCTCAGAAACTGGAGTGGGGATCCAGGGACGTACATTGGCATCTGCCTGAAGATTAACCATGAAAGCCTGGGTGGCGGGGTTGGCAGCGGGGTGAGCAGCGGGTGGGGTCAGGGGAAGAGGGTTAGAAGGAGAGAGATGAGTAAAAGGGTCACAGGCAGAGGAGGCAAAACAGGGAGGAGGAGGAGTGACTGCAGGGAGTGCTGAAGGCAGAGCGGGGCAAATAGGAGGGGGGCTGTAGGGAGGGGAATCTCCAGGAAAGGGGCGTTCACAGGAAGTTGAGGATGAACTATTAGGACTATGTGATTGGTTTTGGGGGGGTTGCTGTGGGAACAGCCTCATTGAGGTTGTCTTCATCCTCCATGAAGGAGGAAAGGACCCAGGAGAGTAGGTTTCCCATGTTGAAGACGTGGGGATGGAGACGTTAAAGTGAAGGTAAACAGTATTGGCGTATGGGCTCTCTGCGAAAGCCTGTCGGGTTGCACTCTTTAGGTTTGCAGAGCTAGCGCTGGGGATGGGCCGCCTGCAGCCTTAAGCAATTTACCACAGGCAAGAGGGTGTGGCCTCGGCCAAAAGAGGTGTGGACGCAGGGAGCTTGGCAATTCCACCTTTCTCTGCTAGACTCAGAAAGAAAATCACCACAGGGCAATTTAAAGCAGCACGGTAAGGCAGTGTGGACAGTGTTCGCGGGCTTAAGTCCAAGAGCACGCTTAATCCCAAGGTGGGGCCTGCCCCCACAGGGCGGGTATGGTCAGGACCACCGAGGTGCTTGTGAACCAGGCCGGCGTGGGCGGGGCCGCGCTACTGGCTCATGAAGCGCCCCAGGTGCTACTGCAAAGCCCTTTAGAATCAGTGCAGAATTAGTATCACCTGACCTAAGTATATCACACAAAAACAAACACATAAGACAATCACAGAAAGGCTGATGTTACTTTCACTAGCAAGACAGACAGGGGGACCGCCACGAAATCACTCACCAACAGGGTCAAGAAAGCCCCAGAGCATGTTGGGCACCAGATATTGTCTCCTCAAGGAGTTGAGGTCCTGTGAGACGAAAAGGGGTCCTCGGAGAAGACGAAGTGGCATCTCACAGGATGAAGCTAGGGGTGACGGTCCCCAGAGTCACTACATTCAGACTCCGGAGGTAGACAAGACTACTCTGCCGGAACAAGACACAGAACTCCCCTTTAATGCAGGAAATACCAAGGCTTATATAAGGTCCTCGGACCAATCACGGCCCCGAGGTTACAACCAATGAGGAGAATAGGAAAAAAGGGAAGGGAGGGGTTAAAGGCATAGGGAATGCTCCTACACCTCTGAAATATTTCACTCTGAATACATGTATATGTGTGTATCACAGTCCTTTACTAGAAACAATGTCCATCTCAATGTATGTGCATTTGTATTTTCTCCAGGCCTTGAGTTCTCAGTCAAGAAGAACTGACGAGAATCCCAGCCAAAATTGTAAACACCTCAGCCAAGATTGCTGTCTATCTCATCCAGTGTCAAGCACATTCTGCAACAAGTGTTGTTTACTCAGCTGTCGTCTCTTTTTTCTGCCATTTACTTTGTGTTCTGGCAAATATTGACACTACTGCATATCAGAAGCATGTACATGGCAATGCTGGGCCTCCTCAAAGAATAAAAGGAAACACATTAGGCTGGATGTTTAAAAGTGAGGTTCACCGTGACTCCAGTTGCCTTCTGGGAAATGATAGGAACGTTGGAGGTTAAAGAGTAGCAAAGGATCTGAGGTATGTGGGAGTCTTCTAACAAAAAAGGAGCATCATAAAAAAATCACTGCAGACTGGATGATTGGTCAAATATTTTATGGAAGATACCTGGAAGAAACTAGGGCAGAATACAGGTTAGGATTTCAGAGAATATGAATAAAAAGGAATAACAATTGCTAAAGAATGAAACAAGAATACATTTCCATAGAGACTGGGCTCGAAGCCTCTTTAGTTCTCTTTAGTACTGATTCCATTTGTGTTTCCATTTTAATTTATGCTTCTCCACTTCCCAGATCCTCAGAGAAACTGTGTACAAAGATTTCTACTCCAGTAGGGAAGGTTTAAATAACAATAGTAATCCTTTCAAATAAAAACTACTACTTAAAAAACATATAGCAAAAAATATATGTTAGCAAATATCATCAAGACATTTTAAATAAAAAACAATTTGCAAAAACAGTATGACCTCATGTTCTTTTAAAAATTCTGTGACTTTATAGCTCTATAGTTAATATACTGATCTACATTTACAACATATCTATATGTATATGCCATGAAAAAGTTCTAGAAGGATACATACTGTTATGGACTGATGTTATGTCCTCTTGCAGTCCTAACCCCCAAGGTTCTGGTTTTAAAACAGGGGGCCTTTGAGAGGTAATTAAGTCATGAGGGTGGAGCTCCATTGAATAGGATTAGTGCCCTTATGAAAGAGAATACAGAGAGCTCTCTCACCCTCTTTTCTCCATATGAAATTACAACAAGAAATCAGCACTTTGCACCCAGAAAAGCATCCTCCCAGAACCCAACCATACTGGCACCATGGTCTTAGACATTCAGCTTCCACAACTATGAGAAAATAATTTGTTTAAACCATCCAAACTATGGTATTCTATTGTAACCCAAGGCACATACTAAATGTCATAGAAATGTGATTTTGTTCTGTGTCCTTAATAAAATGTGACACAGAAGAAAACTATATCCCTACGACAGGAATACTGGCCTGGTTACCCTCAGGTTTATTCCCTGTGCATTTTGCCCTTTACACTTCACGTGTTTCTAGAAAGTACCACTCTTCATTTTAAGTTATTCCTTATCAAAGATTTAATTTGACCCTTTCTGCTTCTCTAAAAAACCAACTTGATAAGCAACTTTTCCCACCCAAATTAAATTTGGGGTCCTGAAAGGAAAAAGATGCATGAAAATGATCTTGAATTGCTTATTGAGAAAAAAATAGCAAATTACATCATATTATGTGTTGTAGCATTTTAAGATGATTCCTGATTAATTGTTCTGGGAAGTGTTAAGGACACATTCTTTTGGAAGCACCATTTCTGATATTCATTTCATCACAAAGTAACTTGAAATACAGAATTATTTTCAAACCATAAAGCCATCTCCAGAACATTTTCCCAAGTGGCTGGCTGAAATAACTGGTAGCACATTTAGTCAAAGTTATTGTAAAAAAGCACTGATAAAATATGTCACAAAGGCAAAATGGGAGGGGTGAGAGTACATGATTGAGTTTCCTTATGTGGGACACAAGGGGAACTCATTGGAAACTAGTTATGTTAAGAAACATTTTGTTTTCTTCTGATAAAAGTAAATATACTGAAGTTTCCTAATTAAAAACAACTTACCTACAAATTACATTTTTCAGTTAATATAGTGAGTGGCAAAAGAGCAAATATGGGGAAAGAACAAAGCAATCTGTACACTGTAAATTGTGTTAACTTAAAGTATACTATTTTTGTTTCCTTCTACCTGACATCAGGTTACATTAAAAAAAAAAATCCTGAAAAATGCTTAGTATACAGCAAAAGATTTTTTTAACTACTCAAAAATTACTTTAAAGTTTTGAGCTTTTAAGTCATAAAATCATCCAAGCAAAACAAATTTTTAAAAATTAATAGATTTAACTACTAAAAATTAAATTACTACCACTCATAAAAAGCTAATATAAAAATATTTTTCATCAGACCATGGGGGAAATTGTAGTATAACTATGATAACATACTAATATATTTTAAACTCTTATGAATTAAAAAAATTAGATTCCAAAAAAATTAAGCCAAAGGAATCAATGGGGAATAAAATGCTAGCAATAATTTTTTAATAGCATATAGAATATTGGCACAGGATTGGTGTGATTGTCATTGATATACTGTTACCATAGAGTACATTTCCATGGCCTTAATGGAAAGAAATTCAACAGTTGTATTAAATCATGAGTTTTTTTTAGAGCTCTCAACCCATAAATTTCCCCTTTAGGAGTTTATTCTAAAAGACAGAGGAACAAAGAATAACCTAAATACAAAGATTTTATTACTTAACATTTTTTAAAAATAAACACAAAGAAGCTATGTATTTACTATTAGGAAATGTCTAAATAAGAACATACATACCATGAAATATTATGCAATCATTAAATGATACTATCACAAAGTTTTTAATAATGTGGGGGAAACTCTCATTATATAATTATGATGAAGCAAGAAAGCAGGATGACATTATATATCATCATAATTATATAATGAGAGTTCTCCACATTATTAAAATATATTTTTGGGTATGTGTGTGTGTATATATATATACACATATATGTATATATATATATGTATAATAATATATATAATACATATATATGTAAATAATATATATAATACATATATATATATATATATATCAAAAAGAACTTCCTGCACTGTATCTCTGCATCACCAAACTATAAGTCACTTGAGGACAGAACACACACACTTTCAATCCTCACAAGTATACAGTACCTTATCCATGATCAGTACATATTTTTAATAATTAAATGAACTAGTCACATAAGTATCTATTAATATTTAAAGGATAAAACAAAATTTATTAAAGGGCTAGCAATCATGTATTATGAACTTTTTCATTTTTCCAGTTTTTGACAATAAGCATTCATTCCATAAAATATTAAAGAAACAGCTCAATTACTAGTGGAAAAGATAAATTTCAGAGCCCCTTGTAAAAACCAGAGAAATCTGACCAAGTTTTGCTTTCTGTTAAAGCAAAACTTTACATTGCCAATAGGGTACATATTGATTTTTAAAAGGTATTCAAACAAGGAGTGGAAGAAAAAATACACAGTCCCATTGTGTTTGAGTAGCTTCAGTTGCACTCCTTTATATTAAAGTGAAAAGAAAACTAGTAAATAGCTACAGACCCACAAAAGGAAGCAAACTGACAAATGCTGTGTAGAACAAATAATCCTCAGACTGAATCCTGGCCTCGCTGACTTACGCGAACGCTGTGTACTCACAAAGAGAAACTTAAGTTTTAGTCCAGATAATTTTCTTTTCTTTTTCCTACACATACCCTCACTCCCTTCCTGCGCTGGGAATCCAATCCTGGGCCTCACACACATTACACAAGCTCTCTACTATTGAGGTCTTGAGCTATACCTACAGCCCTAGTCCAGGTAACTTGCTGTGTCAGAAGAATTGAATCAGGTAGCCAGTTTTCATGCTCCCTGTCACTCATTTCCTATGTGAATTTTGCAAAAAGCTCAGCATGTAGCATTGGTTTAGCCCCTACCAAGCACAGAAGATAAAACTTCACCTGTTTAAAGGGTGTCAAATCTCTTGAAATATCCTCTAGCTACCTAACAGATTTATGGGAACACCTGAATTCCTCATAAACCCCTTATTTGGCTAAAATATTCATATCCAAAATGCAGCAATTGCTTAAAATGCACTACTATTCAAAGCCTTCCAATGGGTTGAAATGATAAAAGCCAATATATATTGCATGCATGGTATTAGTTATTTTTTGTACTAATATTAGTTTAATGAACACTTCTGTTTGTTACAGATTGGCTAATTCATTTTTCATTTCCTATAGTTTGGGTCAGACCCCTTAGTAATTGGCCTCTAGGCAATTTCACATGAAATGCAGTTTTTCTCCTGGAGGTCTAGATGAGTTATTAGTCTGCTTATGAAAGAAAATTTCTAATCCGATTTCTGTGTGAGATAATGAACCCTGGAGGGTTGCCATCTGGTTCATGTATTTTTAATAATTTTAATATTACATTACTATAGTTCAGATCTACAATGTTCTTTGTTTTATTTACTTCAGAGTTAAAATGAATCAAAATAAAACCAGAATTACTAACTCTGTATGGCTGAAAGCAGTATGGGTACAGACAATCAATTATAATTGAAGCATGTTGCTAAAAACAACATTTATGGGGCTGAAGGTATAACTCAATGGTAGAGTGCTGATCTGTTCAACATGTGCAAAGCCGTGGGTTCCATCTTCAGCTTTAAAAACATTGCACACACACACACTCATACACATTCATATCACAAATGCAGGTTCAATTGGAAATCAACACAAAGTGTCAAGCCTTTTGCTCTTAAGAATTTAGCTAATGAAATTTTTCAATATCAGGGCAACTTTGGAAAGTATTAATACTAAACAATTTTTTTTTTTTTTTTTTTTTTACTGGTGACTGAACTCAGAGGCACTTAACTAGTGATCCACATCCCCAGATCCTTTATTTAGAGAGAGGGTCTCACTGAGTCACTTAGGGCCTCACTAAGTTTCAGAGGCTGGCTTTGAACTTGTGATCCTCCTGCCTCAGCCTTCCAAGCCACTGGGATTACTGGCATGCACCACCATGCCCAGTTTAAGCATTTATTTTTTAAAAATAAGAAAAAGTTGACAGTCTCAAAGTAATACTTGTGCTCCTTCAAAAGAATGATGTGAAAGATATTAAACCTGGTGAATGAGTGAGTCAGATATCATGTTGCCACTTTAACAATTAGAGAATTTCCAAATGACTTAGTTGATGCTGCTGACAGAGTGACTCACTCAAGAAGAGATAACCAGAGCAGAACATTAAAAACAATATCTATCTTTTTGTGACCTTTTCATTTATTTTCTGGGTAGAAATATCAATTTTTTATTTGCATTTCAAATTTCTTTGTTTTCCCCTACTGTCTTTTCTTGACTCATCATAATTGGTAGTAACGAACTGAACTTGGTGCTAGTGCAATTTGAAATTAGAAAAACATTTGACAAAATGTGTTTAGTGAAATGATTAGGCAAATCATAATTGGACATATTACCAAGTTAGAAATGAAAATTGAACTTAAAAATCTCAAATATTGCCTTTCAGTGTATTTTATGTTTACTGAAGAAGTACATTTTCAGTTCTGTATTAACAAACAGAATAAAATTAAAGAAGAAAAATTGAACTATTTTTATATCCACCCTCAGAGAAAATCACTTAATAGTGATTGATGTTGATGTATTGTCTTTATTTGTATATAAATAAGTGACAGACAAATATAATACATACACAAATACACATATAAATATACACATTTACATAATTAAAACCATAGATTTCTTCTGGTAGACTCTATCATCTACTCATTGTGTTCAGTTAACATTATTATTATTATTTTTTTTTTTTTTTTGGTACTAGGGATTGAACTCAGGGGCACTCGACCACTGAGCCACATCCCCAGCCCTATTTTGTGTTTTATGTAGAGACAGGGTCTCACTGAGTTGCTTAGCACCTCGCCATTGCTGAGGCTGGCTTTGAACTTGCAATTCTCCTGTCTCAGCCTCTCTAAGTGCTGGGATTACAAGCGTGAGCCACCGCGCCCGGCTTAACATTATTTTTAATGTATCACTTTAAGTGATCTTCCATTACAGATCACATTAATGCACCATAACTTGTTTAAGCTTTCTATTGTTTCATATTGATGTTGCTCCCAGTTTTCCAGCTTTTTACAGAAATATTTATCCAACTTTTTGAATAGACTGAATGGATCTTAAAATGTGAAAATAAGGTCCAAGGGGCTTTTTATGTACATATTGCTAAATTATTTTCCATAAAGATTCTAACAATTTATGCTGTCATGTCTATCTGAACGTATTTAAAAATATATGTGACTTCAGTGCTTGAAAAATGGCCCTGATTATGAATGAATTGGTATGACCTTGATTGCCTGTGAGTTCCAAGATATCCTCACATGTATATTTATTGCTGTATAAATTTTTTATTCATGTCTGTTTTTCAGTTTTTGGAAATTTTGCTTCTTTCATGTTATTCTTTTCTCTGTCTCTATATATCCATCTCTTTCTACATTGCTTAAACGTGGGGAAAAAATAAATAATGTCAGCCATGTTGCACTGAATATGAAAGAAGGGCATAGAAGATTTTCACCGTCATCCTTGGATTAAAGCCTGGGGGAGCTCCATGCAGTTCAGAGATTAGGGTCTCTTTAAAAGACATCAGTAAAAAGAAGTCAGAAAGAACTCAGAAGTAGAATCATATATTTTAAATGATTTTTTTGTTTTACAGATAAGGAAAGTAGGATAAGTAAATGTGGCTGATGATAAGGCCAAGGAAAGAACAAAAAACAGGTCCTCCTACCACAGATCAACACTGATTCAGCTGTGGAGAGACAAAATCTTCTAGATTCCTTTGGCACTGTGCCTCAGGCCTATCCTGTCAGAACCAGACCACACAGTAGGTCTGGGGTGGGAAACCACCAAGTTGCCACTTTTTCCTCCATACTTTTCAGATGTTATATTTTATTGATATGCAAGCTATAATTAATGTACTAAGAGGTTCTGGCTGATTCTGTCCTGGGCTTATGATTTGACCTTTGCAGAAGCCAATCTACTCTCCTAGAAGGCAGCATGACGAAAATGAATCTGCCAAACATAGAGATGATACAAAGCTGATTAACAAGACTTTGGCAAAAGCCCAATGAACTTTCAATTCTAATGTGCTGATATTTAGAGAGGAGTACTTAATAGCATGAAGACAAATTACAGTAATTGAATCAAAGTGCAGTCAGCAAAGGTTTGCACTGGGAACCCACCTATTTTTGAAGATTCCTAGTTTTGATGGGTCTAATCTGAGATTTCCAGATCTACAAAGTAAAGGTGACTGGGATTGCTATGAGTTTCTGTTTCTTCTTGCATAAAAATAGCTAATAGGTTATATTACACATTTCAACTCCAATCACTCGGCTCATTATGTATAGAATTCTACATCAACAGTAGAGATCATCAGAGTTGGTGTTACTCAACTATCTCTGCCATATGGCTAAGAGAAGAAAGTAGCTGCCAAATATTTGTCATATCTCTGTGTCATCACCAATATTCTGAAAAGACATGACATAAAGGTGCTTATGGGCACAGAGAGTAAAGGCCAATTAGTTTCCCTACATTGTGAATCCATACACTTCATTATCTAACAACCTTGTCCCTGATCCTGTTCAAGGTTACCTTACAGAAAAAATAAAAGCCACCTTGGAACTTCTTTCCCATTAATATATGTCTTAACTCTTAATATCTTTTCAGAAAAGTAAAATTCCTCACTTAATTTTTCATTTTTTTTCCTCTGTAGATTTATATCGAAACTGTCTTCAGATATTTAAAACACATGATTCAGAAAAGATTTTACAAGGTCCTCCTCAGTTCACCGTCAGTTTAACAAACATGAGCAACCAGCATAGATGTTTCTACAGCCCTTAATCCACTTTTCTTATCAGAAACATTGGTGCGTGCAGTTATAAAGTGTTAACAATGGCTGTGTGTTAAATGAAATGAAAATACAGATCCAAAGTAAGAGTTACATCTCTGAAGAAAAGTAATATATAAGTGAAATACTAATATAACCCTGAAATAACTTGCACGTTTCTCAAGCAAAAGTAATTTATACTTTTTTAAACACGCAATTTACTGACAGGTCCTATAATCACAGCAATTCTCACATTAGCATAGGGCACATGCTTTTAACTCTGTGGTGTGGCAGCTCATTGAACCAATCTTTTTGTGTTATTGCTGTTCAGATCTTGATTTTAACATTCATATATCCTAAAATAACATGAGTGAGAAAATTGAGTTTGGTTCTTTGGAATATCTTCATATTCAACCCATGTATCCCCTTTGAAGTAAACTGCAGCCATATATCAGCATTTACAGCACACGTACTTCAATTTTCAAGGCCTTGTCAGACCCATGGAAGAAAATAATTCATTATGACACCTGTGAAAAGGCTCCTGAATCTATTCACCCAGATTTTTTCTTCTAACTTCCAGATGCACATTTCTTTTGTTTGTTTTTTTTGGTACTGGGGATTGAACTCAGGGGCACTCGACCACTGAGCCACATCCCCAGCCCTATTTGTGTTTTATGTAGAGACAGGGTCTCACAGAGCTGCTTAGCGCCTCGCCGTTGCTGAGGCTGGCTTTGAACTCGCGATTCTCCTGTCTCAGCCTCCCTAAGTGCTGGGATTACAGGCTTGAGCCACCGTGCCAGGTGACTCTTAGGAGACTCCTTAAAATTTGTGAATACAAGGGCTGAAGATGTAGCACCACGGCTGAGCATGTGCTCATCTTACTTGAGGGCCTGGCTTCAATCCCCAGCACCATAAACAAAAAGAACTTGTAGATACACATCCACCTGTACCCCTATTCCTGAACAAAGGTGTTGGAAAGAGTGCTCAACAGAAGGCCTTAAAAGAGGGTCCACTTTCTTGTAATCCTACATGAAAAATGTTATTTGTCTCATGTTGCCCTGGATCTTGTGAAATGCAACCACATTCTCCAATGAAAAGAACCAGTGCTTTTTGGAGAAAGTCTGCTTCTAGGTGTGGGGCAGTAAATATAAAAGATGAATCTTAAGCATCTCATAGTGCCAGAGAGTGAGAAAGTGCCCCCAAAAGAAAAAAAAAATCACAATTATGGAGATATGTCAATGAGATACAAGGGGACATCAGACTCACAGATCTAAGAGAGAATGTCTGAGGTGCAGCTCCAAGATACTGTGTCAAGAGCTCAGAACCAAAACCACGCTGTCAGGGTATATAATTGCAAATGAGCATCATGTGTTAACCCAAGAGCAACTTATCTGTTATAAAATCAGAATACACAGATTCGCCGATCAGGTCCGTGAATTGTCAGCGCGCTCTGTAGACTGCTGAGCTGGGGCGTCTGCCTGGCTTGCGGCGCTCCCTTCGAGGTGCAGGCCAATGTGCCCTGGCCCGCTGGGGCATGAGAAACAGCGGGTTCGGGGCAACTTGGATTTTTGCCACACGCACATAAAGCACTGATCTCCAGGATATATAAAGAACTCAAAAAACTTAACACCAAAAAAACAAACAACCCAATCAATAAATGGGCTAAGGAGCTGAATAGCAACCTCTCAGAAGATATACAATCAATAAACATATATATGAAGAAATGTTCAACATCTCTAGCCATTAGAGAAATGCAAATCAAAACTACTCTCAGATTTCATCTAACCCCAGTCAAAATGGCAGCTATCCAAAATACCAGCAACAATAAGTGCTGGCGAGGATATGGTGAAAAAGGTACACTCAAACATTGCTGGTGGGACTGCAAACTGGTGCAACCAATCTTGAAAGCAGTTTGGAGATTTCTTTAAAAACTTGGAATGGAACCACCATTTGATCCAGCTACCCCACTCCTTGGCCTATACCCTAAAGACTCAAAAATAGCACACTACAGTAAAGCAGCCACTTCAATGTTTATAGCAGCACAATTCACAATTGCAAAACTGTGGAAACAACCCAGATGCCCTTCAATAGATGAATGGATAAAGCAACTGTGGTACATCTACACAATGGAATATTATTCAGCAATAAAAGAGAATAAAATTATGGCATTTGCAGGCAAATGGATGGAATTGGAGAACATTATGCTAAGTGAAGTAAGCCAATCCCAAAAAACCAAATGCCGAATGTTCTCTCTGATTAGTGGATGCTGATACATAAGGGAGGGTGGGAATGGGGAACTTAGGAGAAAAGGAGGAACTCTGGATGCGGCAGGTGGGAGGTGGGGGGAGGGAAAGGGGAATGGGTATAGTAAAGATGGTTGATTGAGATCGTCATCACTACCCTTGGTGCATGTATGAAGACACAAATGGTGTGACTCTATCTGGTTTGCAACCAGAGAAATGGAAAAATTGAGCTCTATATATGTGCTATGACTTGAAATGCATTTAAATAAATTAATTAAATTTAAAAAAATAAAATCAGAATACACATACTGATGGTAGGAACTATCCTGAAAGTGGTCTGAGCATTACCAGAGTCCAGTGACACTCAACTTCAGGAGGCACAGGCAAGAGTTAGAAAGCTCTTATTCCAAATTTATCCAGGTTCCTGACTTGCAGTGATAACAGACAAATAAGGCTTCCCGGATTGTTCTGCTAAAGCAGTGGTTTTTTTCAGAGCTAATTTTGCATACAAAATTCCCAATAACAGTTGACATGGGTATGTAGGTGGAATACATATGGAGGTAATATAGAGAAACTTTCTTCCATCTTTAACCTGGTCCCTTTTAATGCTTCGTACCAACATATGCTTCTGCCCTGAACAATAAACTATTTTTGCATTATGCAAGATTCACTGAGAAACACAAAACAAATATCAGCCCATATGTGTCTGCTCTGCCTTGAATAAACAACAGATCCAGAAGTAACGAGAATAATTGCATTATGCTTCTAAAAATTTCATGAGGAAATGAGTCTCTGGTTACTAACAAAATGAGTTTGCTTCTTACAACAACATTGCAATCCTTGCATCACCCGACAAGATTAGGATACTTTAGACTTTCCAAATGGAGTCCACTTTAAGACGCAGAGGGGAGTAGATCCTGAGGAAGCAGGTAGTGTTTGATATCATTGAACCAGGAAAGAACCTCAGACCAAAATAGATCAAGAAGTCATCAGCCTTAACTCTCATTCACTTGGAAGTTGAGAGACACAGATATTCAAAGGGGACTGTTCAGGTAATGGAGAGAGTGAGCCAGGGAATATATAGTTTATCTTTCCCATAGGAATGGACCAGATCTAGAATCTAGAGCAGGAGTTGGAAAACAATTGGCTTGCAGGAAAAATTTGGTCCTATCTATTTTTCTCGAGCTCTATTGGAATACAGTCCATTTTTTCACAAATTATCTGTGGCTGCTTTCCAACTGCAGAGTTGAGCAGTTGCAACAGAAATGTGACCGTCTGCAAGCCTGAAATATTGACTTCCTAGACCTTAATAGAAAAAGTTTGCCAAGCCCTGATGTAAAGAGGAAGATGCAAGCTGGATTATCTATAAGATTTGGGGTATTCTCTATGATGGTTTTCCTTTTTATTCCTGATATTTCGGTAATCACTATGGAAAAATGTACACCTGTATCTCAAACTCTAATAAACAAAGAACAAGTTCCTTTGACTCTAAATTTAGACCAGAAAGTTGAAGGACAAATTTCATCCACCCCTGGTGGGTGGTGAAGCTATGAAGGGCTAGCAAGTATCTCTGGAATTATTTGACTGTGCAAAGCACCCATCCCTTCCACAAGATTCTCTCCAGAGGCCCCCCTCAGAGGGCAGTGTTGTTGTTTTGTTTTGTTTTGTTGAATATTCTGTCTGTGACTTTGTATCCCTTGTCTTATTGTGAAAGAAATAAAGTATGCTTACTAAAATAAAATACATAAAATAGTTTTGAAAAAGACCCAAATCACAGACTAGTTTTTTACTGAAAATTTTATTCTTTAGCACATGTTTAGAATAAGCTCTTTCTCCATACCACTGTTGCTAAGGTTATATTAGCATAATCAGGACATAGCCTGCCAGACTATAATAATATTTGCAATCCTCGGTTTAGTTATAAAATATGAATGGCCATCATGTGTGTTCAGTAGGGCTAGTTCTCATTCGGTCATTATTTATTCATTCATTCAACAAACATTCATTGAACACCTGCTTTATACCAGTTCCCTGTTTGGGAGCTCACATTCCATAAAAGGCACATCCACAGTACAAGCCAAGCGCTTTCTGAAAATTTCTCTGTGTGTCTGGTGTCATGCAGAGCAGAAGCAGTTGTTTTACTGTGGAGGTCACTTGGCTGGAAATAGAAGTTGTCAAATGAATATAAGAGAAAACTATTGACAAGGTTCTGGTGCCTCTATTTTGTCAACATTGAAGAGCTCAGAGAAATTTTTACCTGTGTTTCTCTGCCTTGTAAAAACGAGTTTAGGAGTAAAGCAAACATGGGCGATCAAAATTAAATGGACAGAAGACACCTGTTAAAGGAAAAGTCTTCCATTTTTGAGAAGGAAGATAGAAGAGTCCTCATTGGAGAAAGCAGAGGAAGCATGCATGGACTAAAGGCATCAGACATCAGACAAGTTAACAGGAAATCAGTAATACGTCTACTCACCTTCACTGGGGAGGCATTACACAGTGAGTGCCTTGACATTATCTCCTGAGAAAGAGGGAGAAATGAAGTCAATAGGTAAAGACTTCTGTTAGCCAACTTATCACTGTCCCTCCAACAAATGATAAGAGCATCATTACTGGTATGCCAAAGTGAATTGATCCCATCGTGACTACTATCAAGATCCTTACTAATTCAGCCCAAGGGTAGATTGGCCTCAGATGCCCCAGCAGGCCCATGGAAGGATGAGCTAAGCTGCACATTGAACCACAGGCAACAGGTAGAAACACAGATGCAAATGCTAAAGCATTATTCCTCCTAACTTCCATTAACATTTAAACCTTTTTAAAGAAAATACTTATATTTAATTTCAAAAAGTGTGAAAATCCCCTTGCTTTGAAATCAGAACCCATTCAGATGTGCCATGCTAAGGTTGTCGAATGCATTCTGCTTTGCCAGGAGGAAGAACAGAAAGAGTTTGTGAAAATAGGAGTTAGCTTGAGTCTCCAAAGAAATCATGGGGGTGGGGAGGGAAAATTCTAAACCAAGAGAATGTTTCAAAAGGTAAGAATGAGAAATGTATGTCACTGGAATCATACAGGTCAATTATTTGTTTAGACAGAGGGAAAGAACCCCATATAGATTTTGGTGTTTCCTTATCGTTATAGCACATACTTAGCTATAACTTTCCATTCGAAGTTTCCTAGTATATACTTGATATGCAGAACCAAATACATCTAAAGTTAAGTAGTCAGCCCTAATATATTAGTCACCATGTAATTATTGAAAAGACACATTCATCCTTCTAAAAGGAACTGGACAACTCTTTAATACCATGCTAAGGAAAAGTTTATTTCTTCTGGGGCATCATTTTTTCAAATTGCTTTGAGGCTTGCTAGATGTTTGTGGAGATTTTCATAAAGCAAGGTTTCAAATGGTTTTGTCAAATTCTGTAAGTTGCCAGAGGGTATATTTCTGACTTGTTCCTTTTTATTTTTCTGCCTCCAAATTACATTTCCATCCCTACCATGTCACTCTGCTGTTATCCCCTGACAAGTGAATGCTTTGTTTAGTAATTATTTATTGAATAGCTTGTGGTCAGTGTGATACCTGGCAAATAGTCAGTGCTCAATAGCAAGCCCTTGGATGTGTCTTTGAAGATGTGTCCATGCCAAGGGCACTTTGGGATATATTGAATGGAATAGAGATTCTGTCTCTAGATAGGATCTAGAAAATAGAACACCTTGAAAGTTGTTTAGGAAAAAAATCATCATGGAAGTTCAGAATAGGAAGTACATCCTCTGTTGGAAGTTTCAAAGAAGTGCTTCTGATAAGAAGGACTTAGAGTTGGGCTAGAATGATGCTTATATTTAGATCTGTGGATTATTAAACACAGGACAAGATCATCATGGGCTAAAGTGATACACAAAGCATAAGCACAAGGTTGGGGAAAATGTATGGACACTTCAGTCCCTGGTGGTAAAGAATTACAATGTGTGCTACTGAAACCCCAAGAAAGAATTACAAAAAAAGACAAGAGAGAAAATTATCAATGCAACATTGATGTTTCTTTCCTTTGACTACACTGCATGAGGCACCTATGAGATTCATGAACAAGTTACAAAAAGACAAAGAAAATTTTGTTCTCAAGTTTCTCACAATCCAGTGGTAGAGACTAACATATCATTCAATATTTTTAGTGTAAGTGCTATGATTAAAGCAGGCATAGAGAAGGGGCATCTGATTTTGTTTGGGCTGGACTGTCAAGGAAGGCATCCCGGAAGATAAATGGAACTCTTTCTTGAAGGATAAAATGCAGTTATCAGGCAAGTAAGGTGAGTGAATCAAGGAGGCCTTTTAGACACAGGCAAGGAGCTGCCTAGGAAGGCACTGCAATAAGATTTCTCACAATTATATTTCAATACATTTCACCCAGTGTGGATTATTAACCAGAAATCCCTTTAAAATTTGCTGTATTAACACTTGCTTTCTAAATAGGACATAAGCTGGGGATTGTAGCTCAATGGTAGAGTGCTTGCCTAGCATGTGCAAGAACTTGAGTTCAATCACGACCACCACAAAAATAAATGAATGAGTGAATATATAAGACATTAAAAAATTCATTCACTAAACAAATATTTATTAAGCCAAGTATCCATATAGGTTTATCAGCTTTTTTGGCTTTCCCCTGGCTTTTTTCATATGGTTTTCTCTGCGTGGTATGTCAGCCTCTTCCATTTTCACCCACAAAATGTCTGTCCATCTATCATAGCCCATCCATTCCAAAGCCATCATCAGAATGAGACCTTTGCTGGCAGCTCAAATTCCTCCCACTTCTACTGAGCCCCCTAATACAGTTTCTTTGTACTCCCTTGTTATACATACTATATTTTTCTTTACATAATTATATTTATACGAAGAGTTTGTAAGAACAAATATTGTATTTTATTTTAGCCTATGGAAGACTAGAAGAATTCTTTGTACCAACAACATTTGCTGAAATGAGTTGATGATATTGTTACAAGAAGAAATCAAATACATGTGTGTTGGTCAACATTGTCTCTGTTTTCTGCATATATAATTACTGAAAAAACGTGTTCATAACTGTAAAGAAAACTACAGAACTCTTTAACACTCTTTCCTTGCTGAGAAAATGTTTCTTTTTTCCAAGGTATCATTTTTCAAACTGCATTGAGGTTTGCTAAATATTTGTAGAGATTTTTATAAACAAAGCAAAATTTCTATATTTGACCAGAACAAAGTCAGTTGTAATTTAGGTTTGTTCACTAAAGATGCATATTATAAGCCTTATAGCAAGAGCTAAAAAAATAAAGAAAATACAGTTAAAAAGAGAATAGAGCATTGAAATGATATGCTAAAGATTTATTTAACACAAAAGAAAGTAATAAAAAGAAATAGCAGGATAAAAAATAAGATAAATTGAAATGAGATAAATAGAAAACAAATGTCCAAATACATTGAGGATTGGATTTAAAAGCAGTATCTAACATATGCTATCTACAAGAAACAACCACTAAATTCAGAGATACAAATAGCTTAAAAGTAAAAATAAACAAACAAAAAACATTAGAGAGTATGAATGATTATTTTAACATATTAATTAATTTAATATAAGAAATATAAACATGAAGACAAAACTTCTACCAGATACAAAAAAGATCATAATAATAACAGTCTACATTACAGTAAGAAATACCTCTAAATATATATGTATGTGTTTGAGGTAGTTTTAAAGCAAACTTTGACAGAATTTAAAAAAATAAATTATCAGTTACTGCCTTTAATACTTTAATATTCTCAATAAATAGTTTTTAAATTCACCAAAAATTTGTAAGGGTATAATATATAGAATAGTGACTCTAGTTTATAATTATAATTTATAGTTTTTTATTGTACATTTTTTTTTTGGTACTGGAGATTGAACTCAGGGGCACTCGACCACTGAGCCACATCCTCAGCCCTATTTTGTGTTTTATGTAGAGACAGGGTCTCACTGAGTTGCTTAGCGCCTCGTGGTTGCTGAGCCTGGCTTTGAACTCGCGATTCTCCTGTCTCAGCCTTCCTAAGTGCTGGGATTAGAGGCTTGTGCCACCGTGCCTGGCTTATTGTACATTTTTATTGTTGCCTCTTTATTATTGTGTTCTTTAAATATTCTGGATATAAGTCCTTACTTAATAAAAATAAAAAACAATATGGTCATATCAATATACCTACAAGAAACATAAAAGAGAGTATTTATTGCATTGATATATGTACATTTTCTTAGATAAAATTTAAAAAATCAATAAAATAAAAAAATTATAAAGTCAACCTCATCAAAACTTTTGCTTTCAAAAGATTGGTAAAACAAGAATATCTACAACTTCATAAAAATAGGCAAATTATTTGAACAAACACTTAACACATGTACAGAGTTATGAATGTCCGCAAGGCACATAAAGAGATGCTCAACATCACTGGTCATAAGGAAATGCAATTTACACCCACAGTAAGCTACCACTACTCATCCACTATAATAACTAATATACAAAAACCAACAATAGCAAATGTTGATTTAAAAAGTAGATGCCATGGGCAGTGGCACATGCCTATAATCCCAGGGACTCAGGAAGCTAAGGCAGGAGGATAGCAAGTTCAAAACCAGCCTCAACACCACAATACCAGACCTTAAATTATACTACAAAGCTATAGTAACAAAAATGGCATGGTACTGGCACCAAAACAGACATGAAGACCAATGGTACAGAATAGAAGACACAGAGACAATCCCACATAAATACAGTTATCTCATACTAGACAAAGGTGTCATAAACATACATTGGAGGATAGCCTCTTCAACAAATGGTGCTGGGAAAACTGGAAATCCATATGTAGCAAAATGAAATTAGACTCTTATCTCTCAACCTGCATAAAATTCACTCTAAGTAGATCAAGGACCTAGGAATTAGACCAGAGACCCTGCACCTACTAGAAGAAAATGTAGGCCCAGATCTCCAGCATGTCGGCTCAGGAACCTATTTCCTCAATAAGACTCCAAAAGTGCAATAAGTAAAATCAAGAATCAATAAATGGGATTGTATCAAACTAAAAAGCTTTTTCATAGCAAAGAAAACAATCAAGAATGGGAAGAGAGACCCTACAACATGGGAGAAAATCTTTGTCACCTTTACCTCAGATAGAACAGTAATCTCTGGGATATACAAAGAACTCAAAAATCTTAACACCAAAAAAGCAAATAACCGAATCAATAAATGGGCTAAGGAAATGAACAGGCACTTCACAGAAGAAGAAATATGAATGGTAAACAAATATATGGAAAAATGTTCATTATCTCTAGCAATTAGAAAAATGCCAATTAAAACTACAGTGAGATTTCATCTCACTCCAGTCAGAACAGCAATTATCAAGAAGTAATAATAAATGTAACAATAAATGTTGATGAGGATTGAATGAATGAATCAGACATAAATTTCCTATGTTCATACATGAATACACTACTAGGGCAATTCCATATCATGTACAACCACAAGAATGAGAAATTATACTCCATTTATGTATGATATGTCAAAATACATTCTACTATCATGTATTACTAAAAATAATAACAAAAAAAAAAAACAAAGAGAAAACAGCATGGCACAGTGGTGCATGCCTGTAATTCCAGTGGCTCATGAGGCTGGGGCAGGAGGATTGTGAATTCAAAGACATCCTCAGCAAAAATGAAGCACTAAGCAACTCAATGAAACCCTGTCTTTAAATAAAATACAAAATAGGGCAGGGAATGTGGCTCAGTGGCTGAGTTCCCCTCAGTACCCACCCCCAAAACATAAACAGCCTCAGCAACTTAGGAAGGCCCAAAGCAACTTAGCAAGACCCTGTCTCAAAATAAAATATTTTAAAAAGGGATGGGGTTGTGACTCAGGTATTGGGTTCAATCCCCAATACCAAACAAAAAACAAAAACAAGAACAAAACAAAAAATAGAGCAGCAGAAAATCTCATAAATGGATGTTAGCAATGCAAAATATTATAGCCACTTGGAATATATTTGGCAGTTTCTTCAAATGTTAAACATAAATCTACTGTATGAACAAGCAATTCCACTTACAGATATATAATCAAAATAAATTAAAATATTTATCCACACAAAGACTTTTATGCAGATGTTTATAACTATATTCTTCCTAACGGATTAAAAAAAATAACTGATGAATCGAAAAACAAAATATGAATTAACCATACAATGGAATCTCATATGCAATAAAAAGAAAAATACTACTATACACATTATTGAATTTCAACAGTATTATGTTACCTGAAAGAAGCCAAAGGAGTAGATACTCTATTATTCTAATTGTATGATATTCTAGAAAAGGTAAAATTATAACTAAAACAAAAAAATTAGACCAAAGATTCCACAGTTTGTAGAGTAGTTGTGATGTATGACTGCAAAGACTAGTTTGAGGGGTGCTAAATATGTTCTAAACCTTTATTATGGTAGTGGTGGTTGTATGGCTTTATGTAATCACCCAAACTCACTGACTTTATTCTTAAAATTATGTGCCTTGAAGTATGTAACTTACACTTCAATAAAATTATTTTAAAAATACATATTATACTAAAAATTAGCCTCAGCTGAACCCTAAAAGACAAATATTTTTATATTTCTTTTGACCAATTGATAATGAAATTATATTTGGATTAAGAAAAATAACATCAGGGTTGCAGCCCGGACCCCGGCCCAGGGCTACGGCTATCTGAAACTGAGACTGGAAGAAGCGGGGTGCCAGCTTCCAACCAGTTTTGTGGCAGCTCTCTGCGCCTTGCCGACCCACGCAAGAGTCTCGCTCGGTGAGTGAAC
>CM053404.1:83693975-83822346 GCA_028644305.1 Xerus rutilus
CCCCCCCCCCCCCCCCCCCCCCCCCCCGGTCAGGACACACCTGGAATGTCACCTTTCAATAGCTCCTTTAAAAGTTCCCCTTTCCTCTGGATGGACAGAATCACAGACTCAGGGACAGGAGTCCCCTGTGTTTCTCCTTTGCTAGCAAAGCAACAAAACATTTTCCTTTTTCTCAAAACCATGTCCTCATTATTAAATTGGCATTAATTGGCATTGGGGACAAGGACCAAGCTTTTGGTAACACCATCAGTGTAATTCAACATGGAATGAGCTAGGAAAGGATAATATGAAAATTTCTTCCCTGGTGATTCTGCTACCTAAAGGCAGAAGGTTAGACAAGACTCACAAGGACTTTCTCCTTTTATTTTATAGAAACATGGCTTTTAGTTCATGTACAGAGATCTAGTTCTGGGCAAGATAAAGTAAGCAGATTCTATCTTTTCCCTTTCATTGAATGCAGCTATAACACCACAATTGGAACAGGTGTTTGAGAACTTTAAAAAGAAAAGGGCAGCAGGTAGATTGGAAAGGGGGACCACAGTTCAAAACACCATCAAGACTGTGTTAAGTTCATCATTGTTTTTTATTAATGCTGTATCTGAGGAGCAGATGGCAAAGATTTTCCCCCATTCTGTAGCCTCTCCATGTTCTTGATTGTTTCCTCTGCCATGAGAAAGCTTTATAATTTGATGCCATCCCATTTATTGATTTTTGATTTTACTTCTTGTGCTTTAGGAGTCTTGTTATGGAAGACAATTCCTGACCCAATATGTTGGATTGTTGGGCCTACATATTCTTCTAGCAGCTAAAAGGTCCAATTCCTAGGTCTTTGATCCACTGTGAGTTGAGTTTTGTGCAGGGTGAGAGACAGATGTTCAACTTCATTCTACTACATATGGGTTTCCAGTTTTCCCAGCACAGTTTGTTTAAAAGGCTATCTTTTCTCCAATGTATGTTTTTGGCACCTTTGTCTAGTATGAGATAACTATTTATGTGAGTTTGTGTCTGCATATCCTATTTGTTCCACTGGTCTTCATGTCTGTCTTGGTGCCAATACCATGTTGTTTTTGTTACTATATCCCTGTAGTATAATTTAAGGTCTGGTATTGTGATGCCTCTTGCTTTGCTTTTCACATTAAGGATTGTTTTGGCTATTCTGAGCCTCTTATTTTTCCAAATGAATTTCATAACTGCCTTTTCTATTTCTATGGAGAACACCACTGAAATTTTGATGGGAATTGCATTGAATCTGTATAGCACTTTTGGTAGTTTGGTCGTTTTGACAATATTAATTCTGCCTATCCAAGAACATGCGAGGTCTTTCCATTTTCTAAGGTCTTCTTCAATTTCTTTATTTAGTGTTCTACACTTTTCATTTTAGAGGCTTTTCACTTCTTTTGTTAGATTAATTCCCAGGTTTTGTGTTTTTTTGAAGCTATCATTTTAGTATAGGAATGTGGTTGATTTATGAATGTTGTTTTTGTATTCAGCTACTTTGATGAATATGTTTATAAGTTCTAGAAGTTTTCTGGAGGAGTTTTCTGGGTCTTCTAAATATAGGATCATGGTTATAGCAAACTGTTTGAGCTCTTCTTTTCCTATTCAAATCCCTTTAATTTTTTCTCTTGCCTAATTGCTCTGGCTACAGTTTCAATGACTATGTTGAATAGAATTGTTGAAAGAGGGCATCCTTGTCTTGTTCCTGTTTTTAAAGGAATTTTTTTAGTTTTTCTCCATTTAGAATAATGTTGGCCTTGGGTTAGTCATATATAGCTTTTATAGCGTTGAGGTATGTTCCTTCTATCCCTAGTTTTTCTAGTATTTTATACATGAATGCACATCTATTATTTCTTTTCTACCTTCTACAACATATCAGCCCAACTATGTTCTCATGTGATCACAACCCATTCCAATTCCCAGTTGGGCAAATCTTGGACATCTACAAGCTATGTGGGAATATAGGTTTAAATTTCAAAATTAGATTAGAGTTGTTTTCTTTTCTCTTTTGTGTGTGTGTGTGTAAAAAGACATCTCAATTTATTACTGATCAGATACTTTCTCTTAGAGCAGAGTAACTATCAATCTTACATAGGGTTTTCAGCAATATGAAGTTCAGAGATTGGCAGACTTTAGAAAACATAAAGGGGTTGACATCATCTATAGTTGTAGTGTGATGACTCAGGTAAGACCACACTTGACTTGTTAGCACTTGATATGTAATATTTTGGGGGCAAAGCTCTCCCTCACTAGCTGGCTTTCAGAAGCAGATTGCTGACACTCTTTGCTTGACTTACTAAAGTGTAGTTCACTGAATTAGTCAGCTTTCCCTTTCCACTACTATAACAAATACCTGGGATACCTTAAAAAGAGAAAAGGTTTATTTTGGTTTACAGCATTGCAGGTGTCAGTCCATAGTCAGTTGATCCCCTTCTTTTTGGTCTGAGTCAGCACATCATGGGAGAATGTGTGGTGGAGCAAACTCTTCCCTGCATGGTCAGGAAATGAAAATGAAAGACCAGATCCCACATCCCCTTCAAGGGTATGCCCCCAGTGACCTAAAGATCTCCCACTAGATCCTACCTCTCATAGTTTCCACCACATCCTCAAAGCACCAAACTGGGGAACAAACCAAAGATAAGGGCCTTTGGGGGACACTCAAGTTCCAAACCATAGCATTTTTGAGGTGAGTGACTATTCATATATTGAAAAGTTTTCAAAATAATTCAGGAGGCTACTTGTTACCCTGGTCACAGAACAATCTGTCTTAGAAAAGACTTCTGGAAACCTTTTAAACTCCCAGTTTTTCCTTTTTTCCCCTCCCCTGAAAACCATGATTTTAATATTTTGAATTAATTCTAGATGTATAGAAAAGTTGCAAAAATAGTACAGTTTTCAAATAACCTTCACCCATCTTATAAAATGTTAACATCTTATATAACTATAAAGCATTTGTGAGAAAAGGAAATTTTTTTTTGCATTTCTCTAGTTGTATGTGATGTAGAATCACAACATACATGCAGTCATACATAAAGCTAGGGCTATGATGTCCATCCTATTCCATTTACTGTCCCCCTACCCCCACCCCTCCCACCTCTGTGACCAAAGTTCCTTCATTTTTCCCATGTCCTCCTCCACATTATGGATCAGCATCCACTAATCAAAGAGAACATTCAGCTTGGATTTTTGAGATTGGCTTACTTCACTTAGCATGATATTCTCTAACTCCATCCATTGACCTGCAAATGCCATAATTTTATTCTTTTATTGCTGAGTAATATTCCATTCTGTATATATACCACAGTTTCTTTATCCATTCATCTATCAAAGGACATCTAAGTTGGTTCTACTGTTTAGCTATTGTGAATTGAGCTGCTATAAACATTGAAGTGGCTGCGTCACTATAGAATTCTGTTTTTAAGTCTTCTGGGTATAGACCAAGGAGTGGGATAGCTGGGTCAAATGGTGGTTCCATTCCAAGTTTTCTAAGGAATCTCCATACTGCTTTCCAGATTGGTTGTATCAATTTTCAGTCCCACCAGCAATGTATAAGTGTGCCTTTTCCACCACATCCTCTCCAACACTTATTGTTGTTTGTATTCTTGATAATTGCCATTCTGACTGGTGTGAGATGAAATCTTAGGGTAGTTTTGATTTGCATTTCTCTAATTGCTAGAGGTGTTGAACATTTTTTCATATGTCTGCTGATCAATTGTATATCTTCTTCTGTGGGCTCCTTGGCCCATTTATTGATTGGGTTGTTTGTTTTTTTGGTGTTAAGTTTTTGAGTTCTTTATATATTCTGGAGATTAGTGCTCTATCAGATGTGCATGTGGCAAAGATTTGTTCCCAGAATGTCAGCTCTCTGTTCACTTCATTGATTATTTCTTTTGCTGAGAAGAAGCTTTTTAGTTTGAATCCATCCCATTTATTGATTCTTGATTTTACTTATTGTGCTATAGGAGTCTTGTTAAGGAAATAAGGTCCTAATCCGACATGGTGAAGATTTGGGCCTATTTTTTCTTCTATTAGATGTTGGGTCTCTGGTCTAATTCCAAGGTTCTTGATCCATTTTGAGTTGAATTTTGTGCATGGTGAGAGATAGGGGTTTAGTTTCATTTTGCTGCATATGAATTTCCAGTTTTCCCAGCACCCATTTGTTAAAGAGGCTATCTTTTCTCCAGTGTACATGTTTGGCTCCTTTGTCTAGTATAAGATAATTTATTTAAGTGGGTTTATCTCTGTGCCTTCTATTCTATACTATTGGTCTACATGTCTATTTTGGTGCCTGTACCATGCCATTTTTGTTACTATATCTTTGTAGTATAATCTGAGGTCTGGTATTGTGATGCCTCCTGCTTCACTCTTCTTGCTAAGGATTGCTTTGGCTATTCTAGGTCTCTTATTCTTCCAAATGAATTTTATGATTGCTTTTTCTATTTCTATAAGAAATGACATTGAGATTTTAATTTGAATTGCACTGAATTTATATAGCGCTTTGGGTATTATGGCCATTTTGACAATATTGATTCTGCCTATCCGGGAGCATGGGAGATTTTTCCATCTTCTAAGGTCTTCTTCAATTTCTTTCTTCAGTGTCTTGTAGTTTGCATTGTAGAGGTCTTTCACCTCTGTTGTTAAATTGACTGCTAAGTATTTTATTTTATTTTTTTGAGGCTATTGTGAATTTCTCTCTCAGAGGGTTTATCACTGATGTATAGAAATGCAATTGATTTGTGGGTGTTGATTTTATATCCTGCTACTTTGCTGAATTCATTTATTAGTTCTAAAAGTTTTCTGGTAGAATTTTTTGGATCCTCTAAGTATAGAATCATGTCATCTGCAAATAATGATAGTTTACCTTTAATTTCTTTCATCTTTTTAATTTCTCTGGCTAGTGTTTCAAGGACTATGTTGAATAGCAGTAGTGAAAGAGGGCATCCCTGTCTTGTTCCTGTTTTTGAGGGAATGCTTCCAATTTTTCTCCATTTAGGATGATGTTGGCCTTGGGTTTAGCATAGATAGCTTTTACAAAGTTGAGGTATGTTTCTACTATCCCTAGTTTTTCTAGTGTTTTGAACATAAAAGAGCACTGTATTTTGTCAAATGGTTTTTCTGCATCAATTGATAAAAATCATATGACTCTTATCTTTAAGTCTATTGATGTGAAGGATTACCTTAATTGATTTCTGTATGTTGAACCAAACTTGCATCCCTGGAATAAACCCCACTTGATCATGGTGCACTATTTTTTGATATGTTTTTGTATGCAATTTGCCAAAATTTTATTGAGAATTTTTGCATTTATGTTCATCAGGGATATTGGTCTGAAATTTTCTTTCTTTGATGTGTCTCTGTCTGGTTTTGGAATCAGGGTGAATCTTGCCTTATAGAATGAGTTTGGAAGGGTTCCCTCCTTTTCTATTTTATGAAATAGTTTGAGGAGTATTGGTATAAATTCTTCTTTGAAGGTATTATAGAACTCGGCTGAGAATCCATCTGGACCTGGGCTTTTCTTGGTTGGCAGGCTTTTGATAGCATCTTCTATTTCCTTGCTTGAAATTGATCTATTTAAGTTGCATGTGTCCTCTTGGTTCAGTTTGGGTAGGTCATATGCCTCTAGAAATTTGTCGGTGTCTTCAGTGTTTTCTATTTTACTGGAGTATAAATTTTCAAAATAGTTTCTAATTATCCTCTGTATTTCAGTAGTGTCTGTTGTGATATTTCCTTTTTTATCATAAGTTTTAGTACTTTGGATTTTCTCTGTCCTTTTATTCATTAGGGTGGTGAAGGGTTTGTTAATTTTGTTTATTTTTTCAAAGAACCAGTTTTTTGTCAATTTTTTGAATTGTTTCTTTTGTTTCATTGATTTCAGCCCTGATTTTGATTATTTCCAGTCTTCTACTTCTTTTGGTGTTGGTTTGTTCTTCTTTTTCTAAGGCTTTGAGATGAAGAGTCAAGTCATTTGTTTGTTGACTTTTACTTTTTTTAATAAATGAGCTTAATGCAATGAACTTTCCTCTTAGAACTGCCTGCATGGTGTCCCAGAGATTTTGATATGTTGTATCAGAGTTTTCATTTACCTCTAAGAGTTTTTTTGTCTCTTCCCTGATGTCTTCTGTTACCCATGCATCATTCAATAGCATATTATTTAGTTTCCAGGTGTTGGAATAGTTTCTATTTTTTAATCTGTCATTGATTTCTAATTTTATTCCATTATGGTCAGATAGGATGCAGGGTAGTATCTCTATTTTTTTGTATTTTCTAAGACTGGCTTTGTGACATAACATATGATCTATTTTGGAAAAGGATCCATGTGCTGCTAAGAAAAAGTTGTATTCACTTGTTGATGAATAAAATACTCTCTATATGTGTGTGTTACATCTAAATTATTGATTGCTTTATTAAGTTCTATGGTTTCTTTGTTTAGTTTTTGTTTGGAAGATCTATCCAGTGGTGAGAGAGCTGTGCTAAAGTCACCAAATATTTTATTGGCTTTTTTTTATTTTTAAAAATTTATTTATTTAAATGCATTTCAAGTCATAGTACATATATAGGGAACAGGAGTAGCAAAAAAAGACTGAAGAGTTTTAAGAAGAGAAATGACACAATCTTATTTACATGCCAAGGGCATTGTGGCTGCAATGTGGAGGACAGGCAGTAGAGGGCACAAAATTGGAAGCCTGGAGACCAGTTCAGATGCTATTAGACTAGTCCAAAGGAGAGATGGTCACAGCTTGGACTCCATTGGCAGCTATGTGGATGGAGGCAATAGTCACATCTGAAATCTATTATAAAAGTAAAATCCATTAGGTGATCCACTATGGATAAGGAGAGAAAAATCAAAATGATTCTCAAATTCCTGCTGTCCTAACTTAATCTTTGCAACATGTGCAATAGATAACATACCAAATTTCACAGACTTATTTATGCATTTAACAAATATCTATGGAACTCTTAGCATAGTTATTTATAGCATTAGTAAATTGAATTTGAATGCTGGTTCTGCCTCTTATTAACTATGTAATCTTGAGCAAGTTTCTTAACTGTAAGCATGAGATACTGGACCACTTCTGAAGTTTCTGAGGTTATCTAGAATTTGTGAGGAGTAGGTGGATTACATATCTCTGAGGCAAACCCTGCTCTTTAGAGATCTAATCTTGCATCATTGATATACAGAGTAACTTCTAATCTTTTTTTTTAAATAAGTTTTCTGTTAATGAAGGGCACCAGGTTACTCTGTTACCTGAGGGTAAAACAGCATCTCAAAAAGGTCTTCTTGGGTGAATAAATAACAAGCAGTGCACCTATCAAATACTTCTTACCAGAGGTAAAGATTGCTATAACTATTTGACAACTTTGGATTAAGAGTCATAGGTGGAATGAGTGAACCCAAAATAAGAATTCCAATATTCCAATGTCATCTTGCCCACTCTCTCTACATGGTGAATGGCCACTTAGTCTCAGAGTCAGAAACAATAAGATGGAGGAAGACTAAAAGAATTTGCTTAGAATAAACAGGTCAGCAGACACTTCTAGTTCATTGTTACCAATGTACCTAGTTTTTTAAAGAAATATTCTAGAAATTAGGACTTAGAACTCTCAATATTTAAATGCTAGATAAATTTTTTAAATATAGTGATATATGGGTCAAATAGAATACTTCATGAACCTTCTAGCCTTCAGTTTGGAACCTTTGGTTTCCACTAACTCAACTGGTCCTCTGGCAGGGCAGGGGCTAAGTAACTGGGAATGAATTACAGGAGGGAAATTAGATGATTACAAATAGTGGTGTGAGGCTCACACGAAAACCCGCCTCAACAAATGAGCAGTGTTCCAACCACACGAGCTGGCTCCAAACATAAATGAAAGAAAAGGAATAGAAATATGAACTGAGAGACAATTAAAGCACTTTTTATTGACACATAACATTTATGTATTTATGAGGTAGAAGGTGATATTTTCATTCACATACACATTACTGATTAACTCAGGGTAATTAGCTTATCCATTCATCACCTTAAATTTTTATCATTTCTTTATGGTGATTACATTCAAATTCCTCTCCTCTAATCATTTGGAGATATATAATGCATTACATAAATCAAATTCACCCCCCTCTGCCATAGAACACCAGACCTTACTCCTCCTATCTAACTATAATAATAGACTTGTTGATCAAACACTTTTCTTTATAATTAATTACAAATTTCTAAAGAGGAAGAATTTCAGCCTTTTATGCATATTCTGAACTTATCTAGCACAGTTTATGTATGTCAGATTAAAAATCAATTAATTCCATTTCTTTGATCTACAGAATAGAACTCTTTGTAAGAAATGAAACCAATTTTCTCATAAATTAAAAATATGCTCTCAACAATGGATCTTCTATTTCATTTAGAGGATGAGAAAAACTCTTCTGGCTAAAAATAACTGAACACTCATGTAACATCTAAGGGTTTTAGAGTATAACTAGCAAGTTTTCTGTGTCCAGATTTCCTCAACTATTAATTAAAAATACTGATCTTGGAAGTTTATGATATAAGGACGGAACTGATAGTATTTCCCTTAAAGTCAAGCGGTTAAAGTCACTAGGAATGTACCACCATATGCGCTAGTTATTTCTGAAAGGTTTGAAGTCTATGTTGCAATTGAGAGATTCAGAATACACAATATGTACTTGGCAATGAGATCATATTCTTCTTTGGCAGCCATGGGGACCTGAGAGCAGAAGAAGGGAAGGAGAGAACTCAGGAAGGAAGAAACTTGTAACCACAGAGGAGGAAGGGGGAGCATACAGAGAGGCACAGGCACAGGGGCAAATGAGCATTAAGGGGAAATTTCTTACATAGTGCACGCCCAGTTTTCAAAGGTGAGATAGAATGCCAGTGGCCACAAAAGAGGTTAGATATGGTGCATCTCAGTATTCTGCCCTTTGGCAACCGATATCATAGGCCCTCTGGCAAGTAACAGAAAGTCCCTAACTCTGGGAGAACTTTACTATCAGATGGCATCTATAGCTTTCCTTTCTCATCTCAACACAAGACACTGTGTGGCACAACAAATCAGAGTTGATCGTACTATTTATGAAGCTGATTTCACTTTATCTACCTGGAAAATAATTTAAAATGGCCCTCCTCAACTTTTCCACTCTTGACCCCAATTCCTAAACTAGATGATGAACACATTCAAAGTTTATACCTCTGAATTTTTTTTTTAAGTACTGGGAATTAAACTCAAGTCTTGTTCATGGTCGGCAAGTGCTCTAGTACTGAGTGATACTCTCAGCCCCCATCTCTGAATAATTCAATGGTAAATTCACATCTAACACTTCTGAGCACAAGTTATTACAAAGCTCTGGGGAAGGCATCAGTGAGCAAAACCTAAAAACAAATCACCTGTCTTAGCGGTGTTGTCTTGGTTCACTTCGCACTGCTATATAGAATACCAAAGAATGGGAAATTCATAAAGAACAGAAAATTCTTTCTTTACAGTTCTAGAGACTGGGAAGACCAAGATCAAAATACTAGTGTCTACTGCACCTCAGATAGAGCATTTATCTCCAGGATATATAAAGAACTAAAAAAACTTAACATACACACACACACACACACACACATACACACACACATACACACACACAAATAACCCAGTGAATAACTGGACAAAGGAACTGAACAGGCACTTCACAGAAGAAGAAATACAAATGGTCAACAAATATATGAAAAAATGTTCAATATAATTAGCAATTAGGGAAGTGCAAATCAAAACTACACTGAGTTTTCATCTCACACCAGTCAGAATACTAATGTTAGCAAGGATGTGGGGAAAAGGGTACACTCATACCTTGCTGGTACCTTGAAAATTGGTACAATCACTATGGAAAGCAGTATGGAGATTCTTCAGAAAACTTGGAATGGAACCATCATTTGATCCAGTTATCCCATTCCTTGGTCTATACCCAAAGGAATTAAAATCAGCATATTACAGTGACACAGCCACATCAATGTTCATAGCAGCTCAATTCTCAATAGCTAAGCTATGGAACCAACCTAGTGCCTTTCAATAGATGAATTGATAAAGAAAATGTGGCATATATACACAATGGCTGAGTGATAACTTAGCCATAAAGAAGAATTAAATTATGGCATTTTCAGGTAAATGGATGGATCTGGAAACTATTATGGTAAGTAAAATAAACCAATCCCAGAAAAACAAAGCTCAAATGTTCTTTCTGATATGTGGATGCTAATACACAATAAATGAGGGTTGGGGGAAGAATAGAAGTTGAGTAGATTACACAAAGAGGAAGGAAGGGATAGGAGAGGGAACAGGAATAGGAAAGAAATAAAGTTGTGGAGGCAAACAAAATTTCGCAGAATATTCCAGCAGAAGAGTGCCTTTCTTTGTCAGTTCTATTTGATATACTTCAGATAGGTAAAAGCACAGGAAAGGGTCCAAACTCAAGCATCATAAAACTTTGTGAATTCCAGCAACAATCATAAAATATGGGAAAATGTCTTATTTTACGAGGTATATCTCACTTCTGAGAACCTTCCAGCCTTTTCAGAAAAATTCCAAACCATCATTGAGAGTATACATCAAGTGTTTAATTTTTGGTAAACCATTCTGCCTGGAAAACATCAGTAAAAGTTAATGGTGCTAAAAATACTTTTGAGTTTCTTCTATAACAGATTATAGGAAAGCTGAATAGTTTGGTTTAGAAATTGTAAATTGAAATTCATAAAACAAAACAACAACAGAAAGCCAACCATTAAGTTTAACTTGATGTTATGGTGAGTATCTTGGGCTCTTAAAGTATCCAGTTAGCACCAGTTTTATGGACTTGGCCCTATTTGCTTTAGGTCCTTCCTCCCACACTACTGGAATGCCTTATGTTGTAGGCATTCATTGTCTTTCCTTTGAATAAAGCATCTGGGGTTTCAAGCAAACTTCAAAGAAATCTGCCTAGATTTTCTTAACCTTAAGTAGAAGAAATTTGACATCTCTCACACTAAAATCTGCTGTTGTTTCTTTCTTCAGTAAATAAATTAGAAGAAATAACTCTTGAATAAATGCACATGAGTATATGAATTCTACCAAGAGCCCTACACAGGGACTACCCCTGCCAACCAAGGTCTCTCAGGCCACATACAGACTTGCCGAGAGTCTTCACATAAAAACACTCACAATTCCTACCACACTTTGAGGAGGACAGTACACACACACACACACACACACACACACACACATACACACACTGATCTTATTCGAACCCCTTCTTTTACAAATAATGAAACAAGAGGCAAAGGATTTAATTGTTTGGTTCAGTCATTTAAAGAAAAATATCAGAATCCAAACCTCCCAACTTCAAATTCATATCTTTTCTAAGCTGATAGGTTCTTCCTATTGCTGTGATACATATATATTTTTATCATAAAGATTAAGATAGTCATGGGCTGGGGATATAGCTCAGTTGGTAGAGTGCTTGCCTCACATGCACAAGGTCCTGGGTTCAATCCCCAGCACCATAAAAAAAAAAAAGTTTAAGATAGTCTTTCTAACTCCTAAATATGCTTAAAAATTATCTCAAAATATTTTCTAGTTCTCCCTGAGATACACCATTGCCAGCAATCACAAGACTATTTACTCTAAAGATCATAGGAAGATGACATTGAGCACACATCTATCAGGAATCACATATGTAGCATTTGTCTGGTTTTACTTCATCCACATTGTGTCAGCCAGCTTTTTGTTGCTGTGACCAAAATACCTAACAAAGATAACTTAGAGAAAAGTTTACTTTGGCTTATCGTTTCAGAGGTTTAGTCCATGATAGGCCAAGTCCATTTGGCTCTGGGCCCAAGATGAGGCAAAATATCATGGTGGAAGGGCATCAGTGAAGGGAAGCTGCAGTGAAGGATATGGCCGCCAAGAAATAGCGAGTGGGGAAGGGGCTACAAGGAAGATGAAACCTTCCAGGACACGCCCCCAGTGGCCCATCTCCTCCAGTGATGCCCACCTGCCTACAGTTCTTCATGTTCCTGTGGAATTTTTAATTTGATCAATAAATGAATTAATGTATGAGAAATGAATTTGTAAGTTATAAAACATAACACAAATGTTATTTTTATTAGTATTAATTAGTACAGCATTAGTATTTATTAAATATTATAATCATTATCTTTTCTGTTGTCTGAGGTCTTTCATGAAGTTCAACATTCAAAAAACCATTTTGTCATTACTTCTCACTTATTTTTTTCTTTTTGGAAGTAATTATCAATTTGATTTTTGGATGACAAATCATTACAGCTTCATAATCCTACCTCTTTCCCCAGGATCTATTAAAAGATGAGAGTAGGGTATTTTCTTCTTATATTTGTGTTGTTTCATAGACTTTCAAGTTGCATCACTATTACTTTTCTAATTTGTAAAGATTTTTAATAGGCCACTTATAAGATATGTAAACTAACGTAAATTTAGCAATTTCTCTGAAAATTGGTTTATTCATTTGTATAATGGAAATAAAAATAACTGCCTAACAAATTATTTTGAGAAATTTTTTGTCCCAACTTTACTTTCTCTAGCTTACATTTAGACTGAAAATAAAAAATACATTAAAGAAAATAAAATTGGAGAAAAAGACCTATACTATGCTAATACCATGCTGATATTTGTATAAACATACCTTAGATTCAGAGCCTAAATCTAAGACTATACTAAAATTCAAACCCAGTTAGTTTCTTTACTTGCTATCAACAAGAATTTGATCCTTTGATCTCACAAACCAACGATGAAAGTAATAAGTGCTCATCTGTTTCTAATAACTAAGAGGATAAAGAGCGGAGAGACTGAAAACTCATTAGAAGGGTAAATCTAGAGATCTAAAAGGGTGATACCTTATTCTATATTCATGATGGAACAATTACTTGCATTCAAAGATCACTTATGTGACAATCTTGGTTTATAGCACTATTACGAAAATTAAAGTTAGTAGGATCAATGCTACGTGAACATATAGGCATGTAGGGTAAAACTAGATGATTATATAAAACTATCAAAGAACATAAATAACAGACTCCAAATACAAAGCACGCCTGGAATAAATAGATGATAGCTGGGGATGGACAGGTTAAAGTTAAAGCTTAGTGTTTTAGTTAGCTGTTTCGCTGCTGTGACTAAAGGATCCAACCAGAACAATTTTAGAGAAGGAAAAGTTTGTTTGAGGGCTCACAGTTTCAGAGGTCTTGTCCACAGAAAGCCAGCTCCATTGCTCAGGACTCAGGTGAGGCGAAACATCATGGCAGAGTGTTTAGCAGAGGAAAGCAGCTCACATTATGGTGATCAAGGAGCAGAGAAAGACTCCGTGCTCCAGATACAAAATATACACCTATAGCCATGCCCCCAATGAACCACTTCCTCTAGCTACACCCCACTTGCCTCCAGTTACCACTCAGTTAATCCCATCAGGGATTAATTCACCGATTGGGTTAAGACTCTCAAAATCCAATCATTTCTCCTCTGAACCTTCTTGCGTTGTCTCACACATGAGCTTTTGGGGAACACTTCATTTCCAAACCATAACACTTAAGTAAAATTTTAATTATCAATGCTACCTTTTATTAAGTAGGTTCAGAGTATGCTACTGTGGAAAGCTGAAGCTGTCAGAGATAGCTCAGGGAAAAGTCTACATTCACTGGGAATCTGTATTAAATGACTATATTCCTCCCAATGCTTAGATCCATGAATTGACAAGTGAATAGTATCAAAAGAGCTTAAAGAGGCACTAGGGTGAACAAGTTATACACAATTCTACCTACCACTTAAACAATATATCAAACTCATTTCTTAAAATGGCTTAAGAAAATAAGAATTAGTAAAGTTCCCTTTTGCTGTAGTTACAATTACAGCAGTGGCCATATATGACAACTGATAACGTCATCAAAAACAAAACCACTTTCATTTTCCTCACCCTAGACATCATTATTCTGTCCTTCTGAGAGAGCCTAAAAAATTGTAGTTTCAGTGCAGAGGGCATGTCCTGAAAACACACAAAAGGAAGACTTTGGAAGGGTCCTTTGTTAACGGATCTTGTGTATCTGAAAATAAGCAAAAATTCAGATGATTGACAGCAATTGGGTCAATTTTTTTCACAGTAGAAAATTTCAAAGAGTTTTTTCACTGAAACAAAACCAGAAAATAACAAGACTCTGAACATTCCAAGAATTTAAACAATGCTTAACAGGTCCCTATAATTACAAAAACAAGTCTTGATTCTTGAGCTGCGGTTAGAGTTTACAGCTGATATTTGATTTAGCCCTCAGTTCTCTCTCCAGTGACCAAAACTTTTTAATGAAGTAACTAAAATTTCATGTAAAGAAAGAATCAAAGATTTATTAACATTCATTTTTCTACTTTTATTTAGGCGAATTATGTATTCATATAACTCATTGGACTCTAAATTCTTTTCTACGTCTCCCTGAGAATATCTGAGATCATTTTTTACATTCATAATCAAAGCTACAGTGACTCAAGCTAGAAAAGAAATATAGATTATTTTGTCTTAGTGCTAATAAGTTCCCTTATTATTAATCATAAGCTGTATTTTTTCAGGAAGTTTTTCTTACTAGCTATTTCTTTGACTTTGTATTTATCAAACAATTCTTGCATTTCTAATATATACCAAGCACTTTGATCAAGTCATATGAAATGCTGAGGACACAAAGGTAGACAAAATACAGTTTACACCCTCACAGACTGATTCTTTTTTTTATAAGAGACAGAGGTCTTGCTTTGTTTCCCAGTATAGTTTTGAACTCCTGGGCTCAAATGGATAGTAGCTGGGCCTACAGGTGTATGCCACTGCTCCCAGAAAGACTTATTCTTTAGTTAGGGAGACAGACTTATACACAATTACTGCAAGAATTTCAAGGTGCTCAGGCAATCACAAAAAAGGGAGAAAACAAATTTCAGACTCAGTGGTTAGGTGCCTATAAGGAGAACATTAGGGAATATTTTTAAAAATCAAACCTGAAATGTTGTTCCTCAGATAGCATTGTTTGCAGAAAATCAGAGTCAAAATAATTGTTCCTAATGAAATACTTTTCTAGGAATACTTTTCTAGTAATTTGCCATGAATAGAAAGCCTTTGTGCTTACAATAAATATGAAAGAGAGGAGAGAAAGAAGAAGCATTCTCTGTCTCCTTCATAGAATCTCAGAAAATTTTGATTTTGGAAATAGACAAGAATTGAATAAAAACAGAACTTTGTGAGTCAACTTAAGCCATTAATATTCAAAGAAGTTTCTAAACAAAATACAAGCAAAGTAAATTAACAAAATATATAAAATATATCATGAACCAGCTGAGTTTACCTTAATATGTAAATTTGGTTCAACATTTGAAAATTTTTTAACATAAGTCACTTAATTATTAAAGGATTGTCTCAACTATATCAGTGATCTTCAAAAAGTAATTGCTAAACACATTCATGATTATGTTTTACAAAGCTCTAATAATTTTTTTAAATAAGCAGCATATTGTTCATGGACATATCTGAATGTGGTAAAAGTACACATGGAAAGGCACAATAATCATCCACCCAAAAACTAGGACCAAGGTTAGCTTGAAGAATGGGAAAGTTGGACTTGATGTACAAGACACTTTGACATGTTGCTATTGTTGTATATTTTTCCAAACTCTGTGGTAACTACAGCATAAGTGTTTGTTTTGTGATCTTTCTCCATAATCTTTTGTTGGTAAGAGCTATTTCACAAATAATACTTAAACACATAAATCATTTTTAAATGAAAAAAGCAGAAATTATAATGACTAATATTAAAAAGGTTACCTAAAAAGATAGCAGACAAAAATCTTCAAAAAAATTTTTTAAAGCTATCAAGCAAACATTGAAGAATTTTACTCTTGCTAGGATGCCCAGGAATTCACTTTAGGATAGCTTAGTCCAGTTTGCTATCTGAAAACTCATCCACAAAACATGACCCTGACTAGGGAGAAAACAATTCATTGTGAAATTGGAATTCATGCCAAAGACACAATAAGGAAACCATTCTCTCTCTGGGCTCTGCATGGCCCCCTAGACACTCAGTGTCTGACTAATTTCAGATGGTAAATGCAAGAATAATGACTACTAATTGTGTGCAGGACCTACTTTGTGCCAACTATTTCTTGTTACTTCTAAACATAACAGTGGTCCTGTGGTATATGTATTTTAATTCTCTTTCCACAGATGTAGAACTAAAACTCTTATAAGTTAAATAATATACAAGAGGTCACACAGATAACAAAGCAGAATGGACTCCAGACTCCATGTATTTCCTACTATCTCTTTGTCAGTCATCTATTAAAATTGTTCTTAAAGTACATACAAAAATTCTTAACTACACTGAATAACTTCTACACACAACCAGCAACAAATAAAAAGACAGTCTGTTTGGGCTGGTGCTATGTGTTTTAGGAATTACATTACTAGCTTTTACTTTTCATCAAACCTAGATTCAATTTTAAATTGGCTTTCAATAAAACCCACCTAAGTCGGGCATGGTGCCTTACACTGGTAATCCCAGAAGCCCAGGAGGCTGAGGCAGGAGGATCATGAGTTCAAAGCCAGCTTCAGTAACAGTGAGGCACTAAGCAACTCAGTGAGACCCTGTCTCTAAATAAAATACAAAATAGGGCTGGGGATGTGACTCCGTGGTTGAGCACCCCTGAGTTCAATCTCCAGTACCAAAAAAAAAAAAAAAACCACCCTAAGTGGTTAGTCAATATTTTACAAATTTCTTACCTTTTCTATTCTCTACAAAGAACTCAATTTGAACTTGATATCATTTCAATCAGCTTCTGAACATTTATAGAATAAAATTTAAATTTCAGAGGTCTCATAGCCTTGCCCATAAATTTCTACTAGGAAATAATCTGCTAACATCTCAGAGATACCAAAGCAAAAAATATTTATTTATTTAAAATAAATATCAGGAGTCAATTGGTGTCAATTATTTGCTACATCTCCCAGTAGTCAGCCACAAAAAGAGCTGTCAGTATTGCTAAGAGCTAAAAGTTTTTCGAATTGATAATCTCCTCAAAAGGTTAAGTGTATGCAAAAGCAAATGCAATTCTTTTTGCATTTATTCCCATATTTTCACTACATAATAAATACTGCTTGTTAGAGGGTATAAATGTAATGAGCTATGCAGAATTATAAAAGTATTTTTCCTATTTTAAATTTATGTGAAGCTAAAACAAAAAATATGTATGTAGTTACCATCAATCAGGGAAAATAAATTCTTTTCTAATACAAATATGTTAAGTGCTATCATTTTTTAAATCTTTTGACCAAGTTAAGTTATTCAAATATTTTAACAATTTTTCTTTCATTCAATAAATAAATGAATTTGACTGTTTAAGCCACTAACAGTAATGATGGGTCATATTAGCAACCAGCATTTTGCAGGCTATTCTTAGTATAAATTTAGCTAAACTCAGCATACCAAATTAGGGCAAAAAATTTGATATGTTTTCTTTCACTTCTCATATTACTATGACTTCTGTGCTGTGCTTTGCAAAGGGGTGACTGTAGAAATTGGAAATGTTTTAGAGTGTTTTCTTTTAAAAAGGGTACCCAGAGATTCAAATGGACATCCACTTTAATGCTTGGAAAATGATAAACTTTTACTTCACACAAAGCAAATCTACATTTTTAAAGGATTTTCAAAAAAGAGTAGAAAATGTATATGCACATACTACATTATTTTATTACTGTTTGATGACTCAAATAGTAATTACAGCAATCATAAATGTCTCCTGCAGAGCAGTAGTATTAGCATCCATATATAAAAGCCTTGCTTTGCATATTAAGTACTGCATAGATACCTTAGTTCAAACTCTGCATGAAAATAGGAACCGCAGACAGGGCTGGCAGGCAACTAATTACCTCTTAAATGATACCACAGAGCAGAAGTAAAGAAAGAGGAAGGGCATGATGAGGAATTTTAATGTGTAAACTTAACTGGACTAGGGGGTCCCCAGATATTTGATCAAACATTATCCTGAGCATCTGTGAGGTTATTTGGGGTGAAATTAACTTTAAAATTGGTAGACTGGGTAAAGTAGGTTGCCCTCTCTAATGTGTGTGGGTCCTCATACAAATTGTTAAAGACTTGAATTCAACAAAAACATTGATCCTTCCTCAAGTTAAAGAGAATCCTTCTTTTGTTAGCTACTTTCGTATTGGAACATTAGCTTTTTCATGCTGTCAGATGCTAACTAAAACATTGCTCTTCCTGGGTCTCAAGCCTACCAGCCTTCCCACTGTAACAATACCCTTGCAGCACTATTAGCTTTCTAGCTTTCTGACCCATCCTAGAGATCTGGGAATTTGTAAATCTCCATAACTGAATAATTGAATGGGCCAATTCGTGTGTGTGTGCACACACACATATGAAAAATTTTTCTTTCATTCAATAAATAAAAGTGAATTTGACTATTTAAGCCATTAATGGTAATGATGGGTTTTACTAGCAACCATATATATGTCATTATTGCTAAGAGCTAAAAGTTTTCCTAACTGATAGGCCCCTCAAAAGGTTAAGTGTATGCAAAAGCAAATGCAATATTTTTTGCATTTATTCCAGTATTTCCACCGTATAATAAATACCACTTGTTAGAGTATTAATATTAATGGGGCTGCAGAGAATCAGAAAAGTATGTTTCTTGTTTTTAATTTATGTGAAGTTTGTTATATATATAGAGAGAGAGGGAGAAAGAGAGATTATATAAGAATTTATTATTCACTTGTTAATCAATGTAAGAACTGGCACTAGGGCTCAATCAACAGTGGAGTCACAGAATGCACCTCAAAATTGTCTTTGAGTAGTTCTGAGTTAGGCATTGTAAATGTCAGGTTAGTAACTATAGTCCTCTCATTCCGTGAGTCAGAAATACTCCACTGTAGGAAGCTAAAGATCAGAAACAGGCACATTGTCGATATGAAAGTGGTCTAACCCTATGTAGAATTATTGACTGGGAATTAGAGATGAGGCAGAAAGCACATTGGCAGTGGACAAGAGGAATCCAGAACAAGCTTTGCCTTGAGCCACTCAGAACAATTCACCTCATTTATCCCATTGGTCACTTAGTCTTAAGCTCAGTAGTAAGTTTATTGCAGTAAGCTACAATATATAAGAAAATTTTTATACAGAAGTATTAGTAGAAGCTACAAAAATTAATTTTCTAAACACCTATAATAAACAACTAAAAATTAAATTTAAAACTTTATATTTACTGTTGCAGTAAAACCTACAAAGTTATATAGGAATTTTAACAAGAATTTATAAAACCTTTGCAGAAGTTTGAATGTTTGTGATCTCCAAAACATATACATTGAAACCTCAACCCCCAGGGTGATGGTATTAGGAGTTGGGGACTCTAGGAGATTACAAAATCATGAGAGTAGAGCCCTCAACAATGCAATCAGTCCCTGTATAAAAAAAAAAAAAAAAAAAAAAAGCCCCAGAAAGATCTTTTACCTCTGCTACTGTGTGAGGTTACAGAGAAAAGATAAGAGGATTCCTGATAAATACCAAACCAGCTCACACTATACACTTCCCCATCTCCAAAACTGAGAAGTATATTTCTGTTGTTTATAAGCTACCTTGTTTGTGATGTATTGTTATAGCAATCCAAATAAACTAAGAGAGTCTCATGGAGAAAATCTTGAATTTTTAGCAAAAGACAGAATATTATTTGAATTAATGCAAGGACATTGCATGAGCTTGAATAAGATGACTCAAATTTAAAACAACAATAAGAAAATTCCAATTGAAAGTTTTGAGAAATTTGATGAATTTGCTATAACATTTATTTTGAACAATAATTTCATGAATCATCATTTTTACAAAACAAACATAATCTTGGTGCAGAAACAGATGAATAGACCAATGGAAATTGAATGAAATATAAATTGGAGATAAAAAATGTATATAGACATATAGTAAAAGAGGGACTACAAGTAATAGCAAAGGAAAAGATTGCTCAATTGATAGTGCTGAAAAAACTGGCTATTTGGAGTAAAACTGAGTACCTGCATACAACATTTGAAGGTGAACTCCTGATGAAATAAGATGTATATGTATAATGTGAAACTAGAATGTATCTGTGTAATTGTCATAAATGTAGCTATTGTAGTTTTAGAAGAAATATAGAGGAATCTTTGTGACCTAAGAGAAGAACGAGACTCAAAACTTCAAATGTATGAGCAATATGAAAATAGTACAATGATTTGTTTGGTTATATCACAAAGATCTTAATAGATGAACCTTGAGAACATTGTGATCCTTGGACAGATGTGTAATAAGTCAATGACAAAATGGTAAATACTGCATAAGTCCACTTGAGTGTTCATAGAGTACAGAGTAGAATGGTGGTTGTCAGGGTTTGGGGGAAGGAAGAAGAGGAAATATTTGTTTAATGGGAATAAAATTTCAGTTTTGCAAGATGAGAAGAGTTCAGAAAATTGATTACCCCATAAAATGAATGTGCCTCTACTAAACTGTACACCTAAGACTAGTTAAGGTGATAGAATTTTTATGCATACTTTACCACAAGTTCTTAAGAACTAAAGATTCTATTCTGTGAAGTACACTATGTTAATGGAATGGGAAAAAACAGTTGTGATATTTAAAAATGAGAAGAGATTAATATCAAAATTATTTGAGAAACTCCTGCAAATCTACAGGAAGAACTCTAGAACCCCACTAGAAAGATGTGCAAATAAAATAAACAGACAATATACAGAAGATAGGAAATGAATGGGCATATAAAAGGTGCTCAAAATTATTAGTAATCAGAGAAATGCAAGTTTTAAAAACCAGTGACATGTAATTCCACACCTTTTACACCAGCTTAAACTAGACTGGCTTGAAAATGCTTAATGTAGCCAGAATGTAGGAACATGGAGATGCTTATGAATGCTTCATGATAGTGTGGAGCATGGCCTTTCTGAAAGAAACATGGCACCACTTAAATATACTCCTTGCTAGAAATTCCAGTCCTCGGTATATATGCTGAAGCAATTCTCATGAAGATCACTAAAGCTTCAGATGCAGGATGTTTGTCATGGTGCTATTTGTAATAGCAGAAAGTTGGAAGCCACCTGGGTTAAAAGCCTCTTAAGAAACTGTTAAAAGTAGCATAGTAGATATATAAATGGCATCCTAAAATAAACTTCCAAGCATAATGCCTTAGGGAAAAAAATGAAATAAATTTTAAAAAAATAGAATACAATTGAAAATATAACAGCTTAAAAACAATAATACATACCATGTAAACCATGATGTACTTTGTTATGGTTTGGATGTGAGGTGTCCCCCAAAAGCTCATATGTGAGACAATTCAAGAAGGTTTGGAAGAGAAACACTTGGCTTATAGCTTTAACCTAATCAGAGAATTGATCCTTGATGGTATTAACTGAGTGGTGGCTGGAGGCAGGTGGGTGTGGCTGGAGGAAGTGGTTCATTGGGGGCATGGCTATGGCTATGGGTATATATTTTGTATCTGGAGAGTGAAGCATCTGTCTGTCTGCTCTATGATCATCATGTGAGCTGTTTCCCTCTGCCACACTCTTCTGCCATAATGACCTGCCTCACCTTGCTTGAGCCCTGAGGAATGGAGCCAACCATTTATGAGAACTCTGAAACTGTGAGTCCCTAGATAAACTTTTCTTCCTCTACAATTGTTCTGGTCAGATCTTTTAGTCACAACAGCAAAAAAGCTGATTAAAACATCAACTATTTGTTATGGGGTGGGGAAAATGGGATTAGGTTTTGAGACCAGAGAAGAGAAAGAGAGGTACTGCCATGGGGAAGGGGGTCATTTGCTCTGAGTGACCACAGGTGTCCAGCAAGGATCCATTCAGTCTAGCAGCTGCTTAGCTTTCATCATGGTCACTGGTGGTTAAAGTTGTGAGAACTTTTGGTCACAACCTAAAGTCTCTTCTTAAAGTCGAGTTTTCTGATGTTTGCTTCCTTAATAAAATGAAACAAAGCAAGAATAACCTTATCATTCTATCTATATTTACTATATTTGGATCAATGAAGTACTCCCTGACAAGAAAGAAAGAAAGATATTTGAGTGCTCATCTAACCTATTTCTTGATGAGTTTTCTGTGTCCTTGAAAACATACAAAAATAACTTTATTTGCTATCTTTTTAAAATGTCACTTTAACAAGTGATGTTTTTGCAAAATCTCTGCTTAGGTCATTTCAGTTCTTGTTATTTTCATCCTGATTTTTGGATCACAGACTTGATGAAATAAGGAGTGTAATTATTAAAGTAAAAAGATTGTAATGACTCCTTAAATGAAAGACTTTAGAATCCCTGAAATTATGCATAAAACACAAGATTTGGCAACTGCCCAAAGAAGTCTCTTGCTTCTGAACTTTTCTTTGCAGCAGATGGAGAAGGGAGATTGTGCATCTTTAACTCAAGAATAAAGAATAAATTCTTTAAAATGGTAATAAATGGCTCAGAAATTTAGATAGTAAGAGCATCCTATATATAACAACACTATTCTTCAAATATGTGTTTGGTTCCAGGCTCATCCACGAAGTGGACATGATATATGCCTCAAGAATTCCCCCATCATCTGGATTCATAACAGATACTCTGTGTAGGAATGAAGAGGTAAATGTTTACCATATTTATAACACATTCACTTCTTGTAGGTAAAGGTTCCAAAATATACTGAAATGCTTTGAATAAACTCCAACTTTGAGAAGACTGCTTCTAAGAATAAATTCTTTAAAATGGTAATAAATGGCTCAGAAATTTAGATAGTAAGAGCATCCTATATATAACAACACTATTCTTCAAATATGTGTAAATTAAATTTAAATATATAGAAATTTAAGTTCTCTACCAATTTAATTATTTAAAGATGAAAGAAGAAAAAAATTAATAAAATGGTTTGGATGTGACCTTGATTTGTTGTAGTGTTGTTCTAGCATCCCCAAACATCATGAACAGTAAAGAAAAGAAAATGTTTGAAGAAAAATAAATAAAGAGGAGCATTTTCTCAGTCTCATATTTATGTTTGGCTGGAGGGCCCAGGACCAGTAACAGATTAAATGCAACAAGGGTGGTCGGTAGACTTTTCCTGGCCAGGGTGACAGGGAGTTAATCCTCCCCCAAGCAGCTCTTTCACTTCACTTTTCTCTTAGAAATAAAGCATTGAACACTTGTGTGACAAAATTGGCTTCTCTTTGTTATAAAGTATACCTTGAGTGCTTTCTCTATTTTTTGCTTTATCCTCTTCCATCCTTAACAATACACCTTCAAATGAAAAGACAGAAAAGGTCAAGATACAATTTCTTAACAAAAGGTTTGTACTCCAATTCAAATGATATGCAAAAATGATAAGACATCACAAACTAAGTAGGATTTATTTTAATATTTCTAAATCAATCCCTACTAATTCACTACACTAATAAAAGAAATAAAGCATATTATCGTCTCCAAAGACACTAAAAATAATAGTGATTTAAAAATAAGGAAACTTTTGTACTGGTCCTCCCTCCTCCACAGAAAATTAAGCTTCTCCTGAAATCTACACCATAATTGAATCTTAGGTCTATTAGCAAAAGAGTTTCTACAAAAGAGTTCAATGTAAACTTCCTTTTCCTATTGCTCTATCTTACTTGGCCACCAGCCTGAAAAAGATCAGCACTCCTCCACAGAAAATTAAGCTTCTCCTGAAATCTACACCATAATTGAATCTTAGGTCTATCAGCAAAAGTCTCTACAAAAGAGGTCAATGTAAACTTCCTTTTCCTATTGCTCTATCTTACTTGGCCACCAGCCTGAAAAAGATCAGCACTCCAGGTGCTGAATGCCCTTTTATTAGTTTTTTCACAAATATTTATGGACTATCTAGTATAGTAACAATATAATAGGTTGTAGAAGTGTGTTTGTAAATGCAAAGTGTGGTAGGAAAGACAGTCCTTAACAAGGCCTCTGGCCTTGAGCTGGAGCTTTACAGAGATGTTTACATTTCAAAGAGAAGAGAAGATGTTACTAATTGGACTCCTTGGTAACAGTTGGCAGGGGGAGGAAAGAAAGGGAAGAATAAGCTCTTCCCTTCTCAGGAGTTGTCCTTGAAGAGTTAACTTGCCCAGAACAGTGAATGAAAAAGCTGCTTTTGTGTGAATTTCTGCAGACTGTGAACTTCTGAGCCCTTCCCCTCAAAAGCTGGGTATACAGTTCTGAAACTGCCTGAACTCAGACTTCAGGCAGATTAATTGATTGCAGTGAAAGCTCTACCCTCTGAACCTGGCTGCAGCCAAATAAAATTGTTTCCTGCTATCTTCAGTGTTTCACTTCATCTATCCCTGCTACATCCTCACTCATGATAAAAATACTCAGCAAATGAAGATTGATAGTTACAAAATATTAAGCAGAAGTAATATTTAATGGAACACTATTTCCTCCTGAGACTGAGAATAAGAAGGCTACATACTGTCACCACTTCTATTCAACACTGTTCTGGAAATCCTTGCCAATACAGTAAGGCAAGAAAAAGAAATGAAAAGTAAAAAGAGTCTGAAAGGAAACATAAAATTCCTATTATTTGCAAATGGTATAAAGAGAAAATTCAAAGGATCTAAAGATAACCTAAATAAATGATTAAATTTTGTAAGATCAATAAATATGATAATGCATGAAAAATCATCTGCATTTTAATATACTGTAAATGAAGATGGAAAATACAGATAGAATTTGGGAATTACTATATATAGTTTTGAATGGAATTTGCATCAAAGTACCCCTGATGTTATAACAATAGACATGACTCAGACCAGTACTGAATGTTAGGGTACCTATCATTCCGGTGCTGGTTTTCTTCATAGGATTGAACAGATGTTCACACTGATTTTATTATTTTTCTTCCAAAAACAATTAAACAATATGTCCAGATAGATGAGAAAATTAAACTTTGCTGAATTAATAGAAACTCTAGAAGAAAGAGATATGCTTAAACATTATGGAAAATGTATATTTTTAAATAGCATAACAATTAAGCTCAGATATTTAAGAATTTCACATGATAGCCTGAATTCTCTGTATTAATCAGGCATGCCCCATTATCACTATCATACAAACCTAAAACTTCTGATCAATGTAATAAGATTTGAATCAAGAATAAGAGAATATAAAATAAAAATATAAGAATAAAAATTTCTCTGAAAATGTACCATGAAACATAAAGAAAAGTATAAGCATTAAATTTGTTGTCACACAGAACTGAATTTGTGCCCTAGCTCTGCCACTTACTGTGTGTCTCTTTTAATTCAGCACTATTTAAGTTTCATTTTCCACACTTATCCAGTTTCCATGATAATACCACTTACAAGATTATTGCAGGGTGTTTAAGATGTGTGAGGTACAATTCAACATTATATATATTAACTGTGTGTGTGTGTGTGTATGTTCATTTTATTTAGCAAGGATAGGAGTGGTATTTGAACCCAGTTAAGTTGATGCCACAATCCATGCTCCTAACTACTAAACATACTATTCAATGATTTAATATATCAGTATTTATTCAACAGATACTTGTCAAGTGCTTGCTAAGTACAAGGCATTGTTCTAGGTGTGGGGATACATAAGTGAACAAAACAGACAGATACTCTTACTCTCTTGTAGTTCCATAGTTAGAATGTAAGAACTGTAAATACTAACCAGAGGGAAGACCTAGCAAATTCACAATATCTATAAATAAAAAATAAATTGTATAGGATTAGAAAATTTTAATGAAATGTTTAAAAATATATTTTAAAATGTACCTGTGTGGTATGTGGTGACTCTACCCCCAACTCCTCCACCAGACTGGTGAGTATGTCAGCTTCCTTCCAGGCATAGCTTTTGTTTCCTCCTATGACCACCCCCGCTTTATCATGCCATGTCCACCATTCACCTCCTTAGAACAGTCAAACATGTTTCATTTTGCAAAAATTCATCACACCGTACACTTGTAATGTCTCCGCTCTTCAATATGCATGTTATAAATCAATCAAAAGTTTATTAATTTTTTAAAACCCAAACTTCTATATTAAAATTCAAGTATTCAAACTCCATGAATATTATTTTCAATAAGAATATGTGGAGTTAAGATTCAAAGCATACATATCATTCTCTGCAGCTATGTAGATAATAAATCAGGAATTTCATTTAAATATTTTAAGTCAGACTGTTAAACTGAGTAACCACATTATTTTAATGTTAAAATTCAATTAAGAAGTTTGTTTTCTCCATTTGCTTAGTCACAATGACAAGAAGAGGAGCTGGTACAAAGAAAACAGGTTTAGAAGCCTGCCAGAAATGAAAACAGGAACTCCCCTACATCTTCTCTCCAAAATAGGTACAACATTAGATTATTATCCAAGAAGAAACAATGTATGCAAAGTACATTAATGTAATGCACAGAACATAACAGAGCAATAATAATAATAACAATTTGCATCAAATTTCCCACTGTTAGCTTTTACCACCACATATGTAGTTTCATCTGTCTCCATCAACATTACCTTCTCATCAAGACTGAGCACCTCATTCTGCATTAACATCAGAACTCTTTCACTCCCACTAATAGAGTCTTCCTGCAGTGGCTTGGTCCGTGATGCATCCCATCACACAAAACTATTATTGCCATTTTCTTCAGGCCATCTTCTCACTCACTGAGTACCATCTTATAAAAAAAAGAAAAATAGAAAAAAAAAGGAAGAAAGAAACCGTTCTTTCCACAGATTGTTATTCACCTATTCCATCTCTGAAAACTTTTTTCTTAAAATATTATTTTCTCTAGTTATATTCTCTATCAGGATTGAGGGGTTTTTTTTAATCTTTTAAATATTAACTGAATATCCATTTTGACACATCCATTGTATATACTGAGGATGGTGTGGAAGAAGTGAACCAATCTGTATTAAGACAGAAAGACATTAAATATAATATATAAAAGCAGTAATAGCAGAGATAGCCAAGAGTTGAGAATGATCACTTCCGGAAAACAGGAAAAGAAGTGGAAAGAGGGAAGAGGTAAAGGGCCTGACATTTCTCATTAGTCCATGATGCTTTGAAAAGTGTGATCATCTCTTACTTTTCCATGTTAAATCTGCATTTCTATGGCTCCTCTCCTTGTTATTGCCAACGCACTTTATTTCTAGGCCCCAGACACCAGCTCCTGTGTCCCTTTGCCAAGCCCAGTCCTAAAGGTGGTAACCACAGAGAACATGATGAATTTTTACTCCTTATACAACTTTTTTTACTCATTTATACAACTTTTGACTGGAGCTGTCAAAAATGATTTTAAATTCAGTTCACTTATTCACAGGGACATTTCATGTGATGGTATTGTCTTGATTATTTATATATCTTACAAACCAATGAGTATTATTTTTTACTCACTTTTTTCCACTAAAACTAAAAGCAGTATGTGATGATAGATCTTTAACTGATTTGAAAGAAATTTCTTTTAATCTGAATGAAGTTTCCATAAGCAAAGAATTTCTTACACCAGACCCTCACTTCACCTCTTCCCTCTATTAGTCTTGCTTCTCAACATATCCTATTATCATGTGTGTGTGTGTGTGTGTGTGTGTAATTAGTAGCCAGTGTTTACAAAATGTTCCATGTTCATTACTTTGAATAAAGTATACCCCCAGTAGTAAATACTTCATATAATCTCTTTTGTTTCCAACCCATTAAAGAAAAACCTGATGTGAAAAAAAACAGTTGCTTTTTACCTTGAATATTATACAAATAAAGTTGATTTGGAGTAAATAGTTTCCAAAAAATATCAAAATGTCCAAAGTCACACCTGGTTATAGGCTACCTCACAGAGGATGTTCATAAATTATGTGTATTATCTAATGTTTAAACATGCAGCCAATAATTTTATTTATATAATTAAGGTTATGGCATTTCAAGTATATTTCTGGAGTTCTAATTAACACAAGTTAATGAATTGAGCACAGGGGCCAAGGACACCATTAGAGAAAGCTAATGAAAGGCCAAGAGAATGTAATTCTCCTGCAAAACAAGGACATTCAAAGGGACCGATACTATTTTAAAGCATGTGATCATAGGATATAGTGTACAGAAAAGATGACTTCATCAATTAGAAAATGCTATTGAATGAAAGCTTTCTGAGAGCAGAGAGCTTGGCTGTCTTTGTCCCTATGCTCTACCCCATGTGCCTTGAACAGTAGCTAGCATTATTAGGGGCTTGATACATATATCTTCAACTTTGAAAAATTGGTGTTATTAAATACTATTAATTAAGGAATTAATACAATGAACAAGAACCTTCTGTACTGCAACCAGACCCAATTATCAGTATTATATCTCTGGAACTCATCATGACCCTAAAGTGCCCTCTGAATCATGAAGGTGACATGCCCTTCCCATTACATTACAATGTAGTAATCACGTGCATGTCTTTGTTCCCCCGTCCTTTCATCAGTGGCCAGACCTACAAAGAACCAGACAAAGAACCTTAGTGAAGCCTTTTCATAGACATTTATTCTTTCAATTGCCTAAAAGAGGTCACAAATATATATCCCTCAAGTTACCCAAAGCTTCTTCAATACATACTCTGTTAGGTCTTCAGGGTATTAATATTTACACTCTTGGCACAAAATCAAAATGATTATCAGAAATTACAAACCAGGTCTTTTCATTTAATAGCTGAGATTTGTGGAGTCTCTTGGGAGAGATATCCAGTAATATCCAGCACCACTGTTCTGAATTTCCTCATTTCTGCGATAGTTCTGCTGCTTCTGAGAAGAGCGTGTGCTCTCAGTTTCACCACACCTCCGCTGCTTTCCTTCATCCTCCTGATCAGATGCTGTTTGAGATGGTGCCCATGCTCTTGATTCTTAAGAGTATAATTAAGAAGGAAGTATAATACTTTACTTTAGACTTCGCTCTGTAACATCACCTGTAGGAGTTCAAGTTTTAAGATCTGGCCTAAAGGATGAAGTACTATGGCTTTGGCATGGCAGACTCTGCTCTTCATACTCTGCCCCAAATGAACGTTTTCTGCCTTATGGTTGCCTGTGACTCTCCCTAAAGTTTATTCTAAACCAAGTTCATTTCCCCATTGGACCATAAGCATTCATTCCTGCCTGTTCTTGCAAGATCTATTTCCTCTGACTATAATATACTTGGTCTATTCTCCTTCTAGTGAAATTCATTTTCAAATGACATCTCCTCTCCTCTGAAACAACAAATATGTAAGAGCTATGTTCAAAGCACTTCACTGGTTCTGCAGGATACAGAAATAAATGAGGGACACCCTGCCATAACAGAGGTTATATTCCAACAGGTGAGTCACCAAACAAATCATAATACATTGTATTAATTACACTGAAATGTGTAAGTTTTAACATAGGGAATCCATTTTAAGAAGTAACAGTCTGGGGAGTAGCACATGCTTCACAGAGGGAATAACAAGGTGATTTCTGAAAGATGAGAGGACTTAACTGACCAATGGGTAATGCGGATGGCATAGAAGGCTTTCACCTCTGAGGCAAAACAATGCAACAGTACCATATTTATTACTTTGAGCTGCCTTCACAAATAGCCACTAACTTGGTGGCTGAAAACCAAAGAAATGTATCATAATTCTGAATGCCAGAAATCTAAAACTAAGGAGTCATCAGGGTTGCTTCCTTCTGGAGGCTCTGAAGGAGAATCATTACCGCCTTTCTGCTAGTTTCCAGTAGCTTCCAGAAATCCCTAGAGCTCCTTCTCTTGTAAATGCATCATTACTCCAGTCTCTTCCATGTCTTCATGTCACCTTCTCCTGGGATTTCTCTCTTGTCTCCTCTAAGTACACTTGCCATTAAACTTAGGACCCACCCTACACTGGGATGATCTCATCTTGAGCTCCTTAATTACATTTGTAAAGATTCTTTATTCCAAATAAGGTCATATTCAAAGGTTCCCAGTCAACATATCTTTTGGAAGGTGGAAGTAGATATTCAACCCACAAAATCACATTCAGGGAATTGGGAAAGATGCAGTACCAGAGTACAGTCTGAGCAAGAAACAGGAAAAAGATGTGGAGATGGTTATAGGGGGAAGAACATAAAGGATTTTCCCAAGAGGAGGCCATTTCCGAGCTTTAAGCAGAAACAGCTCAAATTCAATCAAATGAATTACACAAATATTTTGAATTTTTGGTAGATATTTTTGCCTGATATGTATAAAAATGACTGATGAGTTGCACACCAGAGACTTGTGGTTAGGTAAAATAAGATGATAGCCTGGACCAAGGGAAAGTAAACTAATGGGAGAAATTTAATATTTGTGATTACCATTTCAAAGTGAAATTTATATGCTACAGTTCTTATCTATTCAGACCTCTTCTTGGTCTAGTGAAGAAAGACTGAGAAGGAAACACAATTACATATCTCACAATGAATGCTATATGAAGGTATTAACAGAGAAAGGTAGGAACTGGCACACCAAGGAAATGAAGATGATTAACCATATTATGCAAGGATTAAAGTTCTGAAGTTTAGGGAGCCTCAATAATATATGGAACATCACCCTGCTTATAAAAGGAACAGACTCAAATTCTTTGGGGTTCATAAATGGCAAGAAGGAACCCATAACTCTCCAATAGCAAAATCCTGCCATTTTTCATGCTTCCTTATGCTTCTTTCAGTTCCTACAATCGGAAGTAAATGACCCTTTCTCTTCTTTCATGTTTCCTCCACCCTCTTGTTTACTTCCTGTGTTAACTCTAGGATTTCGTTTTCCTCCCCACCTCAACACTTCTTGCCATTCATAGAGAACTCAACAATCACAGATAATACAACCTCTGGTTTATCTGCGTCTCTCCCTTTTACTGCCCATGATCTTTCTCCACGATCCATCTGCACCTCCTACTCCCAAGGTGATAATAAAAATGGTGGTAGACATTACTTCAGAATCTTCTATGTGGCAGGCATAATTTACCAGGTTATCTAACAATCTTCAGTGAATTATTATAAGGTAGGAACTATCATTAATCATATTTTTCAAATATAAAAACCTAACAGGGAAATTAAGCAGGCTCTCCACAGTAATACCACTGAAATGTGATATATTTAGTACATGGTGAGCCATAACTGCTCAACTCCCTGACTTTAGAAACACTCCAACAGTAGGAGATATTTTAAAAATGCTTTTCAAGGGGCTGGGATTGTGGCTCAGTGGTAGCGTGCTTGCTTTGCATATGTGAGGCACTGGGTTCGATCCTCAGCACCACATAAAAATAAACAAAATAAAGATATTGTGTCCATCTACAACTAAAATATATATTTTAAAAAATGCTTTTCAAATTTGAACATCCATTCACATGACCTAGAGTTCTTAGGATGCAGATTCTGATTCTTAAGATGGGTCCTGAGACTTTTAACAAGCTTCAGCTGGTCCATGTGTATGTTTCACATGTAAGGTCTAAATTAGTTGGCTCTAATGCATTTACACATAAAAAGACACATAGTTAGAGAAATATATTACAACATACAGATTTCACTTTGAAATGCTAAATGCCAATATCAAATTTCTCTAGGTAGCATACTTTCCCACAAGCTCAAGAAGAATATTTATTTACCCTTTACTATCTTCAAATTGTCAGATTCTCTTCTCTGTATAATCTGGGTCCAAAATTCTAAGAATTAGTCTCTCAGCCCATCAAGTACCAGATGCAAGTAATTCCAATGTTTCCAATCTTCCCTAAGGCTTCAGAGCTTCCCTCTTTTTCACCTTGTCTTCTCCATTCTCAATGGGTTATTCATGTCAGTATGCAAACATGATATAATATTCCCCTTCTTAACACACACACACACACACACACACACACACACTTCTCTCCGATTCCTTGCCACCCATTTTCTGCCAGACACCTGGAAATATTAGTCTACATGTGTGATCTCCCCTTCCTTACCTTCCACACAATACATGATTCATATCTAAATGAATTTTCTGCACACCACTCTACCTTGTTGTTGCCAAGATCACTTCCACTTGGATAACCACAGTTTCAATTTTCTCTTATTTAAATTATTCATAAATTTAAAACAATTGGACAACCTTTCTGTCTTGACACACACTTAGCCCTTGTCTTCATTATACTTAGTCCTTAGTCCTTTTGTACATGCTTGAACTATCCTTTATTGAATTAAAATTGAAATTGAATAAAATAAAAATTTAGTTGCTTAGTTGATCCAATTTCAAATGCTCAATAATTACATGTGGCTAGTGGCCCTATTGCATTAGATGTAGCAGCAGCAGCTGTTTAAAAGTCATGTATTCATGTTAAGAATAGAAATAGAATTATAGCTTCAAAACCAATAGAGGGGGATGGAGACAACAACAAAAACAACAATCTTAATTTGACAGAAGGAAGAAAGGGAAGGAAAAAAATAATAATGGTAAATGAAACACAAAAGGCAAAAATAGGTCTATATATACCAGTAAACATAGTAAATGTAAACAGATTAAACTCATATATTAAATGGAATTTTAAAAAATCCAATTATAGCTATTTGCAGAGACTTAAAAAGATGAACACAGAACTATTGAGAATAAATGAATGGAAAAAAAATATACCAGACAAGTTGTCCCTAAAATAAAACTGATGTAGTATAGTCATGTTAATATGAAATAAGAAAAACTAAAGAAAAAGCTTGATTGGGCATAAGGATTTTCTTTATGAGATGATAAAAGGAATAAATCACAGAGAGATACAAAAGTCTTGAACCTGTATAGTCTATATGGTTTGGATATGAGGGTTCCTTACAAAAGCTCCTGTGTCAATGCAGGAATGCTCAGAGATAGACTGTGAGAGCTGCTACCTAATCAGTCCTCCTAGTTTGAATGGACTGCTAGGTGGCCCCTGTAGACAGGTGGGATGTGGCTGGAGAAGTTTCACCCCCAGGGGCATCTTTCCTGCAGCTCCTTCCTCCCACCAGGCCTCTGCTTCCTAACTACCATAAGAAGAACAGCTTTTCCCTGCTGGGCCCTTCCCTCATGATGTCCTGCTTCACCTTGAGAGCAATGAGGTTGAGATAAGAGGATAGGACCTCTTATGGGACCTGGTCCTATGTCACACACTTAGTCCTTACTCCATTATACTTTCTAAGACTCCCACCTCTCTGTTCAGTCCTTTTTGCACTCCTTACAGACTCCTCTTCCTCAGCCAGAACCCCTAATGTTGGGCATTTTAAGCCCTTGTTCCTCTTCTTTTACCTTTACATTCCTCTATTTCAATGTCGTTAGGCACCATCTATCCTGCAACTGACTCAAGACTCTTCTGAACTCCAAACTTGTGCCTCTCACTACCTGTTTCTCCATGTGGCTCTCCCACCGGCATCTCACTTTAACATGACAAAAACACACTTCAGGTTTTCCCCTCCCGGTCTTTTCCATCTTATAAAAGGCTGCTACTGTCTACCATTGACAAATCAGAAACCTGGGAATGATTTTTTGTCACCCTACCCCTCCCTAAACCCAAATATTTATGGGTACTCATTCCTCCTCCAAAATATGTCTTGAATCTCTTCCTTATGCTTCTTTCAGTTCCTACAATCTGAGTAAATACCCTTTCTCCTCCATCATTTCTCTTCTTTAATTCCACACTTTTTCTAAAACAATGTCTTCTATCTTCAGAATAGCTTTCTGACAATCTGTCTACCTGATGCCATCTTATGTCTCTTCAAATCTATTCTGCACAAAATAAGAATTTATCTAAAAATCTAAAGACCATAATGACTCCCTTTACTCATAAGCCTTCTCTTGCACTGAAAATAAAATACAAATTCCCTACAAGAGCCTACCTGGCTCTTCATGATCTATGCCTTGCCTATCTTTGCAGCTCCAGGATGCAACACCTTCCCTCACTCACTAATACTGGTGTTGTGCTTTTTTACACCCCTGAGATATTTTGCTATAGGAACCTTGAATTCTCCTTCATTTGGATAAATTAATCATTTTACTGAATGTGGATTATATATTGGTGGAGGGACTTTTCCAAACTACCCTATATAAATAGATTTTCTCATTGTCTTTCATCACTGTAACATATTTGCCTACTTTTTACTCATAATTTAATTAGTATTTACATATTTGTTCACTTCATTCTAAATGTTTCATTGTCTACTTTTGAAAAATTGAACAATCTCTGAGATAGACACAGGACACTTGTCAAAACCAGGAAATGAACAATACAATAAGATTTACTAACATTCCTTATTCTTATTTTACCAATTTGGGTACTAAAATCAGCAAATGAAGGTTTGATGACAAATATAGGATGTTTACTTAGACTTACTGTATTGTCAGGAGTGGTTTATGGGTTTATGGATTATGGGTCTTTGAACTGCCCAAAGACAGAGGCAACACCTCCCTTAGGAATTTCTCAGTGCAAAGGTGCTGATAGAAAACCACTGATAGAAAACAGTTGTATGGTGATGCCTTGTTCAAAGGAAGTTCCTTGCTAGCCAAGCAATTTTATTAGTTCCTAACCTTGGGTTCAAACATCTGCTGCCCGGAGGTAGAGAATTATGGACACAAACTGGTAAATTCTAATTGGGCTGCTTTTACCCTCAGCTTCAGTTTTGTTTTTCTTGAAGGAGCTTTCTCACAATAAATCCTTCTGATATTTAAACTTATATAATTTATGTGCCAGAGGCAGACTAAATCACCAAGGCCCAGCTTTTTCTCTATTTCTGTGTCTTTTTGTCTTTTCTCCATCCCCTCATCAACAGGTTCAGTTACCCCTGAATAAACTGTTGCACAGGCTGTGTCACTGTATTCTCTATAAAATACTGTAAAACTACACAGAAAAAAAACAGTAACTTTGGAGAAATCTGGCAGATACCACCTAAACAAGGAGATTGACAACATCATCGGCAGGGAGACTAATTAACATCACGCACCTGCTGGTGCCCTGAGGAATACAGCAACTCTTCTGTATTATTTTTGCCCACCCCCCCAAAAAAGTATAGATTAAATTGATTCATAAGGAAATATCAGACAAACCCAAATTCAGCTACATTCTACAAAACAACTTGTCTGTATTTGTTAAAAATGTCAAGATCATTAAAAAAATAAACTGTTCCAAAAGAAAGAAACTAGAGAGACATGAAAACCAAACTCAACAAATGATTTTCAATTGAATCTGCACTTAATTGTGTTTCTTTTCTTGGGTTTATTCTCTTGCTCTCTTCTGTTGTTCCTGATCACTGATGGTCAGCAGCAGGTAAGAGGTGTATAAAACAACCTAAAAGTTTTTCAATCCAAAAGAAATGTCATATGTTGAGTATTTGAAAAGATTCCTTATAAATGCTTTCCCCCAAAAAAAACTGGTGCACTGAAAACATGGAAATAAATTGAAATTTAGATGAGAAGGTGAATGGCAGGTGAATAAAATAATCTTGAAATAACAGCTCAAAGAGTGACAGAAGAAGATTAAAAAGTGTCACTGCAGCCACCTGCCAATGTCTCGTCATCTCTAGATTAGAAAGTGAAAGTAATAAGAAAAAAATAGAGGCTAAAAGTTGTAGAATGCAATAAGAAATAAAATCTCAACCAGTAGTTTTGTGTGAATTTTTTCATAGAAAACAGATATTGCTTTTTATAATAATTCTGGGAACTCAGGAAAATGAAGGAGGCAGATGTCAGAAATCTAACCTGGCCTTGTATGGTGATGAAACTTGGATCCATATCCTGTACTTTTTCTCCCATTCAGGAATCTCCTTAATTCTCTGCTTGCTGACAGTGCCAATATCCTAACACAGCATCCATACAGACTGTCAAAAACCAGGACAGAATTATGGACACATGGCTCAAATTGGCCAGTGACACCTGCAAACTAGTGCCTGATTACTCGGAAGAATCTTCCCAGTCCTAAAATCTTCAGCCTGTCATTTGTAAGTCAAAAATTGGCAGGTATGGAATTTTGAATGCTGGAATGGAGAGAGAATTTTGAATGGAGAGAATTTTGAATGCTGACATTTCTTAGGTCTTCCTCATGTGTCTTTCTTCATAATATCTTCACAAATAAAGACATAGAGGCTCAGGACCTAAATTACAATTTAAAACTGGGCACATTGCTTACAAAATGAAGGACAATAGACTATTTGTTGAGGTGAACCGAACTGCACATATTGAACACAGTTTGAAATAAAATCAGTAGCATTTTCTTAAAAAGAAATTATCAATAGCCACATCAATACCCTGGAAGCCTGAAGAACTAGAATTTGAAAATGGGGGAGAGAGAAGATAAAGTTCAGCATTTAGGAGTGAGAAGAGTTATAGGATTATGAAAAAACAATAACTTTAAATTGTGTTGACCATAATCTGCTCTGTTCAGAAACTGATATATAATCCTAGTATATTAGTGCATTAATAAATTCATTAATATTATAAATTAATATACTAATTTATTAATATAAGCTCATCCATATATTTATATGTTGATATATTGCTTATTTTTGAACATATTTAAATATTTATAAAGACATATAGAATTTTAAGAAAAAGGTAGGGTCATAAAAAGAATTTCTACAATACTTTTTTAATACAAAAAATTTCACAAAAACCCGAATATTTGTTTAAAAAACAAAGGACAAGTTCGATACTTGCCTAAATTAAATCTATACATATTATGGGGACAATTCATCTACAGACCTGCTTGCTAGTTTTTCCTGCCTCTGCACAGTGATCATGAAAGGAAAAATTGACCAAAAAAAGCTGAAGATACAACTCTTCTCAAGGTAGACCAGCTGGGGAGCTGACTTGAACTGAATCAATCAGAACCAATTCTGCTGAATTGAATTGAAGCAAATCAATCTGAATTAACACCCCCAGCAATTAAGTGATGCTTTAAACTTTGAACACATGAGAAAACAACAACAAAAAGAAAATGAGATGAGGACATTGTTACAAAGCCAGGGAGAGAGATGATACATTGTATCCAACCTTACCCAGATTTCAGGTCATTGCTCTGGCTGGCAAGTTACACAATGGAGTACCACAGCTGGATATGTGGACAATGACCAGGAAAGAGCAAATGTCTTATGATGGTAGAACATTTCTCAGAAACTGACTTCTAAATAAAAATCTTATCATAATGTATTTACTTAGTATATGTCCCTTTCTCCTAAATTAATCCTAGAAAAATAAAACTGTATTATAATTATCAGTTCACCTACTGAACTCGCCAGCTAAATGAGAGCTTGGCAAAGGCAGAGTCAGTGCCTCACTAATTTTACATCTACAGTTTCCAACACAGTGCCCAGCATAGAGCAAGTATGCAGGTATGAAATACATGCTTATTTACTCACCTGTTATAAAATTATGTGCAACATGTACCTAAATTGGAGAAGCTAAATATTTGAAGTTTTCCAGTTTAGTTGGCTTTTGACTAATAAAAAATTTACTACCATCAAAAATTCTTCCATAGCTGTATGCAAAAACCAATAAACTAATGTGGTTTCTATACTCTGAAACCTAGAATTGGAAATAAAATATTAAGTCCTATTCTGTTCTATAAACATGCATTTATGAAATAGTTGAAAGATAAATTTGCAAGTATGTGTTCAAGGAATTTAAAATCATGGATCATCGGCCTCTTAGGCCTTAATAATTTCTCTAAAACCATTAGTATCTATAATATAAATTCATATTTACAAAGCCAATAAAATGCACATTAGTTACCCAAAACAAGGACAACTTATCTGCTGTGGTCTCACAGATTTATTTTGCTTTGAAGAAGAGAAGCCAGAATATATTAATATGAAAACTAAAGTTTCAATATAAGCAAAGAGTTTTGAGGGACCTCTTTCACTTTTAATACTAAGAGTTCATTTGGCTGAGACAAGTTAGAGAAATTGATGGCTTTTCTTATAATGTAAACAACCAAAGTCAGAATATGTAATATAACTGCACTGCTTTTGAAAAATGCATGATGCTTCATTTTTTTAAATACATAAAATGGATGACTTCAAGATAAGCTGGAAGTTTTACAGCAGATTTTAGTGAAATCAATGTCAGTGAAATAAAAATGATTTTACTGTTACAAATCAACTATGAATTTGATGTCAAATTCAATGAATATTAATAATTTTATCTCTAGTCTATTTTACAAATAAAATTTTGTGGTGATACAGTATTGTTAAGAGATGGTTTTCATTCTGTTAAATTTTATTGATCTATGTGGTTATTATTTTTAAAAAAACAATTTTATTTTTTTAGTTTTTTAATTGAATAATATGAAAAGTCTATAAAACATATCAGAACTGAGTAAGATAAAAGAGAGCTTTCTACAGGTTCTTCAATTTGCAAATTATTGGATTCATAAATTTAGTCTGTAAAATCACCATATTACTTGAACTGGGATACTTGCAACATTTTCTTTGAAATATTAGATTAATCAAAAAATCTCTCTCAGGCTTCCTGATGGAACCATCTGCTTTTCCTCTTAATATTCACCATCCTTGCCTCCCTCCTACACTCAGATAAGGCACTGCACCCTCCTGTGTGGAGTATGTTCCCTTCAAGGACTCTCAGAGTTTGATGGTTTTCTTGGACTCTTAAGTCATTTCTGAGTGTCATAATTATTACCCTATTTACCAATAAATAATTGGTGTGTACTAAATGTTTCTGAAATTAAACCAACAAATCAAAGTAATAGGGCATTAATGGTGACTATGAAGCCTTGCTAAGACAGTGACAAAGATAAGTACTAGGAGATATATCTGCAGAGCCCTTTAATTTACCAACAGAGGCTAGCTGGTTATGTAGTTTAGTGGTGGAGCAGTTGTCTAGCATGGGCAAGGCCCTGGGCTCAATCCCCAGGACTGCAAAAAAGCAAAAGCAAAATAATAATAAATAATACCAACAACAACAATGTGCATGTGAATGTCCAGATGCAGGAAATGCTATTCATAGGCTAGACCTTCCTGAAAGGAGTCATTTACAAAATTACAGAGATATTTTAGAACAATGTTTATTGTTAGAGTCTCACTGACACCTGACAAGTTCAATATTAATTTTAAGCAAGTGTCACTGACTGCTTTTCTAAGGTTCTTTCAATTCCATTTTTTCCCTCAATGTCTAGCTTTATTTTGCACCTACTTTATGCTCAAAAATACTTGTTTAATACTTATTTAACTGAGGTAAGTAGTCAAAATATATTTTGACTTGGTCAAAAGAATTGATCCAAAAGGTTGATGTAGATTAGGCTTTTGGGGTTTTGTTGGGTTTTTTGTTTGTTTGTTTTTGGGGTATATAATACCTTGCTTATCAATAGAAATTTCAAATTACTGAATTAGTCAATATAGTTCATATTAATAATACAAAAGAAATGTCCTATTATTATGCACTATATTCTAACTACAATTTGGACAGTATATGCAATAGAAATGTGATACTTGAGCTTCCCAAAAGCAATGAATGAAATTAAAAGTTATTTTATACAAATCTGGCAGCAATTCTAATTTGAGAGGCCACACAAGGAAAATCAGATTTCTCTTTAAGCTTCTATCCATAGCACACATTGTACATTGTATCCCAAGAAAAGTTGGTTGGGTTAAATTTAATTAACTCAAGATATTAGCAGCAAGGGAAGAAAGATTCTATAAGCCTTTTCTCAGTGTTTGGTTAATTGTATTAATTTTTTTCTCAGTTAATTTAGATTTTGATCTAGTTAGCATTTAAACTGAAAATAAACATTCATTTGTGAAATCTCACACACACTCTCACAAATACAAATACACTCACACATACAAATATGCTATTCTTTTTTTTTTCACCGTGGTGTCAGGGATTGAACCCAGGGCCGTATACATGCAAGGTAAGCACTCTACCAACTGAGCTATATCCCCAGCCCCAAATATGCTATTCTTGGTGTTTGCTTATTGAGAAAAATAAAATGTATCAATTCTCAATGTGGATTCAGTGGTTTTGGAAATGCCAGTCAGTGCATATGATAGAAGAGAGTTACATTCATTTGATATATCTTCTAAACTGCACATCTACTGAAACATTATCTACATGTTTATAACAAAATTCTTGTACATCAGGGGTGTGTGACCAGAGAAGAGTTACCATACCATTCCTCTGTTCCTTGTTTGGTAATTATGACTGGTGTCAGAATTTGATATGATACCAAAGAGCATCTCAGAGCAAAAAATATATATAATCTATTGTTTATTAGTGATTATTGGTAAGAAGAAAACTCAAAACTTTTCTGGAAAAAACATCAAAAATAAGCACCTTAAACATTATTATTGTAAAAAATAAAAACAAGAGAATTCTATATTAATTTTTTTAATTTGATGGTCAGAATTACACATTCTCTTTCCAGTATTGTCTATTCTCCCTCCTCTTCCCAAGGTGGAAGAGAGTGGGAGAGAGATGCAATTTCCTTCAAAACATCACATCTTTTCTTCATCTTTTCTCGTCCTCCTCCTGGGTAGTCAAGCTCATTTCTGAGCTCCTTTGGATCTGCTGTTATCATTCTTATGTCTTTGCTTCATGTGCTGCAAGTCTGTTCACACTGAAGTGGAGGGTCTAGCTGGGAAAAGGCTAATGGAAGAGAAAGTCATGGAGCTAAAAGTCCATTGCTGCTCTTCCTGGTGCCATCTTTCTTAATCTACTCTTCCTATAAGCTCAAACAAAATGATGGCATTCCTTGTAAGAGGAATGTATTTCCTTATATTGTTGATGCAAAAACCAGAGATTTGACTGTTTGAGGAAAATTTCATAGTTCCTGGAATATTTGTTTTTTTCTTTTGTTTTTTGTGGTGCTGGAGATCAAACCCAGGGCCTTGTACATGCTAGGCAGACACTCAACCACTGAGCTACATTCCCATCCCCTGATATACTGTGAAAAGACAAAGCCACCAAGGGATTTGAGAAACCACTCAATGCAGTGAGTCGGAGGATAAGCACAACATAAAGTTTTATGCTATCAGTGGAAGAATTAAAAAGGAAAAAGGCTGAAGCATTATTTTGATGGTAATTGACATACAAAACTATCCAATTTTAGCACTAATTTAGTTCAGTATTCTGTTTTTCAATCAATCTTGGATATTCTCCAAAATATGTTAAAACAAAACTGGTTCTAAAATAATTTTTGCTTAGATCTGCATATACCCTAGATAACCCTCCAAACTGATTCACAGTAATGTCTGATATTCCTATCCTAGACTTGTAAGGAGTCAAATATACTAAAACTAGAGTGTGTTTTGCATGATTTCTGTTTGAAATGAGATGAAATTTATGGCATTGTAACCAATGTCTAATAAAACTTTGATCTTATGCACACAAAATCCTTATTCTTTCTTCTCATTGTTATATCCGATCAGCAAGAATCAACAAACTCATAGATTTATTTATTAAAGCTTTATTTTTCAGCTGGTGGGACTGCAAAGCCAATTCAAAGCCAATTCAAAGTTGTAGCCCATGACTTGGTTTAAGTTACAGATTATATAGCAAAAGAAAACTGTGAGTCAGGCGCTATGACGTTTTTTCTTTTAGCCAATGCAAGCAAGCCAACAGTACAGAAGCAGAGATTGCAGTTAGCTAAGCCCATCCATCCTATGTTTTATCCGAAGTCATTTCCCTGACTGGAGCATAGGTCAAGATGACCGTGACTCTTTGCAAAGATAAAATATGTTGATGTTAGGGACCTCCCAGTATGTGGGCTAAAATTAAGGTGGCTGACAGCTCAGACAAAATGGAATTTCTTAAGCTAAGAGTTACTACATTCCCCACTGGTCTTTAACATTTGAGTAAATCTTTACTCACAAGTCTGTATCTTTTAAATCTTCCTCGGTTAATTGGTCATAATGAGATCTAAGGATTAAGAGTTTTACTGACTGAACTCTTTGTTGAACATATTTAGTTAAAGAGTTAATAATGAATGGTCTTATAAGGAGTTCAAGTAAGATAAGTATTAGAGGCCCTTATATAAAATCTTTATCCCCTGTACACATCCAATAAATGAGCAAGTTAAATTTATAGTTTGTAGTTCAGTACAACTATCATTTACTATACATACATGTTGAGGGGCAATTGTATATAACACTAATATTAATATCTCACAGACAACAGGTTATATTTACATTAGCAGCAAAACATATTTATAGGTGAAAATCCAGCAATAATTTTATGATACCTTGAACTATTGCTAGTCCAATAAGTCATATTTAGATCAGTTACAGTTATATTATTATGATAACATTGTTCATTTGAAGAGCAATTAAGTGAGTCTTATTGATGGCCCTTGGTGCAGGGGTTGGGGTCCGTCCCGAGCCAGCGGGTCGAAGGGGCACCCCCACATTTACCTAGCAGTGGAAGTTGGGAAGAGTTGGAGCTGACTGGTTGCCTGTTCCCAGCCCTCTGCTGCTGCAGGACAATCCGACACACCAGGGAGTCAAGTCAAGGCAAGTACTCGTATATTTGCGGAACAAGCATTCAACTTATAGGGGCCCTTCGGCCAATCAGAGACAATGCATGTAGGCAACAGCTGTCCATGTGGCAAGGCACGTAAGCCCCCTGAATTCTGTTCATGAGCTGATCACGTTCGCGGAACCAACAGTAAACCAATCACATAGTTCCTCCTTCCTCTGTGCCCTTCCCATTTACACACAATGGCTAGTCATAAGGGTGTAGATTAGAGCTAGCTCCCCACACTTGGTAGAATTTTTTTAACCTCACCAAAAGAAGATTTTATTTGCTTTACTTTTGTGTTGAATCAGGAGTCCAGGACTCAAAACATTAATCACTCAGCATCAGAACAGCAAAAATAAGATCATATAACTTTAGTTTGGAGAACACCAGCTTGATATAATGCTCTTTTAAACCTTTTACTTTAGAGGCTTGTATACCTGGAAGATATGAACACATTTAATATAAAAATAGGACTAATAGTATCATAACTACATTGATGTTATTAATAGTATCATAACTACATTGATATTAACCAAGTTTAGCACTTAAAGAAAAATCTAGGCTCTGTGACATAGTCCAGTACTCCAAAATAACAGTTATTGTTTAACCACAGTTGTATAAAACTTAATTTTTTTGAGACTTAGTTTCCCCAAGTGATAAATCCTGACCAATACAAGAAAATTATCTTGATAATAGCAGAACAATGTTTTAGACTTTGTTTTATACCAGTACATTAAATTTGTACTATTAGAATTAATTTAATCACAAACATAAACTTTTTGAAATTTACCCTTTAGACCCTCTTGTCACTTATTCTGATCCTTTTTTATCACTTACTTTAAACTTTCTTTATCACTTACTTTAAATCCTCTTGTTTCTTTTATTATATAAAGACTTTCTTACCCAGAAACACTTTTTCCTTCCACTAAATACCATGTCTACTAGAATCTTTAATTTCTATTTTCCCATGTATTAATTCCTACTTCTGTTTATATCCCAAAACAATCCTTGTAAATTTCTGAACTTAGACTAATTATTTCATTAGACTTATCTTTAGAGGTGTGTTGGTGGCCTGGATGGTCCATCTGAAGTCTTCAGAAGCCTTCTTCAGGTGGGGCTGGTTTGATGTGAGTCCAATGTATCCAGGTCGTTTTTCCAGTTACTTTGATGGCCATGGGTGTGCTGAGAATCACCTGGTAAGGCCTCGTCCAGCAAGGTTCAAGAGTAGTGGAAGAAAGTTTCTTAAGGTACACCAAGTCACCAGATTGATAGGCAGACAGGCTAGTCAGGTCTTGTTTCTCTTGTCATGGATGTGTTCATGTTCTTCTGAAGACAGTCATTTCCCTGACTGGAACTTAGGTCAAGATGACCATGACTCTTTGCAAAGATAAAGTATGTTGATGTTAGGGACCTCTCAGTATGTGGGCTAAAGTTAAGGTGGCTGACAGCTCAGACAAAATGGAATTTCTTAAGCTAAGAGTTACCACATCATGGATCTGAAGAGAGGTACACACATACACAAACACACACACTCACACACACTGACCAATGTGAAAAAATATTATGTTGTAATGTGTGTCAGAGCCTAATCCCCTAATACTTGCCTTGGCAAAAGATGTTTTAGTGCCAGCTTAGGCCAGAATCTGAAGCAAAACTTTTACCTTGTCCTACACCTAATCCAAATCCTTTAACTGGTCCCATAATAAAAAAATTCAGAATGATAAGCGGCTAACTGATGTAAGCCTCAAGAGAGGACTTTTTAAAACTAACTCCTCTCTCAAAGATTTGCCTGGTTCAACATAGCCACCTAGTTCCTAAAAGCAATAAAATTCAAGAGAAGGGGCATAGGATCACAGTTCTTATCACAGTGGCCACCCACTCATCAGCAAACTTAGCCCAGTTAAGTCATAAACCAGGATCATTCATCCATTTCATATTTTGATTATCTACTACACCACCAGACACTGATAAGGATGTATGAGTTGTCAGTTCTTTCCACAGAGAAATGGAGCTGGTGTGTAGAAAGTTGAAGCAGTGGGCCCTCTATCTATTATATGCAAGTTATCCATTAATAATGAGAGCATATCCAAGAACAGGATTTGGATTTATTATGAAGGAGTGCACAGTCTAATTGGAAAGAAAATGAAAATACTAAGTAAACATCAGGGTGAGATTATGTCATTAACTTTAACTCAGTGCTATGATTATCTGAAACCCATGTTGAAATCATGTTAAAATTTGATTGCTATTGTGGTGTTGGGAAATGGGGCCTTGAAGAGGCAATTGGGTCATTAAGAGGGAAAGGTGTTTTCTTGAAGTTCTTTTTCTCATAAGGGCTGTTTTTGTTTGTTTGTTTATTTGTTTGCAGAGCTGGGGATTGAACCCAGTGCTTAATGCATGTGAGGCAAATGTTCTGCCACTGAGCTACATCCTCAGGGCTTTTGCAAAGCAAGGCTTCCCCTGTGCTTCTCCTGTTTTACACACACCAGCTTGTCCTTTTGTTTTCCACTGTGAGATGAAAAAGCGCAAGGCTCTCATCAGATGCCAGCGCCATGCTCTTAAACCACCAATTTTCCAGAATCATGAACTAAAATGAGTTTCTTTCTCCCTTAAATTACTCCATCTCAGCTTTTCTGTTATAGCAACAGAAAACGGCCTAAGACATTCAATCTAATTTTTAGATTCTCTTTAATAATCAAAAGCATGAAAAAAACTTGATGGAAATCATTATATCCTTATTACTCTAGTGTTTCACATTTTGATATGATCTTTCTAGTGTTACCTATAGGATGTATGTATGCATATATATACACATACATGTATAATATGGAAGTGATATTATATGACATATAAATTCTTTCACAACCTGATTCTTTTTTCATTTAATAATATATTTTAAATTTTTCTCATTTTTCAGATATTCTGCCAAGCATATATTTTTAATGGCTGCATAATATAATGTCATGTGGGTGAGCCTTAATTTATGTAATCTACCACCTCAAATTCTATAAGGTTGTTTTCAAATATTTCCTACTATAAATGTAAATGTAAATATATTTATATGTACTGTAAATAGCACTAAAATATTCATGATTTAGGAAAATGAAACCATTTTATATATTATAATGGTAGATTTATATCATTAAATATTTGTCAAAACTCATAGAATTCACCACCAAAAGTGAATCCTAATGTAAACTATGAACTTTGAGTGAAAATGACGTATCAATGTATGTTCATTGATAATAACAAATTCACCATTCTCCTGTGGGATGTTAACAGTGGGGGAAGTTGTTCCTGTGTGTTATGAGGAATCTGGTCACTCTGTATTTCTGCTTAAATTTGCTGTTAACCCAAAATTTAAAATATATTGTTGAAGTTTGGATATGAGGTATCTCCCATAAAGCTTGTTTTATCCCATGAAGAGGGGAGGAGATCTCCACTCCATTACACATACATGATTGTATGTAAAATGTTTGTATAAATCTTTAATACTTTAATAATTTTCTTTTCTTTTTGGGGGGGTACTGGGGATTGAACTCAGGGACACTTTACCACGGAGCCACATCCTCAGCCTTATTTTGAATTTTATTTAGAGAGAGGGTCTTACGGAGTTGCTTAGTGCCTTGCTTTAGCTGAGGCTGGCTTTGAACTTGGAATCCTCCTGTCTCAGCCTCCCAAGCCACTGGAATTACAGGTGTGCACCACTACACCAAGCTCATTTTCTTAACTATAATTTACAGATAAGAAAGTTCATAGTCATTTCATAGTCATAGTAAGGCAAATTGTGTTTTAGAAAATCTTTATCAAATGATGCTATAACCAACATGGTGGAAAAGTACTCTTTTCCTTCCTGAGTATTGTGGAAATCTTAGTTTCAACATCTGATTCATAGAATAGCTTCCTCAGCTGCACCAGGAAAAAAAATACTGTACTCCTGGTCTACATCCTTGAATTATATCTCAGCTCTTGTCCAAAGCTGTGTGACCTTGTGTGAAACACTTGTCTAGTCCATACTTCAGTGTTTTGACTATAAATAGAAAAAAACTGGCTCCTGCCCCCCTCAGAGTTGTTATAAGCTTAAAAAAAAAAAAAAACTAGGACATGAAAGGGTCACACAAGAAACTTTGATGTGGAGTAATAATTGAAAGAGTCCCTTCCCCAACTCCTAACCCAGCTTAACCCAACAATGCATCACTGTGAATGAACCTGTACCATTTATGCCATGATGATAACATCCCTAATACTGCTATCCATGATTGAGATATAAGTCCCTTCAGACATTTGTCTTCTTTCCTATTTCTTCGCCATAGTATTGTCCATTTGCTTTTCCATGATCAGTTTCCAAAGATCCTCCTACAAAAAATTCTTCCTGTGCCATCTAGAATCACTATTTCCTAGTTAGCAAACTTTCCTCTTTCTCCAGTCTTCTCACCTTGCCCTTTCTCTATGATATTCCTCCTCACCTTAGACCCAGACCAATGGAGTCACCCAACATATTTTTCATGTATTATATTTTTCAAATTCAGATGGCCCGGTCTCATCTATGCTGCTTCCCAAACTCTTTCACGCTACTGTAAAATCTTGAATTATTTGAGATTCATGCCACTGGATTATAGTGTCAATAACTGTCAAATCTAACAAATACTTTTAGTCCCACTTTACTAGCCCCCTCTCTTTCTTTCTACACTGTTCACTATATTTTCCCCAAAATGGCTTGTTCCCTTGCCTTTGGTAGCATTACTTCCTCCACATGCTGTCCGTCCATATTGTGAGCCACACTGTACTGCCCACTCCTTCCACAATGTTCTACCACCCTGAGCACCATCTTCACACCACAAAGCTTTCTGCACATGCTTATCTTGGATCGTTTTATCTATCATCATTGATTCATCAATATCCAGATGATCCCTCTTATCTCTAGATTTGACTCTGAGATCCTGGTTCCTAAAATTCATTGTACACTATATCCAATCAGACAACTCATAAGACTATCAAAATTACAATTTAAAATCAAAATCCCATGTGTTACTTCACACTTGACTGGCATCAAAACAGATGCTTTTTTCCCTCTTCTTTTCAATGATTTGTGTTGACTTTAACTCAATAAATATATGGGCTTCCCCCACCACTCTCTTCTACTGTATAAATTGTAAAAGAAGCAATTTGTTTTAAAGTTCAAGAACTTCGTTTCAGGGCTGGGGTTGTAGCTCAATGGTAAAGTACTTTTCTGGTATGTGTGAAGCCCTGGGTTGGATCCCCAGTACTGGGGGGCAGCGGAGAGTGAAAAACTTAGCTGCAGAAGATGCTCTTCAGCTCATGTCACTTTCTCTTTTCTTAGGGAATGGTTTCTACAATATGGGACCTGACATTTGACCCCAGGTAATTGATCAAGAGCTGAGCCCTTGATAAAACCTGAGTCACACATTCTCTTTTAAAGAATTGAAATATAAAAACAATGAGACTGGTGACTTCGATTCTTTGGAGCCAAGTCACTTATTGGTAATATTTCAGCCATCAACATGTCTCTAAATTCCTGCACCGAGATTCCTACAGCTACCTTAATTCCTTCCTTTCCTTAATCCTTTTGTTTAATTCTTTCTCCAGTGTCTTGAGAAATAGTAGTTTTCTTCCAATGGATTCTCGCTTTACTTAACTAGTAGAATCAGTGTCTGTTGTCTCTTGACTGCAACCAAAAAACTCTTAATTAGTACCCTAGGGAAAGAAGATTTATTGTGGGATCTTCAATATAGCTTCAATGTCCTTTGGCATTTTGAAGATTTTCTTCTCATTAATTCATATGTTAATGGCTTAGACTGAATGTCTTATCCTGCGCCCTATATGTCTTTTCAAGTCCAAGAAGTGATTTCCTAGAACTAGATAAATGACATTAGCTATTCTAACCATTCAGCTGGGTATGAGCCAGATTCCCTGGAAACACAAGCTGCTGCAAGGAGTCATTGGCACTTTAGGAAGATGAAATCGCCATTTCAGGCAAATGCGCTTCTCTTTCACATGTGCTCACTTCCATCTGACAAGTATGATGGTGTACTTGGACATACAAGAATCAGAATTTTTCAGCACTGCCTAATTGATTTGCAGGTATATGTTTGCACTTCCCAGGACTCTGGCTTAATTTTTCCTGTGCAGAGGAAAAGGCACAGTTTAGTGCAATGTACGTCAGCAGGTACAGTGTGTATCTGCCTTGGAGGCAAATTTCACTCCTCATATTCTACGTGTCTTTTTGTCAATAACACAATGGTCATAGGAAAATATGGACCAATAGGTTTCTGGGATATGCTTTGTGGTTTTGTTTGTTTCTTTGTTTTTGTTTTTGTTTTTTTTGTGGTACTGGGATTGAGCCCAGAGGGTCATTACCACTTAGCCACACCCCTTGCTTCTTTTATTTCACCAGTATTTCAAAAATAGAAATAATTCTGAAATAAATATTTTTAATACTAGAACTAAAACTGAAACCAAATAGAATAGCTTAATGTGGCAGATGATTTGTTTGTGCTTCCCCACAAACATGGTACAGATTGACAGCTATCTACCAAAAAGTTCCCTCCCTCCCATATTATGGAGTTGTTGTAAACAAGCAGCTGCAGAGCCAGAGACTACATTTCCCAGGTGCACCAGCATCTGTCTGTGGAGCCAGGTCCTCAGTTCTCACAGTGAAGGGTGAGTGGAAATGCATTTGTCACAATCTGCACAGACTTCCAAGAAGCAAATGAGCCTTTTACGTGTGCTTCTATCTTCCTGTTGGCTGACTGTAGGAAAATGGCAGAAACACTGGAGAAGCTTGGGATCCTGCAATGCCTGTTTTAGTCAGCTTTTACATTGCTATGGTCAAAAAACATGACAACAGCTATGTAAAGGAGAGTAAGCTTATTTGAGGCTCATGGTTTCTGAGGTCTCAGTCCGTAAACAGCCAACTCCATTGTTCTGGGCCTGAAGTGAGAGAGAATATCATTGTGGAAGAGTATGAGAGAGGAAGGCAATTTAAGGCATAACACCAGGAAGCAGAGGAAAAGTGCTCCTCTCTCGAGAAACAAACATATAGCCCCTAATGTCTTACCTCCTCCAGCCACATCCTACCTGCTTACAGTTACCACTCAGTTAATCCATTTAAGTGGATCAATGCATTGATTAGATTAAGGTTCTCATAGCCCAATCATCTCATCTCTAAACTTTCTTGAATTGTCTCAACCATGAGCTTTGGGGGGACACCATATATCTAAACCATAACAACACTTCATGGAGGAAAACTATCATGTGAACAAGAAATAAACTACTTGTGTAGAAAATTGGAAGTCCATTTATCACAATAGGTAGCATTCACTAATCCAGAATTTGATTCCAGAGGACACTGAAAAAGCCAGATACTGTGGTGGCAGATAATTTCTGGATTTAGTAAGATATTTTAAGAAAGATGAGTTTAGGGGCTGGGGTTGTGGCTCAGCAGTTGAGCGCTTGCCTCGCCTGTGTGGGTCACTGGGTTCAATCCTCAGCACCACATAAAATAAATAAAGGTATTAGGCTCATCTACAACTAAAAAAAAAATTTTTTTAAAAATGAGTTTAGGCAAGATCTGGTTGGTTTGAAAGGGGAAAAAAGATTATAAAATTCAACTACTTCCAGATCTCTGATAGGTTAAGAGATAAAATTTAAAAGGACTCTGAGCAACAAAAATTTGTTACTATTTTTTAGCTAAACAAAGTTTAACCCTACAGAAAAGATATTGTTCAGAAGCATTGCCTTCTCAATCAAAACTTTTATTTTAGACAACTTTCAGACAGCCACTATTAAAATGAGAAAAGGCATAAGGACTAGGAATCAAAGATACAATTCATATTAGAGAACTGTACCTAGGAAAGTTCATTACAATGGGGAAGAGAATTTCTTGCAATGGAACCAAATGGAAACAAATAGAACAGATGTTTGGTCCAAAATACCACAAGAGATATCTTCAAAAACACTTTTAACTATCAGGGCTTTCAAACAATGCTAGGGGTTTCCCCTGGCCCAAACTGTAATGATCAGAAGTAGCCAGTAAATCTGAATAATACAAAGTGTGACATGCTCATCAATATCAACTTCAAGTGTGCACAAGGAAAGAGTAGATAAAAGGATGGTCTGGTAGCCATGGAGAGTAGTGATTAAAGAGTTCCTCCCAGAGAGATCTAGAACTCCTAGGCAGTTAAAATCTAAAACCTAAATAAAGAACTTTTTCCTTTGGCTGGATCCTACCCATGAGGATCCTATCACTGCTAAAGACTAGTAAGTATTGTATTTATCAGTTCTCTTTTCTAAACTAAGTACCTCTATTTACCACATGTTTATGAGAGCATAGAAGGGTGTCAAGAGGTAAGGTACCTTATAACCTTCCATTTATTGAGAAACCACATATTGATCTAATGGAGATGACTGACATGGTCCAAAGGTAACTGGATTTTGAAATGGTTGAAGGAATAAAGTTGGGAATTTAGGTCATTTCCCTAGAGGAGGGAGTGAATCAGTTCTATACATAGAAAGAAGGGTATAAATGGGCATTTGGTAATCAGAGGGAGGTCTCTGACAGAGACAGTTAACTGGCAAGCAAAACATTGTATTTCACCATCAGCCAACAATTCCCTTTTATGTGGGCATCTGACCACAATGGAATGGAGGAAGACATAATGCCTATGAGTTGCAGGCCATGCCTTCTCAATGCTTTGTTTTGCTTTAGCCAACTTGGTGCAAAAGACAAGGAATCCCCAGGGGATAAATGAACAATAAAATATAAGGCATTTGAGACCTTGGATTATCACATAAAGTAAAGATGTACAACAACCAGGAATACCCAGTAGGACATACACATGAGAGAAAAACTCACTACTGTGGTATTGATTTTCCAGAGGAAGAGGAGTTTGTTAACATACAGATTCATTCTGTTGCCCAAAACCACTCTACTAAAATGAAACAAAAGTGATAATAAACATAAAACAAAAGAACCAAAAGATAAGATGAAGGAAATGAAACAATGACTACTGAATCTGAGGAACTGGAAACCATTTAACTTAGTAAAGTTGATGAATTAGCAAGAAAATTCATGCCATAAAACAGTAAATGGATTTAGGATTGGAAGACCAAATATAGTTCTGAAAATAAACATGGAAGAGAGATTGAAGACAGTTTATTGAAATTCTATAGAAAGAGAAGCTGGACCACTGGAGTCTTCACAATCCAGCAACCTCTCTCTCTCTCTCTCTTTTTTTTTTTTTTTTTTTTTTTTTTGGTACTGCGGATTGAACTCAGGGGCATTTGACCACTGAGCCACATCCCCAGCCCTATTTTGTGTTTTATTTGGAGACAAGGTCTCATTGAGTTGCTAAGCACCTCGCCATTGGTGAGGCTGGCTTAGAACTGGCGATTCTCCTGTCTCAGCCTCCCAAAGTGCTGGGATTACAGGAGTGTGCCACCACGCCCGGCTTTCAGCCACCTCTCTTACTTAGGCAGAGATCAGGGGTCAACCCTAGGAACCCAGGACATGGACATACCAGGAGAAGCTGAGGTCCTTGACTTTGGGCAGTCATTCCGAAAACAGAAGTAAACAATTAGACCCTAGTCTCCTTCCTCTGAATGAGGGCCAGGTGGCAACCAAGCTTGTGCCTATGTCCTCTGGCTACGTGCCCATCAGAAGGTGGAGGAATCTCTCCTGGGGAAATAGGGAGCTGCCCAAGGGAGGGTCTTCATGTGCACTGACAGTCATGAATCACTGAAAACAATATGCATGTTCCAGACAGCCACAAAACCACCTTTGATGAGTTCCACCAATATACAAAGAGCTTCCAATTAGTTTTAGGGCCTTTACCTTAAATATGAACAGATATCCACTGAGTATTTTAGAAAAGCCTCCAAGATAAATGAAAAGGATCATGGCAAAATAATAGCTAAAGAAACTCCAAAGCAAAGGAAATCCAAAGAAAAATCCAGCAAACAATGATAATTTAAGGTCTTCAGAGAAAGAAAGAAAATGATACAGTGCATCCATGAAAAAAAATTTTCACCATAGTCTGAAAGGGAACTTTCAGGGAACTAAATCGGATTATGGGGTATAAAGAATGTGACAGCAGACAAAAAGAATTCACTTGCAAAGTTAGGACATAAAATTGAGGTGAAATGCCAGAAAGTTAAACAAAGAAACAGAGCTGGGAAATGGGAGAAAAACGATGTGAAAATTAGAGAATCAGTCCAGGAGGTCTACCTCTCATTGGCACCTGTTCCAAGAAGAGAGAACAGTGGGGAGAAAATTGTGGGGTGCATAATAACTGTTTCTAAGAACTGAAAAGAACAAGCATTCAGACTGAACAGGAACAATAAAACACTAAATAAATCAACTTTAAAAAATACCCCATGCCACATTTTTTCTCTAGAAATAAAGAGAAGAACTCCAAGATTTCAAAGAGCTAAAAGCTCACATACAAAGATACCAGTATCAGAATAGTAACACAGGCAGCTACAAATACTACAGAGAATTGCTTTCAAAATTCAAAGGACACCAAAAAAGAAAGAAAGAAAGAAAGAAAGAAAGAAAGAAAGAAAGAAAGAAAGAAAGAAAGAAAGAAAGAAAGAAAGAAAGAAAACAAAATTCAAGGGATAAATGCATTACAACCTAGAATTCTGAAACTAATCAATCAAGTAAGAGCCAAAGTCATTGGCAGATATTATGCAAAAACCAAATTTTGCCATGCAGATTTTTCCTTTTTCTTTTCTTTTTTTCATCATGGAGTCTACTGGAGAATATATTCTAGCAAAACGAGGGATTAGGCCAAGGAAATGAAGGTATAAACTGAAAGGCACAGAGAATCCAATACATGAGAAAATAAAAGCAAATGTATTAAAAGGTCTATCTTGGAGAGTAATCAGTTTAGCAGCCTGTAGTAAACTTACTTGAAATTGACCTTATTTTAAAACAGATGGAGAAGGCCGGATGACAAAAACGCCGGAAATAAGAAAGCATGTTTTAAGAGATGAAAAAGACTTTAGTTAACTTCTACTTTCACATTTTATAGATGACAGATTGAGATTCAAAGAGATGAAGTCACCTACTTTTTTGGCAGACAGATTCCATTTGCTTCTACTCAGAAGCCATTGCAGAGAAATCTGGATGCACATAGTAAGGAAGGAGCCGCAGTCTGGTGTAGAGAAAAAACTTCTAACTTTCAACAGGCCTTTCCCTCTGTATCATATTTAGTTCAGTTTGGCTCTTGGCCAATACCAATTCCCATCTTCATGAGCAAAGATATATTTTGCAGTTTATTTCTGTCCATTTACTCTGGCATCAGATGATTTGTTTTTAGCTAAACTACTGTATAATCACATTGCTTTTATTGTATAGCTTTTGTGGCAGTAGCTATAAACTTTGGGCAAATTTTTTGTTGTCCTTTCAAAAATAATAATTGGCTTCTCTCAATTTACAATGTGTTCTATTTTTATCTTGATGAATTTTATCACCCATAACATGCAGCTTTGGAGAGAATGCAAAGATTTGTTGCAGACCAATAGACCCTTTCATTTGCCTTTTGTGATTATAGAACACGTATTGCATAAATCTTCTTCTCTTAAGAGAGCCATAATTCCAACTATTTAAATTTTAAAACTGATATTTCCTTCACTCTTCGGTTCTACCTGGATTACTGTCTTCATGAATAATCTTCAAGAAAGTACTGGTGCTTAATGAGAAGATTCTGTCTGCACTGAGATTCTGTATACATAACACCTTCCTAGCCAGAAGGATTATTTAATCTTTTGTTAAATTATTTTAACATTTCCCCTACTCAGAAAGATATATTCAAAAAATAGACAAAGTGACTTTAAAAAGACTATTTCTTTTTTTAAGTTTTAAAACTTTTGCTTAACTTGTGCTAAGTTTATCTTTTCCAGGTTAAGAATGTGCTAAGAATGCATATAGGAAGATTATACCATGAATTATGCTTGTTATTGCTAATCATTTAATAATCTTGGTGAGACGAACATATGATTTATTAGCACCCTACAATTCTGAAAAGGTGTGTTTGTGTTAGTGCTTCGTTCTTAAAAGATAACTGACAGCATTCAAAGGGAAGCATCACGTGAGGGAGCAGAAGATTGTGATAAAGGCCTAAAATACAATCTTCAAGATGAAGCAGAAATAATGTCAACATAAATTACCATAATCCTTTGTGCTTCTGTAGAGATGTACAGTTTTCAAGATATTTTCAGAGATATTATCTTATTTGATCTTCACAGGCACCTTGTCAAGTAGAAGACAAATTAATATCTCCATTTCGCAAAAGGAGAAAATAATGAAACTCAGATAACCTACTTCAACCCCAACCACACAGAAAATAAGTGACAGAACAAGGCTCTGAAATTCAATCTCTTGATTCTACTCTAGGTATTAGCTTGTTGAGGTAAAAGAGAAATCTTACAGTAAAAGTCTGTGGTAAACTAGACATGGCAGCGCACACCTGTAATCCCAGGGGCTTGGGAGGCCGAGACAGAAGGGTCACAAGTTCAAAGGCAGCTTCAGCAAAAGCAAGGTGCTAAGTGACTCAGTGAGACTCTGTCTGTAAATAAAATACAAAATTGGGCTGAGGATGTGGCTCAGTGGTTGAGTACCCCTGAGTTCAATCTCCAGTACCAAAAATAAATAAATAAAATCTGCATATTTATAAAAAGTAATTTAAAAATCTTCATAAGTTTATATAAGAAATTGTTAATTTTTTCACTGTTTGACAAAAGAAAATGACTTGTAAGAAAAATAATATAGAGGGATATATCTATTTTCTAGGATACAGACGGAAACTAACTATATTATAGTATTGTTTGGATCTGGAGTGTCCCCAAAGGTGTTGAAGGCCTGGTGCTCAATGCAGCAATGTTCAGAGGCAAGGCTCTTGTGAAGCAATTTGATTATGAGGTCTCTGACCTCCTCAATGGATTAATCCATTGACAGCTGAATGGACTGTGGGAGGTGGAAGATACTATAGGAGGTGGGCATGGGTGGAGGAAATAGGTAACTAGAGACATGCTTAGGAAGGGTATTTTCTTGTCCCCACACTCTTCTCTCTCTCTCTCTCGTTTTTGGCTGCCATGAACTGAGCAGCTTTCCTCCACCATACCCTTCACCATGATGTTCTGCCTCACCTCAGTCCAAAACAATGAAACCAGCCAACCATGGACTGAAATCTCTGAAACCATGAGCCCAAATCAACATTTCTTCCTTGTTAATATCAAGTAATTTGGTCACAGTGATGAAAACTTGATTAACACAGGTTATATAATTACTGCTTATAAATATTAAAATAGATCAAAATATTAAGTAATATTTAATTTTAAAAATAGTTTCTTCCCCATTAGTTAAGCATAATTAATTGCTTTTAATTTTACAAATTCTGATTCTGGTTTAACCACTTCCATATTTTAGATAATTCTAATCACTTCATATTTTCACTTTATTATATCATAAATATTTTCCATGTTATTATATTGTAAACAACATTATAATATGCATATTTATAAACAGTCTTTTCCTTTCTTGAAAAATCAAAATAGGATGAGTGGTCAAAAAGTATGAGTAGTTAAATGTTCAAGAGGTTTCCATGTTTTGTCTCAAAAAAACTATACAATTTAAAGGTTGATTAGCAATGTAGGATCCCATCTCTGTAATCTTTCTCCATGCTTTCAATTGCTCCAGCCAAAAATCTTGATGGCATTCTTGATTCCTCTTTCTCTCATCAACAAATTCTATGGGACCTAACTCCAAAATATAACCTGACTCTGACCCCTACTCAGTATCTCTACTGATATCTAGCCTCCTTCTGTCCTTGCACCTCTTTTATTATTTTGTCTCCCAGCTACTGGGCTGACAAAATGTATAGAAGGATTGAATCAGAAAGCTCAACTATAAAACTACTCTAATAACTCAGATACGGTACAATGATGGCTACAGCCCTAAGTGACAGTGCTTGCTTTAGCTTTTCAATGCTGTGACCAAAATACCTGACAAGACCAACTTAGCATAGGAGAAGTTCACTTTGGTTCATGGTTTCTGAGGTCTCTCTCATGGTTTCTATGGTCGGCTAATACCATTGCTCTAGGCCAACGGTGAGGCAGAAAAACGTGGTAGAAGGGTGTGGCAGAAGACGACTCTCAAATCATGGCAGCAGGGAAGCAAGAAAGAGACAAAAAGGGGCCAAGGACAGATATAGTACCCAGGGCCATGCCCACAGTGACTTACCTCCTCCAGCCATGCCCCTCTTGCCTACAATTACCACCTCCCAGTATCCATTCAAATTATTAATCCATCAAAGGGATTAATTCATCAGTGAATTCAGAGCCCTCATGATCCAATCGTTTCCTCTCTGAACATTGCTGCATTGCTTAATATCAGTTTTGAGGGACATCCCAGATCCAATCCTTAATAGTATTAGAGGTAGTGATAAGTGGGCAGTCTGAGTACAGATTATGGTTCTGAAGGTATAGTTGAAATAATGTTCTAATAGTTGGAAATGAGATGTGAAAGAGAACTCTGGGAGGTAAAAATTTGGAAGTTGTTGACATGTACAGAGTATTTAAATCCATGAGATTAGGTGAGGTTAAAGAAAGTGAATATCAATAAAGAATCACAAATGCAATCTCATGGCATTCTATGTTAGGAAGCAGGCAAAAGGGAAGGAACCAGAAAATTAACCTGAGGAGGAGCCACCAATAAGTGAAAAAGAAAATCAGGGAAGTGTCATTTCCTAGAAGCCAAGTGAAAAAGAAAAAGAACAATCAACTGTTATCAAATACCGCTGAGAGGTCAAGAAATACAAAGCTGAAAACTGAGGAATGGATTTAATAATATAACCTTAAGGCATTGACAAGAGCAATTTGAGTGCTGTGGTCTAGATAAAACCCTAATTGAGATAAATAAAAGAGGGGATGGAAGACAGAATATGAAGTGGATGAGGAGAGACAATGTTTTTATAGAATCTTCCTGCAAAGCAGAACTAAGAAATGAATTAAAGAGGAAAAAGGAGTTGAAGGAAAATTTTTTAAAATTTTTTGTTTTTCCTTAATGAAACAAACAACAGAATAATAATAAGTACAAATGAATGGTGAGATAAAAAAAATCATTCTTTTTGAATGTAAGTATTGATGTGCTTGAATAGATAATGAAAAATGGGATCTAGTACAGAAACTAGAAGGATAAGCTCTGGATTGGAGATTTAAAATGTAACTGTGATTCCAGGCAAGAAAGCACAAGATAGTTGGCAAATACTGACAAAGGGTATATTGGTGCAGAAGTTTGTGAAAGGTCTCATCTGATTTTCTAATTAATTTAGTAAAATAAGAAACAAGGATATAAAGAAGGATAATATGTGTTGCAGGTTTGAGGCAAGACAAGAAAGTGATTAATCATCTGGGAGGGTGGGAGAGCGAAAGATCACTCATGAGAACATGATTGCTTGATGACATTAAGAGTATATCAAAGGTGTGTTGTCACAAATTTAAAATGCAACAAATCCACAAGGGTGTTGTTTTTGTTTTTGTTTTTGTTTTTCCCCCTCCAGGCACATTTAGTTGCATGGATGCAAAAGTAGAAAGAGAGAAGTTGAATTGATCCAAGGCAGTGATTTTGCTAACAAGCTACAAAGAAAAAAAGAGGTGGGGGAGGAAAAAATGAAAGGGAAAAAGGGTTTGGGTGTAGTCAATAGAGTGATCGTAATGATTGCTCATAGAATTTCCCCATTCTTGAAAACAGGGAGAGGACATTGAGGAATCAAGGAAAAGAGAAAGGAGATGGATAATTGAATTGGGGTTCTAGATGAAATAAACTGGACAGATTATAGATGGTAGAGCGTGGGATGCATGGAATTGAACTGTGGAAAGCCTGTGGCTGTTTGGCAGTATAAGCTCTTGTTCACTTCTAGCCCTTGATCAAAACCTTCAAGTGACTGCCCTTGCAATAAGTAAAAGCCACAGCCCTACACTGGCCTCCAGACAGCCACTCCATGTCTATTTGCCTTTGCACTGCACTTCGCTACCTTTCCAACCTCATCTCCTGAAATTTCTTCTTCATTCCATTTCAGCCATTCTGACCTCAGTGCTGCTCCTTGAGACATGGTCTCATTTTGATGGGCAGTCACCCAGATTCCTCAAGGCTTCTTCCCTCCCTCCCTTTAAAGTTCTTGCCCAACTGTCACTTTTGCACTGACACCTTCTAATTCCAGTCCCCAACTCTCCCAATTTATCTTTTCTACTTTCTTTTCTCTATGTCACTTATTGTCTTCCAAAAATACTATGCAGCACCATTATTGTGCTTATTGCCCATCTTTCTCCCAATAGAATATGAATTGCATGAAAGCAAGAAACTTTGGTCCATTTTAATTGTGATTGTTTTCTCAGCACCTAACATAGAGTAATGACACCATGAATATGTACTATGAGTGAATTACATTTATTCACTGTCATTATTTTAATCTCTGCTCTCTTAATAGGTGTGATTGTCATACTCTTATTTTGATTTTTTGACACATTTTAAAGAATTGTCTGTATATCCTTTAGATTTGGGGGGGGGGAGCTGCCACGTAGAAAAAAAAAATAATCACAGCTAGGCCCAGTATTCCCAGCACTTGTAAAGTGGGGCGATCACTTGAGTCCGGGACATTGAGACCAGCCTGGGCAATATAGTGAGATCCTGTCTCAAAAAAATAGAGGTAGGGAAGGGCTGAGGCTGTAGCTCAGTGGCAGAGTGCTTGCCTAGCGTGTGTGAGGCACTGGGTTCAATCCTTAGCACCAAATTAAAAAAATAAAAATAAAAAAAAATAAACAAATAAAGGCATTCCACTCATCTACAACTACAAAAAATTTTTTTAAAATAAAGGTAGGCTCCTCCATTCTTCCCAAGTCCAAATAAATTAAAAATAAAATAAAATAAAAAAGGTAGGGGAAATAAATCAGTCTTAAAAGTTATAGATTATATAACTTTTAGAAATATACCATATAGTATAGACGTAGAGATACAGATATTTAGAGACATAATATAGATTAATACCCACTATTTTGAAACCCTCTCAAGAAGATGAGTTCTAACGGTAGCAGCAGAAAACTTTTGAGTCATTTTGATTTATTAATTCTATAACTGAAATCTAAAGTGTTTGGATAGTATGGGCTTCCCATCCAATTTTAGTATATTGCTCTGAGACTTCACAGAAGTATTGATTTTTGAGCTGATACTGGGGAAACAAATCAAGAAGTTGTACCAAAATGTATGTTTCCAATTATGAAATAGGCAAACTTGGGTGAACTTTTTTCTTTCCATTTGTAAATATTTTGTTATCTACAGACAGTTTGCACACTGCTGCTCTTCAGTGATAACATGTACCACCAAAAATCTATTCAAGTGATAATTGTCTCACTACAGCTGATACAGAAGGTCACCTTTAAAACTAAATTTGAAATAAAATATATTATCAGAATAAGCCTAAATCCCAAAGACAAAAAGACCTATTCACAAATTCTGCAGTCTAGTTAGAAAATGTGTTTCTTCCAGAGGCATTGATTAGAATTTTTAAAGCGCCTAGTCCCCCAAAATTCACATGTGAGACAATGAAAGAATTTGCAGAGGGGAAATGACTAGATTATGAGGTATGACCTAATCAGTGGATTAACCCACTGGTATGGATTAACTGAGTAGTAACTATAGGCAGAAAGGGTGTAGCTAGAAGAGATAAGTCATGCAGGACATGCCTTTGGGGCCTGTATTTTGTCCCTGGTTAGTAGAGCTCTCTCTGTTTCCTGATTGCCATGTCCTGAGCTGCATTTCTCTTCCACATCCTTCCACCAAGATGATTTGTTTCACCTCAGGCCCAGAGCAACAGAGCGAGCTGCCCATGGACTTAGACCTCTGAAACAGCGAGCCAAATAAACTTTTCCTCCTCTAAAATTGTTCTTGTCAGATCTTTTGGTCACAGCAATGAAAAAGTTGACTAAAACACACTTTATATGTATCCTAGGACTGAACAAATAAGTCAATATATTGTCCAGACAGGGAGTCAAGTTTCTTTACTCTCAGGGAAGGAAGTTACAAATAAGGAAAGGAAAAGGATTAAAGTAAGAGGTATTAATAATACAAACTTATGAATTTCAGTACTTGTGATATAGATACTAAAATAAAGATGTATGTCATGCATGAATTAGTATATACATGTATATTTCCTAATTTTGTCCACTGAAAGTGTTCTCCATCTCCAGCATTTACTAAATTTCGCCTGTAGAATTCTGGAGAACCAGCAGAAAGATCAAATGTAGCTCTGCCTTTGTCCTCAGTGTACTGTCTTCCCCCTTAGGATGATAGCCAGCTTTGCTTTCCCAGGCCTTCCAGGGAACAATAGGTTGGTTTTATTTGTTTTGTTGTTTTGTTTTGTTTTTTGTTTTGTTTCATTTTGTTTAATTCCATCCAAGCACCATGAGTAGCATTTAGGAAGATTACCCATGGATAGGACACAGAGAAAGGAAAAGAGAAAGGAAATGTCCACGCCTGTTGTTAACTATTTGCATGGAGTCACTCTCTTTTGTGCTATTGTTTATCTTCCAAGGCCAGAAAATTGCTTCAGTGTCCATTGGTTTTCTCTTATGTGTCCCTGTGTTCTCATCCTATCCACTGGCTAGTCAAAGATGATACTTTTCCATTGCCTCACTCTCTCTGTAGCATCATCAAGGATTGCCCTTATCCACTCACTCACTTCCCAGGACCAAACTCTGCCCCAGCTTCTGATTCTCACAGAATAGTTCTCCACCCAGATCCCTTCCCAGGGAGCTGTCATCAGAACACCATGTACCTCAGAGTGCGTAACAGTAGTGGCACATAATTTACCAGAACAGGCACTGAAAACAACTGCACGGTGTCCAATAGAGTGGGTTAATGGTGCAAAGACAGATGGCTGTAAACTGACTAATGAGCCTGAGGAAGTACAGAGAATGTGAGCTGTGGGCCCAAGGCTCTAGCAAGACCAAAGGGAAGAAAAGGGGTCTTTTTTGCTTGCGCTACAAAGAATGGCAAGATCATCACTGGAAGCAGAAAACCACCACTCCACAAAAATTTAGATTTTAGTGAGCATCTGAATGGCTGGCATTAACTTACCCCCAGAGCCACAGCCAGCAATAACAGATTGTCCCAGTAACCAGCCAAGATTTTCAGCCAAAAAGTGAGAATCAGAGAGGCTCATTTCTCATATTCTCTCTAATTGGACAGCACATTAAAATACTTCAGCAAAAGTGAGATGCTTGTCTCTGAAGGGGAATCATTGATAATAATTTTTATTGCACCCAATGCCCTGTCAAGCATTATAAAATTTTTCTATCCTATAAGGAAGTGCTCTGGAACAATTTTTTCTTTCCCTGCACGAGTTAAACTTATTGCAAACTTACAGAAAACAGCATATCCAAAAGTAGGATTAACATTATTCACTCTTGAGTTGCTAGTCCACTGCAATATGTTTAGCACCAAGTCCATGATTTCCCAAGAAAAGAAGCATTGAGCTTATTCCAAAATTCAAGTCAATAGCATTTTTAAAGAGATAGTCATAGCTAGTGTAATTATACAAAACAACTGTATTTTACCTGTTCTACAAAGTCATATTTTTCTAAGGTCACTCATAAAAATCACCAAGCTAAAGTTTTTAGCTTCATGCTGGATTTTAGTGATGATATTCTAAACTGTTACAGTGCTTAGATTTTAGCTTTCTGACAGCTGGCTCTTTTGCCTATTGCCTAATATCTACCCAATGGATGGGCACTGGGGTGAATTTCACCCCACCCATCAGTCATGTCATAAGGCATCTGGTCTTCAAGGATATAAAGGGATTTGGGTCTTCATTTTATGCTTTTTCAACCATGTTGTACAGAGGTAGGCAGATGGTCTTTTACAGCAAAATGACCACATATCTATATGGTATCTTCTGTTATCAGGCATTCTATTCCATGTTACAGGATAAAAGACATAAAAAATGCCCCAGATGGGTATTATCACACCTTTAATATATGGTCAGATCAGAATTTAATTGCTTTTGGACAAACTTCCAAATCAAAGAACAGATGACATACAAATTTCCAAATTGGTATGCAGCTAAACTGTGTTTCCAAGCATGAAAATGGGATTCCTCCTCTGATTATGTTTATAGTTTTATGAGACAAAAGTAGCTCCACAGTAATGCAGTATGGTTGGGTGTAAAATGACTATGTTCCATGTGTTCCTTTAAAGAAGATGCTCTATCCTGTTCTGCATTGAGAGCCCTAGCTCACTTCATGCAAATGTTTGTTGGTAAACACATCTTCTTCCCAGTTTGTGAAAAATAAGAAACAACTACCCTTCCAAGCAAGTTACCTCAAGAAAAAAAAAAAAATATCTCCAGAACATTACTTCTTAGCTTTCAGGGAAAATCTTGTTCTTTCACAATGCATTTTCAGACCATCAGTCTTTACCAGGTATCATTTCTTACATCTGCCATTTTTTGAGACAGTAATTTTGCACATCCCTAGATGCTTCCTGGTCAGAACCTTCAGGTTCTTTATCACTAAAATCTTCCTCCTGAGACACTAATCATCTGTGGGAAGTAAAAGTTCACAAATTCTATCGCCAATCAAGATTCCACCACAATATTCTGACATTCCATTCTTCACAAATGATGTACTAATACCAAATTATTGTTCTCATCATTCAAACTATCTTTATATAATTTCTTTTTCCTCAATTAAATTTTATAGAAGTCTCTATGTTGATAATAGCAATTATTATCAATGTTGTTTTTATTATCATATAAATGCTTAATATGTTCTGGATGATAAACGAAGCACTTCAGATATATCACTTAATAATTACACAAAGGTCCTAATATTCCAATTTTGCAAACCAGAGAGAACGAAGGCTTACAGACTTTAAGTACTTTGCAAATATAGTAATTGTGTATAGAAGCCACAGGGCTATGACTCAGAAAAGCCTAACCTAACACCAGAGCTTTATGGAACACTATGCCTTTGGTCTGTTAGCTGCTCATCCTCTTGTTCCTAGCATGCTGGGTATAGTGCCCAGGAAGCCCCTGGGCATCATTCTATGGTGTCTGTCTTCAGTTCTACCTCCCAAATTTGCCATGATTGTATCATTGTCTGACTTATCTGTTTTGAGGATTTAGACACTGTAAGTTTTTAGCACATTCTTTGCCATTCTGATTTATCAGTACTAATGTACTTTCTGATGCATAAAGAATCCACCAATTTTACCTGGAAGTTGACACTAATTGTGTGATTTTCTATATGAATATTTTTTTGTATCACTGGTAATAAAACCAGGATTTGAGGTTGAGAATAAGCCACAGAAAACCAATAGTTTCCTTCACTACATCTCAGAAAAAAAAAAAATTTCCTGAATAGACCCTTGACTCTACAAATGAACCATTCCAGTGGCCTTTGATCGCTTGCTGTTACTTGCTTTATACTGGAGAAAGCAATTTCTTATCAAAAGGACCATATGAAAATCATACAGTAAGTTTTACCAATGTATGTTTTCCTCAGAAGAAACAACATCTAAGTAGTGAACAAATACTTATTTTTAAAAATAAAAAAGTTTAAACATCAATCAAGTCTTCTAAGAAACAACAGCTCATGGAAACTAAAAAAGCCAACTTTAGAAGGCAGATCAAAATTTATAGTGACATAGTGAATTGTATATCTATGGTTTTCTCAATTAAAACATCAATAGCAAGAAAGAGTACCTGAGAGAATAAGGAGATATAATAACCTATATTCCTGTGAACCCTAGAATAATCAAAATCACTAGTTCACCACTATAAACTGTTGGCAAATGACTTGGTCAGGTTTAGAGTTGGAAATAATTCACAAATGTGTCCTCATGTTCCCTCTTCAACAAATAACAAGAGGAGATTTAGTCCTCTATTTTTGAGGATTTAATGTAATTATTTACATTTCCACTTCAGAGAATGGTAGACAGAGTGATGTACATCAGCCCTTTTGCTGAATATAGCCAGAAATACTGGATAGAATGTTTGCTTGAAGGAAGCAGAGCATTAAGTCAGTAAAGATTATCTGGGTGAAGAAATAAACAGAGGTTTTGGAGCCTGGCATTTGAAACCAAATATCCACAGCATCTCTGGGATTCTAGAAGAAGGCTGAGAATAAAGTTGCTGAAGCCTCCATCCAGGAACAAATATTATTTCTGGATGATGATAACATCACCCAAGATTTCAAATTTAGTTATAATTTTAAAGACAATATCCAGTATTTAATCAAATATAACCAGATCCAGTAAGTAAGCAAAGCAATGTGACTATAAGCTAAGAAAATCAAGATCCAAACATTGAAGTTATTAGATATAGTTGTTTTTTTAATATTTTTTAGTTATACATGGACACAGTGTCTTTATTGTGTTTATTTATTTTTATGTGGTGCTGAGGATCGAACCCAGTGCCTCACACATGGGAGGCAAGCGGTCTGCCACTGAGCCACAACCTCAGCCCAAAGTATAGTTTTTAAATGTGACTATTGTTTTGGTTTGGACATGAGGTGACCCCAAAAGCTCCTATGTTAATGCAGTAGGTGAGATGATTAGATTATGAGAGTCACACTTAATCAGTCCATCCTAATTTGAATGGACTGACTGGTGGTAACTATAGACAAATGGGGTGTGGCTGGAGGGGAGAGGTCACTGGGAGTGTGCCATGAAAGGGTTCATCTTCCCTGCAGCCCTTTCCCCTCCCTCTCTCTCTGCTTCCTAGCTGCCATAAGGTGACAGCCTTCCTCTGCCATACCCTTCTGCCACCATATGCTGCTTTATCTTGGACCCAGAGCAATGGAGTAGGTTGACCATAGACTGACCCTGTAAAACCTGGAGCTCAAAATAAACTTTTCCTCCTCTAAGTTGTTCTTGAGTGTTTTGGTCACAGCAATGTAAAGTGGACTAACACAGAAATCATAGTGAAAACAATAAAAGACAAAACAGGATTTTCAATATTAAGCTAGAAATTAAAAAAAAATAGAAATGTTGGCATTTATAATACAATAATACAATATAATAATACAATAATACAATATTTAAAATACAATAATAATTATAATAGTTTTCATAGCACATCATACAGAGCTGAAAGGAGAATAAGTGAAATAGAAAACAGGACAGGGAAAATTCCTAATTTGAAACACTGAGGAAAAAAGAATAAAAAAAATATGGGAGATTGTAAGAAGGTTATAGAGCAAAAGTCTAACTTACATGTATTAAAGTACCAAAAAAAGGCAGGGAAAAGTGAAGAGGAAGAATTAGATAGAAATGATTTTTAAAATTAAGTTATAGTTTCAGGAAACCCTTCAGACTACTAACTATATCAACACAAAGAGAAGCACACCTAGTGCATTACTGTAAAACCACTGTAAACCAAAGACAGAAAGGAATTCTAAAAGGTGTCACAGGAAAAAAAGAATGATGTATTTCCTTAAAAGGAGCAGCAAATCACTTCTGAGAATTGATTTATAAACAAAAAAAATGGAAACCACAAAGTGCTGGAAGAAAATTTCCATCATAGAATTCTATACATGTAAAAAAAAAAAATGAAGAAAGATGAAAGTGATTTTAATCTTTCATATAATTAAAAACTAAGAGAACTTACCCCTGGTGAGTGATTCTACAGAATGTAATAAAGGGAGTTTTTCAGCAGAAGGAGCTTTGCAGAAATGTGAGGCTGAAGCTAGAAATGTACCACTTAGGAACAATTACAAAATCTCAGTGAGAGGTGAAAAGGACTTTTGGGGAGGGCAGCTGATTTGCTTGGAATCCCTCATAGAATGAGTTACACACATGTACATGGGCACACATGCACCCCCATCACCACTAGTACCACCATACCATTGGATCACCAGCAGACTACAGCACTGACAGAGAGTAGCATGAGCTCCCCAGAGTTCAGGGATCTATCTCAAAAAACTAGCTACAGGCCTTCAGCCCTGCCTTCCATAGGCACCCACAGTGGGCCCATGGAAATTCCTCCAATTAATTCACAGTATAACCCTGCAGAGACAGCTAGGACTTGCAGTTTTCAGAAATACTAATAATTAGCTTGGCTCAAATCCCACTTTCTGGGTGCTAATTATGCATATTTCCACCATTGCATAGCAACCAGGGTTTCCACTTCTGTCTCACTGTTGAGCATCATTTCCACCTTATTACCTAGACCTCTGGCCACCCAAGACATACAGAATATGATCAGGAATTCAAGGCACAGAGCCAAGAGGCACTATTTGGAAAACAACCCAAATTAGTGACACCATCTGGCTCTTTTTCTAATAATGTCATACCAACCACCTTGCTTCTTAAAAAATGGAAAAATATTCTTAAGACCATTTAAAGATACACACTGGGTCTATCTCATTGCATTTCTATTTCTCCCATTCAGTCAATTCCATCATCTGTTTTCCAGTGGGCCTGCCAGCCCATAACAGAAAACCATGAATTTCATCTAGAAATCAAAGTGATTTACAAAGATCCACCACCAAATTCCTTCAGTTTTGCTTGTTTGTGCCTCACATTGTCATTTATCCAGCAAGACTTGGAATTTCTTTTTCTGCTTTCTCCAATTTTGCTATTAATGACTTTGGCCTCTCCTTGTATTTTGGAGTCCTTTTTTCCTGACCTCATGTCCAACATCCTCTATATTATCTTTGAGAAAAAATATTCAGCATAGCAGAGGCTAGCTCATTCCTTTTCAGTTATAGCAATTATGAGTAAGACAGTTGAAATTTTCATGGCAAAATATAATACTCTAAAAAATGTATTTTGGCATATTGTTCAGGGAAGATAGAGTAAATTATCACTTTGGGCTGCATGTATCAGGTTTTATGGAGTTAGTTGAGGCATTTGTTTGAAAGAGTAGAGAATATAATAAAAAGACAACAGAGGAGAAAAGAGTGATGTGAGTCAAAGTTCTTTAATAATAAAATGATTTAACTTCAAATAATGATGTGCATAAGGATTTATGAAGCGCTGTGAAGAAAGTATAAAAGTAGAGCACTGGGACTAATGGTGAAGTCTATTCCAGTTGGGTCACTGTTATAAACTAACCATCAATAATTGTAGCAGTGAATTATAGCTGAATCAAAACAAAAAGAAAAAAAACACAGGTAAGAATAAGACTATCCAACAATGGTTGTGGATTTTGGGCCAAATCATGAAAACTATTGGGATAAAGGTATTAAATCTGCTTTTTGTTACTTTTAAAGGATCTTTGAAAAGAAAAAATGAGCTGTGAGATTTGGCATGAGTGCACAGCTGAGTGTTTGAGTTGTAATCCTGGAATAAGGAAATTGCTGAATTTGGCCAAAGAATAGACTATATCTGCATTAAAAAAAATGAGGGCAAAAGCCAACTAAACCTCCAGATGGGGTGAATATTATAGAAGATAATAGAAGACTTAGGCACAAGAGGCTCCACTGACAAAGGAGATGGTGTGAAAGATTATGCCGGGAAAAGATTTGGGGAAATAATATGTACAGTATGGTTACTGCAAGTTTATGATTTAACATAGGCTATAAATTCTGGGACCTTGAGTTTAAATGCAAATATAAATATGCCAAATACTAAATTTAAGTATAAATATAAAATGTGCTAATAGCTCAATCATTAATAGCAGGTTAATATATTTATTCAGTGATTGGATTAGTGTTGTGTCTAAAAGCATTCATTCTAAGACCTTTCTTTTAAGTCAAACAAAACAAGACAATAATATTAAAGAAACCACCCTTTATGGAACACTTAGTGTCAGACATGACATACATTATTGTTTTCATATGCATTATCTCACTTATTCCTGACTATAAACTTATGAGGTCTTAAATAATGAAGGAACCAAGGCACAGAGATAAGGTTCAATATAGAGCAAAGAATAAAACAAGTATTATCCCAAGCTTATGCTGCTAAGCCTCCAATTATATCGGTTTTCAGTTATCTACATTAATAACAATAGTGAGAATGGCAAGAATGGGACAAAAAGCATAAGGAAAAGGATTGATCACGATTAGATTTGATTTGTGTAACAGAGAACATGAAATGGTGATTTCTTAATAACATAAATATATTTTCATCTCATTGAAATAAATGCAGAGTTAGGCAGTTTGAGTTGACGTGTCAGCTACACATTGACCAGTAACCACTCTGCTACAATGCTATTTCACTATCTTAAGGTGTGCCTCTTGCTTGGGCTCCAGCCAGGGAGCACATAATGGGAAGGGATGGAAAATAATATGAAAAATGGTACCTGTGCAGTTTTCTAAGAAGCTTCCCCCAAAGCTGCTGTACAGTACTACCACCTATATCTGCTGTTCAGAACTAAGACATATAAACACCTCTAGCAGTACAGGAACAGTGGGAGATGTCTTTGTACATCCATACAGCCAATTCAAAATTAGGTTATATAACTCAGAAAACAGACGATAATAGATGTGGACAAGGCAAATGGCAAATCGTTGCTCCAATTGAGCAATGACTGTACATAGAGGTAAAAGAAGGGAACAGGCTAAAAAAAGTTTCTAATATTAAGATTCTTTCTGATTAAAGGGAAGGTATCTAATGCCTTTAGCAACAAAAGGGTGGAGAGCTAGAAAAAAAAACACTAAGAGAAGGGCATACAAGGAAGATGATGAATATGATCATAGAATTATAGCAGTTGAATTATGAATGGACATTAAACCAATCACCACAACAATGGGTTTTTAAAATCATTATTACTGCAGATATATGATAATAATTCTGAATTCCTTTAAAGCCTGTCACTATGAAGCATTCAAATTAATTTAAGTATTTTTCTATACTAATACATTTTAAAAATGCAATAATACTCTGGCCATTATTCTTCTGGGCTTAATGGTGACTGCATCTAAAATAACATTTTAATTCTTTATGGATATTGAGAAGATTAAGTTTGGAAAGGAAAAAAAGTGTGCATTCTTAGCATCTAGAGTAGTTAAGCCCAGAGTGAGTCACTAAAGCAAACAGCCTGAATGCCATTGGCTCAGTCTCCTTCCAGGAGACCACAAGGGGTAACATGAGAATGGAGTGATTAATCTGCTTGAGGGATTTGTTCACTGAGATTCCGTATGTTTTTCTCCAATCTCACCTGGATAGAGAAAACAGCCTACTAGAGATTGACCTTTGGCCAGATGTACAGGTCTTTGTCTGCAGTGGATTCAGGAAACGCAAAGATGCTAAGTCAGATCTTTTGACAACTTAGTCAAGATTTTCAGGGCAAAGATTGTGTCATTCTCATCCTTGTTTCCTGGCTGTTTGCCTTACCATCTGTCACAAAGTAATTTCTCTGTGTGTACACACACACACACACACACACACACACACACACACATATTTTAAAATATTACCAAGGTGTTCTGCTCTTATCGGAATATTACTTTACCTTAAGGACCTGAATAGCATTACATCAGCAGCTGCATTCCTGGACCTGAAAGGGAAGAGGATATAAAGATCCCCAGATCCTCCGTACTCAGACACATATCACATCTGCTCCAAAGACTCTCAAGGTGCATCAACCTTCTATCTTCTGAATGCTTAACCTTACTGTAACTTTGGACCACTCAAAACATGTTCTGATTCAGCACTTATGATCCGGGTCCATGACACACTGGCTGTGCAGAAAGTTGAAAGAAGACAGGGTTTTCAGCCAGCCCCTGGAAGTCAAATGTAGACTGAAGACCATTAACTTTGATATATTTAATGCCCTTAGTAATGTGAAGAAAGCATGGAAGGACACTCCTCTGACTGTTTCTCACTGACAGTTCTCCATTTGTTGGTCTCATAAATTGTAGGTAATACCTTATATAATTCTCTTTAATTTTTTGGATAAATTATTTAAATATAATTTTGTGAAATGTGTAACATTTACTTATAAGTTAAATCTTTTATTTTTACCTCAATGTACGTTGAAGGCTATTCTCCATATAGGAACACATAGTGCTATCTTGTTCTTATTAATGACTGTGTAGTATTTTTGCCACGTATGTACACATGTATGCACACACACACATATGTATATATACATTTACATATATATGCATATATATGTATGCCAAGATTCATTTAAACAATTCCATATTGATACACATCTTTCCATTTGGACTGAATTATAAATAATCCTACAATTGACCTTCTACACTCAAACATCTCTTGGTGTGAAGTGGAATTGCTAGGTCAACAATAGGCATATGTTAAATATTTACAGTTTTGCCAGATTTCTTGCCAAACACATAGCACCTCTCTCTATCCCACTGAGAAATGTGTAATAAAACCTCATTCTGCACTCCCTTCTACTCTTTTTTATTAACCTTAACAGTATGGCAAGTTAAAAATGTTATCACTGTTGTTTTAGTTTGCATTTCTTTGACTGGAGAAAGTGAGCAACAGCCCAGGTGTTGATCCTCTCAATTTGGTCTGCCCTAACAATTTACCGTAGACTGGGTAGCCTAAAAACAATAGAGGTTTACTTCTGATAGAGGCTAGAAGTCCAACATCAGGGTGCAAAATAGTCAGGTTCTGGTCTAATTACCTCCCTAAAATAGACAGGACAGCAATTACTCACACATTACTGAAAATAACTCTGCAGGTTTAACCTCTGGTGGGAAGGTTGCTTTCCAACATGGTTACACCATCTGTTCTGCATGTGTTCAAATTGTTGACATTCCTAGCCAGCATGCAAAAGGCTAGTTTTGGCTATTTGACTGATGTATGTGTTGGGCTCTCAACATTCCTGCCATGAATGGTTTTGATAAAGTAACCCTGTCAGTTCATTACAACCTGTCACTGAAAAGGGATTGCCTCATTGCTACAAAATTTGTAGTCTATACATTAACATAAAAATAACAGCAACAACTAGTATAAAACATCTTAAAAGTGAGAGAAAACATGAAAGTGGGATGGGTAGCTAAGGAATCACTTATAACCAAGGGACTAGGCAGGTTCCTAAGGCCAAATCCTCTTAGAAAATCTATTTAATGATGGTTTCGGACCTTTCCAAAACAGAAATGACATCCTACACTGGTTCAGTACTCATCCATTGCATTATCACCACCCATTCTGATCCACTCATACTGACCAGAAGTGTAAATGGCTAATTCCTTACCACACCTTAACACTCATCTGGTTTCTCATTTCTGACTAACAGGGCACCAATCCCTTAATGTTATGAAGCACTGTTGTCTCTAGAAACTTCTCCTCTCCCAAGCAATTATCTCATGGAATTTAACTTGTTTCTAACAGTATCAAGCTAAAATATAATAAAATCATTTTATGTTATTGAGTTGATTTTTATAATTACCTTTTGATTATGAGCAATACTAACTTTATATTTAAAACAATGATATACAATTTCTGTAAAGATTTTATTTAAACAAAAAAAGAGATTAAATATTAAGGAAATTTTTAAGCAAATAATAGTAGAATAAAGATATGGAAAAAATGTGAAGATCATATTAAATGACTGAAATTTTGGAAATACATATCTATTGGAAGGACTATCTGGAAGATCTAAGAAATGTCATATAACTTCCATGTGCTTTAGTTTCCTCACTGGTAAAAGGGAAACTTGCCCTCAACAATCTTTCAGTTAACAATATTAGCCTGCATTATATGAACACTTTTCTGGGTCAAATTTTGTATTAAATATACTACATAAAAACTCTTGCAGATTTTAAAGCCCACAAAATCCTTGCAGAGAGAACAGTATCACTTTGGTATTACTGATCAGGAAACACAAACTCAGAGAGATGAAGTAATATTCCCATGACTACATAGTTTGTTACTTGTATAGCTTGAATTGAAGCTCTCCTTTATCTGCCTTTAAACTGTAATCCCTGTGTCCTCAGAATAGCTTACATCTCAGCCACCTTTGTAGTACTAATGGCAACAATTAAACTGCAAAATCTCTCTAAAGGACTCAATTCAAAGGTTCCTGCAGCTATGTTAACAGGAAGCAAAACTACAAAAGATGACATGGTTTTACATTTTTTATCTGTTCTTTTTAGATATATATAACAAGTGTATTTTGACATAGTATACATACATGGAGTATAATTTATTCTTTTTTTTTTAAATATTTTTTAGTTATAGATGGACACAATGTCTTTATTATATTGCTTTGTATGTGGTGCCGAGGATCGAACCCAGGGCCTCACGCATGCAAGGCAAGCGCTCTACCGCTAAGCTACAATCCCAGCCCCGAGTATAATTTATTCTTTTAAAGACAAATCTTAGGATCAAAAAAGTGTGAGAGACAATGCAAGAATGATCAGAAATGAAATGATTAGATTATGAGATGTAACATGATCAGTGGATTAATCCACTGATATGGATTAACTGGGTAGTAACTGTAGATGGCTAGGGTGTGGCCAGGGGAGATAGGTCACTGGGAACATACCTTTGGGGTTTACATTTTGTGCTCGATGAGCTGAGCTACCTCTCTGCTTCCTCATTGCCATGTCCTGAGCTGCTTTCTCTGCCTCACCCTTCTGCTATGACATTCTGCATAACCTCAGGCCCAAAGCTATAGAGTCAGCTGACCAAGGACTGAACCACTAAAACCATGAGACAGAATAGACTTTTCTTCCTTTTTTTTTTGGTACTGGGGATTGAACTCAGGGGCACTCAACCACTAAGCCACATCCCCAGCCCTTTTTTTGTGTTTTATGTAGAGACAGGGTCTCACTGAGTTGCTTAGCACCTCGCCGTTGCTGGAGCTGGCTTTGAACTCGCGATTCTCCTGTCTCAGCCTCCCAAAGTGCAAGGATTACAGGCATGCGCCACCACGCCCGGCTCTGACTTTTCCTCCTTTTAAGTTGTTCTTGTCAAGTCTTCTGTCACAGTGATGCAGAGATAACTAAAACAGAAATTAGTGCTCAGAGTGGGGTCATTGTTGCAACTAACTTGACCATGTGGTTCAGAAGCCTTTGGAATTGGTTTGTGGAAGGACTTGTAAAAAGTTTAGAGATGCAAGATTGAAAAGCTTTAAAATGTTATAAGAAAAGCTTAATGGGTGCTTCTAGTGGGAACTCAAAAGACCAAAAAGCCAGTAGGACTGTGAAAAGTAAAGACTTGGCTCATGAGATTTCAGAGGAGAAAGAGGACTGGAGATTGAACTAGAGGCCGTTCATATTATGTTCCAGCAAAGAAGTTGTCTACATTTTGCCCATGTCCTGAAACTCTCTGTGAAGCTAATTTTTTAAAAAAATGAGCTAATTAATCTGGCAGAGGAAATTTCAAGGCAGCACAGCATTCAGGTGATGGTATGGATACTGCTAGCCCCTTTTAGCCAAAGTTTACTGTGATAATCAGGAGCAGAAAGCAGAAGAGAAAGATTTTAAAAACTTGTGGTTTGTCCAGAAAAGTACAAGTAAAACAGAAAGTTGTGGTGGTTGAAGAGATCACAGCTACTAAAGACATGCTAAATGCTTTGAGAAGAGACAATAGAAAGGACAGCTTGAGGTCGTCTCAGGAATTATCAAGACCACATTTGCCAGGCTCTGTTAAGTTGTTCTTGTCAAATTGTTTGGTCATGGAAATGCAAAACTGATTAAAACAGGGTGAGCACTCAAAACCCCTAAAATAAAACCCCAGTATTGCATACTTTACAGAGGAGACCCATCCATGGAGCTGAAGAAGCTATAGGGCTTTTCAGACACCAGATCCTACAATTTTTTTATTAGAGTATTGTATTTATACATGGTTTTTGGATTCCTCTTGACATAATTATATATACACAGAATTTGATTTCAACCCCCTTTCTCTCTCCTCTATTGATCTTCCTTTTATGTCTTTATTTATTTTTGATTAGTACATTCTATGTATACATCAAGAAGATATTCTATTCCTTTTGGTACATTTATATTTGTATAGAACATGAGTCTGTTGGATTCATCCTATATTTCTTTCCCTTTCCCTTTATTCCTCCCTCCAGCTCATTCTCCTACTTCTACTCCACTGATCTTTCCTATATCTTTTTGATAACTGATCCCATTCCCCACTGGTTTCTTCCCATTATTTTACTTTAGCATCCACAAATGAAAGAAAACACTTGACCCTTGATTTTCTGAGTCTAGCTTGCTTCATTTAGCATGATTTGCTCCATTTCCATCCATTTACCAGCAAATGCCATTATTTCATTATTCTTTGTAGCTGAGTAAAACTCCATTATATAGATATACAACATTTTCTTGATCTATTCATCTACTGATGGGCATCTGGGTTGATTCCATAATTTGTTTATTGTGAATTGTGCTGCTATAAAGATTTTAGTGGATATATCACCATAGTATGCTGATTTTAGTTCTTTTGGATAAATACCAAGGAGTGGGATAGTTGGGTCATGTGCTGGTTCCATTCTGTTTTTTGAGGCATCCCCACATTGCTTTCCTAAGTAGCTGTACTAATTTGCAGTTCCACCAACAATGTGTGAGTGTACCTTTTTCCCCACATCCTCTCCAGCATTCATTATTAATGATATTCTTGATAATTTGCATTCTGACTGGCGTGAGATGAAATATAAGTATAGTTTTGATTTGCATTTCCCTGATTACTCGAGATGTTCAACATTTTTTCGTACATTTGTTGGCCATTTGTGTTTCTTCTTTTTTTTTTTTTTTTTCCTTATATCCAGTTTTTTTTTTTTTTAATTATTTTTTTTTCCCAAAAGTTGCATTTTAATACATGTTGGCAAACATAACAGAAAAAAAAACAAATTATCAGAAGCTGTACACACTATTCACTGAAAACATTTGTTGAGGCAAATAGAAAAAAATTGAAACACAATCTTAATATGAAGATTGTGTTTCTTCTTTAGAGAAATTTCTGTTTAGTTCTTTTGCCCATTTATTGATTGGATTGTTTAATTTTTTGGCATTGAGTTTTTTGAGTCCTTTATATATCCTGGATACTAACCTCCTGTTAGAGTAGTAGCTGGCAAAGATTTTCTCTCATACCACAGGCTCTCTCTTCACTCTCTTAATCATTTTCCTTGCTGTACAGAAGCATTTTAGTTTGATGGCATGCCACTTATTGATTCTTGGTTTTATTTCTTGAGCTTTAGGTGTCTTGTTGAGGAATTGGTGCCTGTACCTATATGATGGAGTATTGGCCCTCTGTTTCTTCTAGAATTTGCAAGTTTTCTGGTCTAATTCTTAAGTCTTTGATCCATTTTGATTTAGTTTTTGTTCAGGATGAAAGATACAGATTTAATTTAATTATTCTACATGTTGATATCCAGTTTCCCCAGCACTAGTTGTTTAAAAGGTGTCTTTTCTAACATATATTTTTGACTTCTTTGTCAAAAATCAGATAGCTGTAAGTATGTGGATTTGTCTCTGTCTTCTATTCTATTCAATTGGCCTTCATGTCTACTTTGATGCCAATACCATGCTGATTTTGTTACTATAGCTCTGTAGTGTAATTTGAGATCAAGTATTATGATGCCTCTTGCCTCACTTATTCAGAATTGTTTTGGCTATTCTGGGCCTCTTATTCTTCCACATGAATTTAAGTACTATTTTTTTTCTAGTTCTGTGAAAACTGTCATTGGTATTTTGATGGAGATTGGATTGAATCTGCATATTGCTTTTGGTAGTATAGCTGTTTTAACAATATTAATTCTGCCTATCCAAGAACACAGGAGATTTTTCCATATTCTGAAGTCTTCTCCAATTTATTTGTTCAGTGTTCTATAGTTTTTATAGTAGAGATCTTTCACTTCCTTGGTTAGATGAATTCCAAAGTAGTTTACTTTTTTTAAGGATATTGTGAAGTGTGTGGTTTCCTGACTTCTTTTGCAGCTGAATCACTGTTGGAGTGTAGAAAAACTATTGATTTATAAGTGTTGTTCCTGTATGCTGCTACTTTGCTAAGTTCATTTATCAGCTCTAGGAGTCTTTTGTTGGAATTTTTCAGATCTTCTAGGTATAGATTCAAGTGCTAGCAAACAGTGACAGTTTAACTTCTTCTTTTTGTATTTGTATGCCTTTAATTTCCTTCTCTTGCCTAATTGCTCTGGTTAGTTTCAAGAACTATATTGAATAGTAGTTGTAAGAATGGACATCATTGTCTTATTCCTGATTCAGGATCCTGCGTAATGTTTTTTATTCTCAATTTTATTAATTTTGGCTCTGACTTTTATTATTCCCTGTCTTCTACTGATTTGGGGGTTGATTTCTTCTTCTTCTTTTTCTAAGGCAATGAAGTGGAGAATAAGCCTATTTATTTAGGATCTATTTTTTTGATATAGACACTCAATTCAATAAATTTTCCTCTTAGTGTTGCTTTCCTACTGTCCCAAAGATTTTGATATGTTGTATCATTGTTTGCATATGTTTCTAAGAATTTTTTAATTTGTTCTCTCATTTCTTCTTTTCATTCCATTCTTCATTTAAAAGAGTATTACTTAATCTCAGTGTGTTTATGTGGTTTCTATTATTTTTCTTGCTGTTGATTTCTAGTTTCATTTCATTATGATCCTTTAGGATGCATGGAATTCTATGTTTTTGTGTTTGCTAAGACTTATATTGTGACCTAGAATATGGTCCATTTTGGAAAGATTTCATGAGCTGCTGAGAAGGTAAATTCAGCTGTTTGGGGATTAAATACTCTGTAGATAGCTATTAGGTCAATTGGGTTTATTGCATTATTTAGGTTGGATAGATCTTTATTGGTTTTGATGCTTTGATGACCTATTAGTGATGGGGTATGTTGAAGTCACTCAGTATTACTGTGTTGGGGGTCTAACAGGGATTTAGTGTCATGGAATTTTTTTTAATGTAATTGTATGTGCTGATATTTGGGACATATACATTTACTATCATTATATCTTCTTTTAGACTGTTCCCTGTGCCATGATGTAATGGGCTCATTTTCTCTTCTGATTACTTTTTTCTTGAAATAAACTTTTTCAGATATGAGAATATCTACCCCAACTTGTTTACAGACTCCATTTGCATCAACTATTTTTTTCCATCCTTTTACTTTTCAGCTTGTATTTTTGACTATGAGTCTCTTGCAAACAGCATATAGATGGATATCGTTTTGTGATATGTTCTGCTAACTTATGTCTTTTAATTGGAGAGTTGAGACCATTTATATTCAGTGTTGTTATCATATATGTTTATGGCTTGTTCCCTTTCCAATTTTTTGTTATGCTTATCTGTTTTGGTTCTCATTTAGATGATTGTCTTCTATAGATTTTCATCTATTTGGGAGATTAGGGATTTGTTTTTAAATTTCTCTGTGTGCAGTCTTTGAGAATACTTTATATGCTGCCTTGGTTTGTTATGAATCCTTTTAGTTTATCCCTGTCATGGAAAGTTTATATTTCTCCATCAAATACAAAGGAGAGCTTTTCTGGGTATAGCAATTGTTTTGGTAATAATTGACTGGCAATTGTTTTATTTTAGAGCTTGGAATACCTCCTTCCAGGCCCTCCTTGTTTTTAGTGTCTGAGTTAACAAGTCAGAACTCAGCCTTGTTGATTTGCCTCTAAATTTGACCTGATGTTTCTCTCTTTCAGCTTTTCATATTCTTTCCTTATTTTCTATGGTAGGTATTTTGATTATGATGTGTCTTAGAGAACTTCTCTTCTGGTGAGATCTATTTGGGGTCCTGTATACCTCCTGTATGTTGGTGTCTATCTCCTTTCTGATATGGGGAAAGTTTTCTGTGACTATCTCATTGAAAATATACTTAATGCATTTATTTTGTATCTCCATTTTTCTGTTATATCCCAATGATTCTCAGATTTGGCCTCTTGATATTGTCCTAAAATTTTTATATATTCTGGTCACTTTCTTTTTTTTTTTTTCTTTATTGATTTCTGTGTGCTCAAATTCATGTAGTCTGCCTTCAAGGCCTGAGGTTCTGTCTTCAAGTGCTGAAGTCCTATTATCTACACATCTAATCTCTTGGGAGTGCTTTCAAGTGAATTTTTTTTAATATTTATTTTTAGTTGTAGGTGGACACAGTATCTTTATTTTATTTTTATGTGGTGCTGAGGATCGAACCTAGTGCCTCATGCATGTTAGGCGAGCACTCTACCACTGAGCCATAACCCCAGCCCTCAAGTGAATTTTTAATTTGATTCAATGCATTTCATTTCCAGGAGTTCTGATTTATTTCCTTTTAATATTTCTATTTCTTTATTAAAATGATTTTCAATCTCCTGTGTTTGTTCTCTAAAGTCATTCCTTAGATCTTCCTTTAGTTCAATAAACATTTTAATAATCAAATTTTTTATAATCTTTCTCTGGAATTTCATCCTCTTCCACATCTGTGGGATCCATTTTTGGGAGATTGTAAATTTTGGAGGAGATTCATTTGCCTGTTTCCTCATGTTTTTAGAGGTCTTGGACTTGCACATCAATTGAGATGGATTCCCCTTCCTCTTTCATATGCCTGCCCTTATGTGTGTAGTTTTTTTTTATTCTAGGGTTTCTCACTGTTTGGGGTATATAAATAGATGTCAAGGGATGGGACCTGAAATTCCCCTCTGGTTGTTCCTCCTTGGGACCTGGTTTTTTACTTGAGTTTTTTTCCTCCCTAATACTCCCCAGTTGAAGTAATATTTAGGCTCAGGTGGGGCTAGAGCATGTGTGTGGGGTGAGATTCACTGTTGATTGGCTGAGTTGTGAGCATTTCTTGGCAGCAGGATCTCTACTCTGTGGTCTTGAATTGTCCCAATCACTTCCTGCCCCTCTTAGAGGGAGGGGAGAGTTAGGAGTAACACTAATCTCAGCCACAGATATATAGTTTTGAGATAAATGTCCATGTTTACTTTGACATCTATAATACTAATAATGTAACACTCACACCAATATACACACACAAAATCATACATAATGTAAAAAGTAAAGAAATATGATGAAACAATGTTTGAAAAATTTTTTTTAAATTTTCTTAACAAATAAAAGGAATAGAGAAACCTATATAGAAATGGTGTGGTCAGCATTTAACATCAGTATCAGCAATACAAAACTGTGGACTAGAACAGGCATTCAACATCAGGTGTCTAGTACTTCATCCACAGCTTTAATAATCAAAACAATATGAATGGGATATGAACTATATAAACTATATAATTCTAATATTTAGTAGGATAACAGTTTCTTATGCACAGAGGAAATAGGATGGAAAAGTGAGAGAAAATTTTAGATATTGTTTAAAAGTAATCAAAGGACAGGCAGATGATAGAAGATATCAGCTATGAAGAAGTAGAAATAAAAGATTTATAGAAAGTAATAAAGTAAAGAAAGAGAGGATATGGGAAAAGAAAAATTTGGTTGTTAGTAGAGGAAGAGAGTGATGAAGGGGAGATAAGAGGGATGAGAACCAAGGTATGAACAAACCAGCAACTGTAAGATCAAAACACCTTGAACCTGCATATAATTGAACCCCATCTAAGATAAATCAAGGCTAAATAACAAACAGGTGCAGGAATAAGCAACATGAAAGTAAAATTATATGAGCATACGTATATTTTTAATCTATGTAGTGAGTACATACACATATACACACACCAACATACACACACACAAAAGCATACATAATGTGAAAAAGTAAAGAAATATGATGAAACAATGTTTGGAAAAATTTTAAATTTTCTTAAAATATAAAAGGAATAGAAAAATGTGAATACAAAAAAAGAAAAAAATGAGGAAAGAAAAAAATTAAAATAAAGAATAAAAAAGGAAAAATCTTGCTTAGCAATAAAGGCTTTATTTCCATCAAGGTGGTCAAAACTGTTGGTAGTAATGGATTTTCATTCTTGGTATTTGTTTTGGCTTTGTAACCCTTGGGTCAAGGATGGGGGAGGGGGCAATTGATAAGCTCAACCAACACCTTTGTATTCCTCCCTTAGCTGCCAGTCTTTGTGCCTAGAAGGCAATACTGGTTGTAGTAAAGCTCAGCTTTCAGTCTCCCTGTTCACAGTAGGGTAGCATAGTCTGGATGTTGACAAATTGTGTGCTTCTGTGGTGGGGTGGTTGCAGAGCTCTAAATTGGAGATTCCAATAATTGGGGTTTAGTCTAGGTCAAACTTTGGAACTCTAGGGGTGGGTGTTGGAGAATTGTTCTACACTAACTGTTGGAGATAGGATGCCAGTATCTAGAACACTAGAGTCTCTGGTAAAATGCACTTTTAGGGCATAGGGACCAAATCTCCACAAGTTTCACCCTCATCCCTATGAATATGAACTACCAGTCTGCCCTGGAATGCAGGCGCATCTGTGTGTCCACTATAGCACCAACAATGATAAGAGATGTTTCCCTTGGGATCCAGAGTCTCCATGGTCTATGCAAACTTTTTCCTGTGCTTATTTCAGTCTCTCTGGTTCAAGTGCCTTCTGGGAATTTTTGGTTATCTGCAGGTGTTCCTAATCTCCTGTCTCCCAGCATATAAAGGTGTTTAGCTGGGTTGGCTTTTGCAGGCCGTGGGGATGCAGCAGGCACTATGTGAACATGTCCTTTCCCAGCCTCAGAACTGCAGAGGGAGGCTATCTAAAGTGTGAGGGTTCAATTCCTGGAAGGCTGCCCTCTCTGGTAGAATAATCATGCACTTTCCCAGCTATGGGAACTCAGTGGGCGGTCTCTTTCTCTAGTAGGGCAAGTGCATGCTGGCAGTGGGGAGCCTGACAATGGTTTTCTATGGCCAGACCATTTCCCCTCCCATGGAAGTTATTTTTGGAATTGCTTTCACTGATTCGCTTCCCCTACTGACTCCATGTCTATTAAATTCAGCCTTTCATTCTATTTCACGGGTTAGCCTAAGTCAATTCTTCTTTGTTTTCTAATTTTTTTTATCTGCTGGCCACACCATCTCCTTTGTTTGTCTGTGCCACCTCTTCCCTTCACTACAACTGTTGGCAGCCACTAGGGCACCCAAGCGGGTGCTTCCCTAACAAATTATTTCTTATGTTCTTATGTTCATGCATCTGACTTTTGTGATACTATATATATTTTTTATAGTTTATTATTAAGTGTAAATGATTTCCTCCAGTTACCCACCTCACTCAGAAGCTGTCTTCCCACTTTTAAGTCAGGTGTTGAGGAACTGCTGGGACGTGCACTCTTCCTGTAGTCTGTCATCTTGGAGCAGATCTTGCCATCTTGTAAGGGTTTCAGATGAGTTGTATGTGGTAGCAAGCAGAAGTTCATCTGGGAAAATGAGAATAAAAGAGATCATATATAGTGCAGGTGCTGGGTGTCCTAGACCATCCCTGAAGAGAATGGTGTAGCCCTTACAAAATTGAGAGGTTTTAAGGAGTATGAATTTCTTTGTCGTTATTCTAATCCCTGGCACTCCATTAAGTGGTTAATTATCCCTTCATATAGCCTTTAGGGAATTTCCTGTGTTAGGGCTATCAGAGATAACCACCCATAAGGGGTGGTTATAACATGGTTTCAGTGATAAGGGGGATCCTGCTAAGTTGGTCTCGAAGGACAGTGGCCACCTGGTCTGGAGCCAGTAGTTCCCTTAAGGGGTTATGATTAACCATGGCCAGGGGAGGTTCTGACATACTAGGCCCTGCTTTCCTGAAATTTGTCTGCTTTGATAAGGTTCCCTATGATTTCAAGTAATAGTTCCCTTAAGGAGTTATAATTATCTGTGAGTGTTGGAAGTTTGGACATTTTGGCTCCCATTTTCCAGATGCTTGCCTGTCTGATAAGACTCTGTGATCTCAATTTTGTGAAATGAATTTTCATAATGCATGTGTCTAATGCCTGCCCTTCATTGTTCTTTCTCCTACCTACCTGTTTATGGCTGACTAACCTGCCTGCACATATATCCCCTAAAATCCAAGTACCTCAGCCTTAACAAAACTGTCAAACTATTTTTCCCTTAATACTTGATGGAGGATACCAAGGACCCCATATTACTTGAATCCTAGGAATAACCCTAGAAAACCAAAGGTTCTCATATACATGTGGAAACTAAACTTTATGATCTTAAATTAGTTTTACTTTTAAAAGATTTGGAGAACTTTTTATATAAGAGAAAGAAAAACTAGAAAAATTTTACATTAAAAAAGAACCTCAAGGAAATGTCAGAATATCAGTTTGGTTTTATTATCATGAATTTTATAACAATATCTTGTATTGTTTTTAGGTTTTCAACTTTAGATTATCACTGACAAAATAAAAACATGCCCATCTCCATTTAAATTGACTCTCTATTTACAAGTAGACTGAATCAAAACACAGACATGGAAAAACTATTACTGTGCTGAGATGGCTGATAAATTTTCTCCAATGTAAAGATATGCTCTAGTACTGCATCTGAACATATTGAAGTCAACTGTCAGGAACAGTGAGTTAGTCATGCTCAATCAGCTCAGAATATGTGAACAGCAGCTTGCTCAGATGACCAATAAGAATAAAAATATCATAAATGCTAAGGATTTTGCTATAAAATTTTAAAGAAAAAATAATTTTATATATCTTTTTCAATGTTAGGCTTTTTAACTACATTATATATAGTACAAATTAGTCTAATCACTTATTCAATATTGAATTTATTTTGGATTTTAATACATGTTGAAATTGAGAAGAAAACAGATTTTGGTCAATATCCTGGTGAAAGTTGAATGTTTATCTTATTCCAGAGTGAATAAATTATTTAAGGCTAGTTGTAGCTGATAAATATGGTTTTCAAAATATTTCATTCAATGATACACGTGAGAATAAACATAACAGATACATTTATATTTGTTCACAAATAATTCTCAGTGAATCAGTTGTCCTTCCTTATTCCAAAGTCACAGAATATATCTGAGGATATATTTACTTCACAGCCATTCAATGAATGATTTTAAGAAAATGTTCCAACATCTTCCTATCTAAATATTATACTGAAAGATCAATACATCGATCACAAGTGTGAAAAGATTTTCTATGTCAAACATCTCTCTTAAATAAGAGATTTCTATTAATTTTTAAAAAGAATGATTCCAAAGAACTTTGCTCAATATAAAATATTCAGATAAAGTTTCTAACCCAGACTTGCTTTCTAAAAAATGAAAAATGTTTATCTGTAATAATTCCCTGTGGGGGGAAAAAAACTGTGGTTTGGACATGTAACCACAGAATGAAGGATAAAGATTGGCAGTCTATTTTTCTCCAAACTTCCTCATTATATTTCATTGTGATTTGAAAGTGTTTTAACTTCTTAAGAATCTGATCACTGTCATACCACTTCAGTTGTATGTCAGACCCTGAGAGCTGTCACCTAACAACACAGAGCTGTCATCACACAAATCCCATCAGGGTACATGAGCAAAGGCTGATATGGGACTAAAGCTTAAGAGTATATGTTTTAATAGGAAGCCTGGTAAATTTGTCAAATGCTTGATCATACTAGAGATTATTTAAATGGCATGATCTAGGAACCAAGAGAACATTAACCTAACTAAAGTATTACTGTGAGAGAAGTAAAGGTTTTTCAATCCAAATTGCACTAGACCTCCATGCATATAGCTTACTAAAGACCTAGTTTTGATTCCTGGCTAAAATTGAACTTCTTGGTGCATAATTAACTAGTGAGCCTTCCCATGGTGTTACCTGCCTATTAACAAAAAGCTTGCTTTAGGATGATGTGCAGTGAAACAGCTACAAGTGTGTGTCTGCAATAGGTTCAAACCTCTCCACTCTTACCACCCATAGGACCCTGGACTATTCACTCAACTGTCTTAATCATTTTTAAATCACTCTCCATGGGTTTGTGAAATATCAATTTTAGGCATTTATATTATTGTGTGATTATAATACTATGAGATAAAATATACAACATAAATGTTAATTTTTGTTATTAAGTTTCACTGAGTTATGAAAATTTGACTAGATGTGTTAGAAAATATAGAGCTCAGGGTCTAATCCCACTCCTATTTACTGTCTATGGGATCTTAGTTATACGCTATCTGTATCTGTAGAAGTATATCTGTAGAAGTATATTTTCTCATTTTAAAAATAAAAATACTATCTGCTCTGCCTTTGTCTTAAGAGTGTAGTGAAAAATTAAATCAAATAATATCTATGGAAGTGCTTTATAGATGATAAAATAGACAATAAGATTTTCATTGGCCTGTAGCAGAAGAAAAAAGATTTAAAATGCCAATCGAATAAACAAATGAAAGGGAGAAAAGCTCCTTTCCAGACTTCTGTCAATCATGAAAAAAAAGATTTATGTCACTGTAGAAGCCTTTCAAAATGCTACCTTAAAGCATGAAGCCAAGAAGTCTTTGATTATTGTTTCTTGTTTCAGCTAATAATGTTTTTTTAAAAAACCAAATTATAACTTGAAGAAAAAGCAGACAACATTATTTATCTGATAGCTAGATGTTCCTCTTTCTGAAAAGCTTCAGAGAAGTTGTTCTAACCTGTACTCAGAGACATGAACATAAAAGTAAGATCTCTCCTCTGCTGTTTCTGTATCTTTCCTCCTGACCAAAATCTATCTTTAAAAGGGAAGTAAGAAGGGATGATGGTAACCGTGAATGCTGGAAGTCTTAGAAATGTAATGGGGCATAATAAAGAACAGCAATGACTTTCCTTGTTATAATTGTTAGAGGACTGGGAGAGAGTCATAATTTTCAAAATGTTAAATAAGAAAGGGATGAAAAACAAAGAAAATGAACATACAGCTTCATGCATAGCAGCAAAGTGTAGTGGTTTGCAGTACTGGTTTTAGATTCAGATACATTTAGGTTCACATCCACTTTCTTTCTGGGATGGATTCAGTCTTACCAATATTAAGTTCCTGAATCAGTACATCAGGAAAAAATAATGCTAGGAGATTGGAGTAGCACTATTCAGTTTCTTAATATGTGTATCAGGAAAAAATAATGCTAGAAGATTGGAGTGGCTGTGAAGATTAAATCAGATGTGACATTTTGTGTATGCTTAGCACTGTGCCAGGAACAATTAAGTACAATTAAGGTGAGGATGATGATAAATAAGGAAATGTTTTAGTCCCTATATTAGTTTCCAAAATCTACTATAACAAATTGCCACAAATTCTGTGGCTTAAAATAACAGAAATGTATTCTTTCACAGTTCTGGAGATTAGAAATCTTAAATCAAGGTGATGGTAGGGCCTCTCTCTGAACCTGTCCCATGCCTTCGTCTTGAAACACCAGTAATCCTTGATGTTCCTTGGCTTGTAGACTTAACAGTCTAGTCTCTACCTCTGTTGCCACACGTCCTGCCAATATGTCTATCTCTTCTCATCATAAAAGGAACAATCATATCAGATTAAGGACCCATCCTACTCCAGCATGGTCTCATCTTAACCCGGATATATCTGCAAAGACCCTATTGTCAAATAAGAACATATTAATAGGTGCCAAGAATCAGGACTGAAACATATTTTGGTGGTAGGGGGAGAACATGATTCAACAGTTCCTAAGAAAGAAGACGGAAATGAAGGGTACCCAGGCTTCTCCCCCAGTCTCATCTTGTAAAACCCTAGAATATATTGCATATGATTCTGTAAACTTCTCAACCAAATCTGTGTTAAATATTTAAAATCATTCATAATAAAGCATAAAATAATAGAAAGTGGAAGATTTGACTAATAAGGAAATTTAACTAAAGTAATTAGAGTGAACCAAGCAAATATATACAGAAAGAGTGAGAAAGTTTGGTTTGGTCTGAAAAACAGGAGAGTGAAATGTTATTCAAAAAAGATTATGAGTAGCAAATGCAAAGGAATTAAGTGAAAAGATGATTAAGGAAGAGTATCAGGGGATTGGTCAATTGGACAGTCCTAATGATGATCAGACAGAGGATGTGGCGAGAGTACCATTTTTTAGCCACTGAGAATGGGAAACATGGCATAGGAATTCATTTAATGGCACAGCAAGATAAAGACATTTATCAATTCCTTACATTTACAGAACACTTTTATGTAAAGGCAAATCCAAATGCTGTATAACTGAGTCTTCTCCATCCCTGTCATTCAGGTATGGGGCTCTGTGAAACTTCCATCTTCAGGATGGAGAGATGGAATAAATATAGTACAATAGGATAATGAACTCTTATCTTTGTCCCTGTCTTCTAGACCTCACCAGAACACTGGTTCCATATCCTGGTTCCATCACTGTTACATCATCCTAAGAAGGGAGGTAATAATAATATCTACTCAGTATGTTATTCTGGAAAATGAGTGAGTAATCCCACATAAAAAACACTTATAGGAGCAACAGGCACATGATGATTTCTCCATAAATCATAGCTACCTTATTAGGCTGTGATCTTCATGTTCAATGTCTATCATGGTTTTCTTTATTGTGACAAAGTAGCCAGTTCTTTTATATATCAATCAAGTAATATGTTTGTACATGCAATGTCAACCAATAGAACCACCATGTGCCCCGCACAGGGCTAGGCTATATAAGAATAAGCACAAAGAAACTTCTTTGTTTTTTAAGTGAGATATGGTTGATAATATGGTTTGAATGCTTCCCCTTAAGAGTTCATGCATCAAAAACTTAATCCCAGCTAGGCCTGGTGAAGCACGCCTGTAATCCAAGCACTTTGGAAGGCTGAGACAGGAGAATCGCGAGTTCAAAGCCAGCCTCAGCAACAGCAAGGCACTAAGCAACTCAGTGAGACTCTGTCTCTACATAAAACACAAAATAGGGCTGGGGATGTGGCTCAGTGGTCAAGTACCCTTGAGTTCAATATCTGGTACCAAAAAAAAAAAGTAAAAGAAACTTAATCCCCAAATTCATATGTTAATGGTATTTGGAGGTGGAGCTTTGAGGAGGTAATCAGGATTAGGTGAGGTCACAAGGGTATCATTAGTGATTTGAGAGTAAAGGAAGAGAGACTGACACTAGCATTTTCCTGTCTCACTATGTGATGCCCGCCGCCATGCTATGATGTACCAGACACCAGCACCATGTCCTTGGGCTTCCCAGGCTTCAAAACTATGAGCCAAATAAAGTTCTATTCTTTGTGAATTACCCAATCTCAGATATTTTATTATGACTTCCGAAAACAAACTCATATAATTGACAATAATTATATATAAGGTATAAAACCTGATGACTTCATATACATACACATTGTGAAATAGACATCACAATCAAGCTAATTAACAATGAACCTTCTCCATCTCACAAAAGTTCATGATCATTCCCTATCTGGCTGCCATTCTAGCCAGGGGGTTAATTTTAACCATTTTTACTTACACTTCAACATAACCTTAAAGTATGTTTCCTTTCTGTTGGAAAACTACTCACCTTTTTTCAACAAACAAAGCAATGTGAGGACTCTTTTGTAAATGATTTTCCTGAGATAATGAACTTAGTTAAGTATACTCAAAAAATATGAAGTCATTAAGGCGAGGCCAGCTAACTGTCTACCACCCAGAATACCTCCAGAGACTGATCTTTCTATGGTGAGATGAGCATATACATTACAAGGCATATGAGAACATGCACTAGGAAAGATGTCACTATCAAGATGGAGTCACTTATGCCAAGCCCAAACAAAATAGAGTTAGGACACTTAAAAGGGAGGACCTGCACGCGTGCGCACGCGCACACACACACACACACACAAGAACTACTCCAAAGATTCTCTGAAGAGCTCTTATACATGTTTTCTTATAACCAAAATTTTACCAAAGACCTTCATAAGGTCAACTAGACAATGCGTAAGAACACTTGTCTTACACACTGTTTCCACTAATGAACTGATATCATCAACTTCAGCCATAAGCCCATGTAAGTAATGTTCCCTTTGTTTCAAAAAAATTCCATATGCTTATTTCTTTTGCCTGTTAAAAGCTTCCTTTTAACTACCTCGGATATGTTTATGATAGTATGTATATATAGTCCAGATTGTCATCCTCTGCTACGCCTGAATAAACTCAGTATTTCTTAGACAGTCTCTGTCATTTAGTTTGACAACACTTGGAAAGGAAGTATGAGAGAGAACAAGGACAGTGTCACTCTAGAGAAAAAAAAACTAAGTCAGAGATAACAAATCTCATCTTTATATGCAGACCTCCATTTCAGTACTAGGTAGCACAAGCTTTAGATTTGATTCTTAATTTTCCTCTATTAATGCTTTTTGACCTTGTGCAAGTTACTGAGTTTTTCATAGTCACCATTTCCACAAATGGATGATATGTTACACAGATGATATATGTTATAGTATCTTTTAAAATACATATATACTAAATAAACAATAGAGTAGGGGGTTGTTTTCCAGAAATTTCGACCTAATCATGAAAAAAAAAATTAAATGGTAGAGAAATTGGAACTGAGACAATTTCCTGGAAACAAAACTTACTTTCTACTTCTGCCTTGTATAAAAAGGGAAAATATGAATAAAATCAGGAGCTCCTCTCTGACTTTTAACACTTTCCAACAAGTAAAGTTCCTTTTAAGAACTCATTCAAATAATGTGAATAATTGGCTTTATATTTTTTCTCAAATCCTTGAAAAACAATATCATGAATTTGGTTGCATAAAATAACTGTGATCAGTTTGAATGAAACTAGAAATAGAACAATACAGTTAATTCTTTTCTCTCTATAGAATAATGGAAGTCTGCTGACTTCTGAAATGCTGCAGAGTGATTTCTGCATAATACCAATTGGAGCGAACTAAATATATTTCAGCAAAGCACACCAAAAAAGATTAATATTTCCTTAAATTTTCTAAGTCTCCCAAGATTTTTCTAAATGGCTACAATTTACCATTGTTTTAAAGTACTGCCATTTAAAAGATAGATTTGTTAAGCAAATACCATTTCCTCCTCTTTTTTCCACACTTTTCACTTTCCTTTCCAAATATAATTCATGTTGAAAACCTAGAATATATCTTTCCATATATTTTAAAGATGAAAAAAAATCATAAACAAATACATATGTTTCCACATATATCCACACATATGCATGTGCACATTTATATGACCTCAATTAGATCATATAAATAACATTTAGTGGTAAGACCCCTACACACACAAATGGAAATCATGCCAACCCCAATTTTTTCTTAATTTTTTCAAACTTATTAATGGACATGGTGAATAAAAAATTATATAGTGCTGAAATTTTAATGAAAAACAGTATTGTCTGTCCTGCTCTTCTCTAATCTCCAAGTACGCTGGCCAAAGTGATTTTTTTCTGTAATATGCCTCCAAATTTCCAAATACTATGCTTCTAGTATTATTTTTAATTTGTTAATTTTAGATATCTTTAATTAATGACTCTGGTTATAACTATTGGGGATTAGTTTTCTTATTCATAACCCTTTCATCCTTTCCCTCCCTACCAAATTGTATATAGTTATTTTTGTTAAATTGACCATTATAATCATATGAATAGTTTTCTACCAAGCAATGTAGTATGAATATTTTATGTATCATGTAATTTCTTGGATTTTGTTTTCTCAAGAGTTTCTTGCTTTTTTTCTGTTGTTTTTTCCCTCCTTCATGTACTCTTTCACCCACTCTTGTTTGTTTTGTTTTGCTTTGCTTTTTCCTCTTAACTCAAAATTCTGTCCAACCACACCAACACATCCGCTACTATTGTGTTGACTACTTCTTTTTCTTGGAAATCTACCTCCTGGGATTCTCTGTTATGGTTTATATGTGAGATGTCTCTCAAAAGCTGACGTGTGAGATAATACAAGAAGGTTTAGAGGATAAATCATTGGGTTATGAGAGCCTAACCCAATCAGTGAATTAATCCCCTGATAGAATTAACTGAGTGGTAACAGAAGGTGGGTAGGGTATGGCTGAAGGAGGTGGGTCATTGGGAGCATGCCTTTGGGGTATATATTTGTATCTGGCAAGTAGAATCTCTCGTGGCTTTCTGATCATCATGTGAGCTGCTTTCCTCTGCCACACTCTTCTGCCATGATGTTCAGCCTCGCCTGGAGCCCCTAGGACTGGAGCCTGCTGTCTATAGATTGGGACCTCTGAAACCATGAGCCCCCAAATAAACTTTTTCTTCTCTAAAATTGTTCTTGTCAGACTTTAGTCACAGCGGTAAAAAAGCTGACTAAAACACTATCCTTTATTCTATTCCAATCTTGAGGTCATTAGATTTGATGCATAGTACTTTCCTGGGACTTTCTTTCATCTCCCTCATGGATTTATCCATTGTTTTCTGGATTTTTTTTCCTCTTCCTCTCTTGCTTTATTTCTTTATTTTTCAGCAGTGCATCCTCAAATAATTTTAAATAGTTTCTTAAAAAAGAGCACTTGGAGCCGGGCGCAGTGGCTCAAGCCTGTAATCCCAGCACTTAGGGAGGCTGAGACAGGAGAATTGCGAGTTCAAAGCCAGCCTCAGCAATGGCGAGGCGCTAAGCAACTCAGTGAGACTCTGTCTCTACATAAAACACAAAATAGGACTGGGGATGTGGCTCAGTGGTCAAGTGCCCCTGAGTTCAATCCTCAGTACCAAAAAAAAAAAAAAAAAGAAAGAGCACTTGGAACTTAAATTTGAGTATTTGCCTCCTGAAAATATCTCTCACACCTTATTAATTGCCTGGCTGGTTGGAGAATTCTAAGTGGAATATTATTTTCCTTATACTTGTGAATGCTTTGCTCCATGATTTGTAGCATATAGTTGCAAATGCTGAAATATCAGATGCATTCTCATTGTTAGTCTTTTCTAGTCAACCTCTTTTACTTCTATTTAAGTTTTAGTCAATGCTTTAAAATTCCCATTAAGTTCCTAGGTACACTTTAAAAAAAATATTATCATAAATACTTGTATGGGCCCTTTTGGACCCTCTCAGTTCAAATTTCTTCCTCTGTTACTACTCTGAAATGATCATTCCCTTTATTTTCTCTGTTTGTCCTTTCTGAAACTCTTATTAGACCTCTTGGATTTATTCTCACAGATATTTTATCCTTCCTTTCTACCTTTGTGCTGTACTGACTGGGTTAACCCACATTCTAACACTTCTGAAATTTGTAGTCAGATTTTCAAAATCCTTTTCTTTCCATTGAATTATGATTTTCTATTTACAATAATAGGTTCTCATATCTTTATTTTGAGGGGTTTGTATTCATTACTGTTGTGCCTCCTCTCCTCTGATCCTGCTTATCTTTGAGTAATTCATGTTTGTTTTTATCTTTTTGCTCATCTAGATCTCTTTTATATCTGCAGCATTCCCAAATATGTCGTGATCATAGGTTGTCTATTCACATAGGTGAATCGCAGCTGTGTGAACTTAGGCAGGACTTCTTTTTAGGATGATGAGGTGTGTGGTTAGCAAAGGGGGGTTGCTAACTATTTTGATAAAGGATCTCTCCTAAAGGTGTTTTGTACAGATTTTGTTTTCTTCCTGCCCTGGAGCCATGCACTGATGGAAAGGATTCTCCAATCCTCTGTGTGAGTAATGTGGTATAGCCAGTCGGGGGATTTCAGATGCAATTGATGACTGATAATGTTCAACAATCCATTAAGTACATGTTTGTGATTTAGTAAAAGACTCATCTCCCTCAAGACACTGTATATCCATCTGTTGGAAGATCATCATAGCGATCTTATTTGGTAAAATAAGGCATTTTACAACCATTTGCTGAAAATTGTCATGATGTGTATGTAAGGCTATAATGTGAATGGTGGCTCCTATTTGAACAGTGCACATCTGGATCAACGTACATGACAGTCTCACTGCTGGTATTTTGGATCGGGGCTTCTGGACAGGGGAGGAGGCAGTGTGTACAGACTTTCAGTTAATTTCCCATTTTAAACCCCAGACCTGCTGCTTTCCTTTGATGAATCTCCAGGTCCCACACCTCTGCTATCCAAATTTCCTAGGCAAGTAACTTTTGTTCTGCTAACTAGAGAGTAGAATCCCAGCGCTATTGTTCCAATGGTCCAGGCAGGAGGAGGTTAGAGGGAGGATATGACTATTTTGCTTTCTGGTTTTCAGCCAGATACTGTTTTCTGTTCCCAGTTTCTAAGTCCTCAGTCTCTGACTTTGAGGGAATAATTTTATTTCTTTAAAAAGTACATGTCCCTGCATAAATTTCCGGCTGTGACTTTCTCCACCCTTCTCTATCAGTGATACTTGTTATGATTTAGTTCTGGAAAGTCCCCCTAAAATCAAAGCCAGCCTCAGCAAAAGCAAGGCTCTAAGTAACTCAGTGAGACCCTCTTTCTAAATAAAATAAAAAAGAGGTTCTGGGAATGTGGCTCAGTGGCCAAGTGTCCAAGTTTCAATCCCTGATACCAAAAAAAAAAAAAAAAAAAATAGTCCCTCAAAAAGCTCTTGTGTTGACAGCATGGTCCCAATGCAGCAAAGTTCAGGAATGGAGCTTTTAGACAATGGTTATATCATGAGGCCTCTGACCTCATCAGCGGATTGATCATCCAATGCATAAATCCCGAGATAGCTGAATACTGGGAGGTGGGACCTAATTAGAGGGTCTAGGTCACTGGGGCATGCCCTGGAAGGGTTTATCTCCCCTCAGATCCTTCTTTTCTCTCTGTTTCCCAGCTGCCATGAGCTAAGATTTCCTCCACTACATACTTCCACCGTGATGTTCTGCCTCACCTCAGGCTAGATCAATGGAGCCAGCCAACCATGGATTGAGACCTCTGAAACTGTGGACCTAAAATAAACTTTTCCTCCTCTAAGTTGTTCCTGTCAGTTATTTTGCTTACCATGACCCAAAGCTAACACAATATTTCTCCACCTTATATCAGTCCAAAAAACTGCTGAAATGTCTGTATGACTTCCTTCTTCTGTTCTATTTGTCTATTCTTATGGGTTGTTTTTTTTTTCTTCTTTTATCATCATATTAGTGAGAGCTGAGAAGAGCAAAAAGAGATAAACATGTGAGCAATGCACCTTCTTAAACCATAAGATTGCCATTACTTTTACAAGAGTAATTAATAACAGAATAAATCCTCAAATGGTGAAAGCAAGAACAATAACAAGCCTAAGACCATTCACTGAGTACATGTTGCAAGCCAGGAGTACCATGCACCAGATCTCATCTGGTCATCACGTGACTGAAGAATATGTGAGGCGGATATTCTTATTTATATTTTAAGATGAAGAAGCTAGGATTATAGGATAATAAACTGTAAACAAATAGTAAATGGTAAACAGAAATTTATATATAGACCTCTCAAACCCCCAATTTTTTTCCTTTTTTTCTTTATTTTCTTTTGTTAATTAATTTTATTTATTACACAAATGGAGCACAACTTTTCATTTCTCTGGTTGCACATGATGTAGAGTCACACCATTCGTGCAATCATACCCATACATGGGGTAATAATGTCCATCTCATTCCACTGTTTCCCTCCAACACACACCCCTTCCCATCCCCTCCCTCCCCTCTGCTCGATCCAAAGTTCTTCCATTCTTCCCTTGCCCCCTGACCCATTATGGATCAGCATCCACTTATCAGAGAAAACATTTGGCCTTTGTTTTTTGGGGATTGGCTTACTTCACTTAGCATGATGTTCTCCAACTCCGTCCATTTACCTGTAAATGCCATGATTCCATTCTTCTTTAAGGCTGAGTAATATTCCACTGTGTATATATACTACAATTTCTTTATCCATTCATCTGTTGAAGGGCATCTAGGCTGTTTCCACAGTGTGGCTATTGTGAATTGAGATGCTACAAACATCGAGGTGGCTGTATCACTGTAGCGTGCTGATTTTAAGTCCTTTGGGTATAGACTGAGGAGTGGGATAGCTGGATCAAATGGTGGTTCCAGTCCGAGTTTTCTAAGGAATCTCCATACTGCTTTCCAAAGTAGTTGTACCGTTTTGCAATCCCACCACCAATGAACCAATGTACCTTTTTCTCAAACCCCAAATTTGATGTATAATCCACTAAATCATACTTTGTCTTCTTTAGGGAATATTCTGATGTTACTATAAACTTAATCCAAATTTTATGTCAATTTTTTTAATATATATATTTTTTTAGTTGTAGATGAACACACAATAGCTTTATTTATTTATTTTTATGCGGCGCTGAGGATTGAACCCAGAGACTCACACTTGCAAGCCGAGTGCTCTACCACTGAGCTACAGCCTCGGCCCCCTTATGTCAATTTTTAATACTTTAAAATAAAAACTGGAAACTTGAAGTCTGACCATGAGATACTGAGTAAGCCATGTTAAGAAAATAATAAAATAGTGTAAAATTACTCCAAAAATCTATTTCAACTTTTCCCCCTATACTAGGTAAGAAAAATAAGACTGAATGATTTTTAGCTAAAAGATTGAAATAGTGTTCTCAGTTTAATCTTTCATAATAAAAAGAAAACTCAATTATCCAGAACACTTAACTAACCAAGAGCCTGATATAAAGGTCTAACTGTAATTTTATAGTTTGTAATTCTTTAAAAGCATGGTTGGAACATTCAAGTAAAAAATTATTGTAACTGACATAAAAATATGAACAAGTAATTCAAGTTTTGTTCATCATTCCAGAAGGCTTTTTTCCCCCTCAACTCCAATGCTAACAAGAAAAACTTCAAAACCCTCTACATAATGATGATTCCTACTACAACTAGCAGTATCATAGAGTAACATAATGATGTAACTCCCTTCTGTTAAATTTTTGTCAGTGAATTTTATAGTCTATTAAATCTATTCTTTTTTGCATAGTTCCTAAGGCAAAGGCATTATGTCACCATGCTAACATCTGTCTAGAACAATTCCTGACACACACTAGGTGTTCAATAAATGTTTTGGGGTGAATAATGGATTTCAGAACATATACTAGCCAGAGAATTAACAGATATTTTTCAAAATTTCATAGGTACCTAGAACCTCCAGTCAACTACTATTTAACTTTAAGGACTTTTTTAGTGAGAATAACAAGCTTACAAACCAATACAAAAGAAAGAGGAAAAGATCTAGGACTGATGGAATAGATTTCAGAGGTCATCAAAATTAGTATCTTCACCTTCTGTCCTAAAGTGATTAAATGTACCACCTACCATGGAAAATGGAGTAGCTTTCTTATGTGCTCACAAAGGCTAATCTTAAGAAGGGCCACAGAAAATGTGACTACCAAATTGAACCTGAAATGAGCATTAGTGTTTTTATGCATTATGGATTTGCAGAGGAATAAAAATAATGAAGCTGGGAACCTTATAACGAAACCTATGACATAACTTTCTCCACTTTACAAACAAGGAAATCGAGCCACAGAGAGGTTAAGTAGCTTCAGATCACAGAACGAATAAATGGCACACTTTTGATTCCATCACAGGAAGACTCACTTCTATTGACTTCAAGCTCTGTCAACTCACGTGGCTGAAGCTCAAGGTGCCCCAGAGGATGGTGGGAGATGCTGAAAAAAGTGGGATGGAATGAAACATGGCTTGGACTTCAGATTTATAATTAATTCCGCATGGAAGGGCTAGCTCAGGAGAAATCCTTGAACAAGTGGTAAGCCACAAGACACATAAGTCACCAGCTCAGTGCATCATTAATAAGGTGAAGAGGAGTACGCTCCATTGGCTGGGTCAAATCTAGATTGTGTCTCTGAATTTCTGGAACTTTTTCCTGCATGGGTAATAGAAGCCTGGGAGATTACAGTGTAATGAGAACTGAAAAATCAAGCCTAGCTTCTGTTTAAAATGCACAGGGCTGCAGGAGAACATTACTGTCACCCTAACAACTAGGAAAAAGTCAGATAATGCACAAAGACATAATTTTTCTTGAGCCCATGAGAGAGCTGAGATTACCAAGCACCACATGAAATACAAAGGGTGACAAGCTCCACTGAGGACAAACAAGATACATGACTACTTCACCTTTGGCAGATCTTGGTAGGAAGAATTAAACACCATAAAAGAAGGTAAGGAAAAAAGCAGGCCAAGTGGTAGTGAGTTCTGAAAGACCAAATGTGGGCTTTAAAAAGGAGCAGTTTAGAATCACTGGGACCTCCACACACAGGGGAATCTGCTCTTTTCTACAGCCCCACCTCAACATTAACTAAATAAAAAAAAGTCGGGGACCAGCAGGAGCCATGAGATGGCCCCACCATCCTGCCTACAAACATGAACCCTCCTACTTCACCGGACCCTTCTCAAAGACGCATAACTTTTAGTGGCATGGGCAGAGACAGGAAATATTCCCACCCCCAGTTTCCAGCAAAACTCACTGTTTCTCAGAAAGAGGAAAACTGCTGCAATGGTCACGCATTATCTGAAGGAGGAAAATGCAGAAAATCCACTGAGAGAAATAGCCAGTTTCAAAGCCTTACAGAAAAAGCTGTAAGAATTATAGTGCTCCTAATATATTCAAGCATCAAAGCCTAAAGACCATTCACCAATTCTTGAAAATTCTACTCCAAATATCTGTGGCTCTTCTCAGACCTCAATTACTCATGATTATTTGTTGAAGAATAGTTTGTGGAAATATTAATGAAAACAAGCATTTCTTGATATTTAGACATAAGCATGTCAAATAAACTGCAGTCTTATGTGTATAATTTCATTTCTGGTTGAAGATAAAGTGAGTTGTGAATTTGAGAAATAGCTAAACAGAGAAAGCATTCACTTGCAGTGAGATGGTGTTTAATCCAGATTCCCTTATTATCATTTGGTGCATTCAAGTCACAACGTCCAACCTGGAGAGGGCAGAACATTATGTTGTTTGTCTTCGCTGGCCACCAATGCCAGCATGTCCCCCTGAGTTGAGAGAGGGCATTCAGTGATGGCTTTTCTGTGACCAACCTAAAAACTTAGAATTTCCCTATATAGTCTTGTCTCCATCGATGTGGTTGTGAACATCAAGCTGATCAATTAGCATTCCATATAAATGTGAATTCATACAATAGTAAGTACATATTGTTATTCATAATGAGAACTCACTCGCATAGTAATTCTCAATGAACACAAGAAAGTACAAATTTTTGAGACATGTAAAATGAATCCTGTTTGTACCTAGTCTTCAGAATTATGAAACCTCTCAATCCAAATCAACAGCTAATTCATTGAATGACCCGCAGCTAATGTCTGATTAATGACCTTAATTATCAGGAAGCACTTTAAAAATATGAAGAGTTGTATAAATGTTAAGGGTATTATCTTCCAAAGTCTCTCCAGTGCTTTCTCACAGGCAGGGCAAACAGCTCTTTGTTTCCATCTGCCTTTGTTTTTATTTTCTCTCACCATGAGCAACACACTCTCTCTTGTAATCTTATTTTCTTATTTTTTCAACTCAGAACTAATTCCATCTAGGGCCAGAGAAGTGTACGCTATCTGTGCACTCTGCACAATAGGAGACTGTTTTGACAGCTTGCCAAGCCATGGGTTGTGCTTAAGAAAAATAAATAAAACATATAATTCATTAGAGAAAGCAAGAGATTGCCCACGAATGGTATTATCTGCCGACAGGTCGTCAACCACCTTCTCTCTCCTGGTGAAAACCATATGAGATGCCAAATAAAAAGGAAAAGTCAAAATCACAAGCAAGGCAAAAATAAGTTGCAAACTCTGAATATAAAATGTGATATTCTAAATTACAAGAATATGAATGTGGCTGTCTAAGGTGAGTTCTTGCCCCACATGTCACCCTGTGAAGCTGCCTCTCTCTAATCTCATCTGTGACCTCCATTTTGCCCAACATTGACCCAAATGCAAAGGAAGAGAGCTTTTCAAACTTCCTCAGAACAATCCATTATGCTGCCCTAGAAATGAGTGAGAAATGTGAATTTCACTGATGATTATTCTTTTGGGAAGTCTAAAGGCAGAAGCTGAGAAAAGGGAGCTGGCAGAGCACAGACAACTACCAACTTAAAATTCACAGAGTGCATCTCCGTTCCCCCAGGCCTCCTCCAACTCTGCTGCCACTGCAGCTCCCTCTCTGAATGCTCCCTCCTTTTGCACTTGCCTTACGGATTCCTTTCCTTTCTCTCTGCTCTCCACACCCTCCCCAGCCCCATCCATCTCAAAAGCCACACAAATATTCCCTCTGGTCTTCCACCTTGTAGCTAAGACTATCTTTCACTAACTGGGCATGCCATTGAGTCTCTCCATCCCAAGCAATTTATTGACCTTTTTCCAAAAGAAAGTGCTCTCTCCTAGAGAAATTCTGGAAATAAACCTTTCTCTATCTTACTAAACTTTTACTTTTTAATGTAGACTATTTGGGATATAGGCCGATATGTTCTAGCCAGGCTAAAGAAAAATTAACACTACAATATAATGTTTTATAAAGAGACTTAATTTCTGCTTTGAACATCCCCACTATCATTCCTCTTTCCCTTTCCTAATCAAAGAAATTTCCTAGTAGGATGGGAAAATAACCACTGCAGAAGAAAACCTAGGCTTAGCTAAACAGCAAGTAAAGCTGGGAGCCGCTTCAAAATCCAGTCCTGGACTTCTAAAGAGTCTGTTTTAAAGACAGGCTTTCCATGTGTGGACTATCAAGAAGAGGGCTATAATGTTGGTTTCAGGGAATCAAACTGGAAGAGCACTATTCTGTGAAGCAAGTGCTGGGTATTATTACCAAATTGTTATTCAAGCATGAATCACTTTTATTTGATAGTTTTGGGACCAGATGGGAAATAACCCATGAGTCCTTTATTTCCACTTGTGCGTCACTCCAGTTACCCTCAACGATGGATCCTCAGTTGGCCCCAGTGTCACTCACACACACACACACACACACACACACACACAAAATGCCTAGAAAACCCAGCATGTGGCATGCATCATGACAGCTCAGAGCCAGTAAGATCTACAGAATTTGCCCCTGGTTTCCTCCACCTTCTTGGCTGGGTTCACTCCAGCACTCCCAGACATACCTCCAGCTATGCATAAGTTTTTCAGCCTCTTCACTCCTCAATTTCCCTATCCACTTAGTAGACAGTACTATTACAATCATAGGTGTGTTAGTCAGTTTTGTGTTGCTCTGACCAAAACACCCAACAAAACAACTTAGAGAAGCAAAAGTTTATTTTAGCTTACAATTCCAGAGGTTGAGTCCATGGTAAGCCTGAGTCCATTGCTCTGGGTCCAAGGTGAAGCAGAACATCATGGTGGAAAACTATTGCTCCATGCATGGCATTCAGAAAGCAGAGAGAGACAGAGACGAAGAGGAAGAAGCCACAGGGAAGATGCACCCTTCCAGGTCATGCCCCTAGTCCAATCAAACTAGGATGGACTGAAGAGGTTACATCTCTCATAATCTAATTATATCATCTGTAAACATTCCTGCATTAACCCTGTAGCTTTGGGGGTATAAAACTATAGGGTTAGACTAAAAATTAAAATGTCACAATGTATGTAAAAATACTTAACTCAGATTCCCACCACCAATACTCAATAAATACAAAATGTCATTACTATTGTGGTTGATATCAACTGAATCCTCCCAGACCAAATTACAGAGTAAAAGAAGCCAAGAAGGAGTCTGTTCCACCAACTCTTCTCCTAATGCATATTTCCCGAGAGAGCAATGGCTATATCCCCACCCTCACTGTCTCCTGTTTGTGTTATAAAACACAAAACTCAAGGCATGGAGAATTTTTTTTAGTTAATAGTTTCTCCTTAGTACGAAATTGAATATTATTCTCAAAACACTATTTTTTTAATCTGCTGCAAGCTGAATTCTTATCTAATATCTCACCCATTTTTTATATTTTGAGACAGGGTCTCCTTAAGTTGCTGAGGCTGGCTTTGAACTTGCGATCCTCATGCTTCAGTTTCCCAAACCGCTCGGATCACAGATGTGAGTCACTACACCCAGTGAAAATTTCATTTCTTAATTCCAAGCCTTTATTCCTAAATCAGTCTTCCTATAAGCTTCGACTTGAAGTGCTGAGTTTATTAACTGACTTCACCTGTGAATACAGTGAACTGCTGCAGTCTCTTGAGTGGAGAGATGAGTGTATCTCTCTTTCCTAATTTACACCAAAGCCTGCTCGGGCCTCTTATCAGGGAAGCTGGTGCCTCCTTGGGGTTCTCCCTTCCTCTTGAATGGACCAAGAACTCTGGGAAGTATAGAACTAAGAGGCCAGTCTAGCTTCTTCACTCAAATGTGGACAGCCAGAAAACCAACAGACTATGGCCAATGTTTCTCCCTGGTCTCCTAAAGATTCATAAATTCACATGGATCACCTTGATCTAGGAGGAAAGGTAATCCACTAATTGCAGAGGGCAGTTTTATTCATGTGTTCATTCAATATTCAATACTCGCCTCTAGCAAAGGGGGATACCTTTCGTCCCTTTGATGAGTGGGCAGCGTTATCCCTACCCTCCTGGTACTGGTATTCTGAAGACAAGCAGAGCCCTGACTTTTAGACCTTAGTCACCAAAAAGTAGCCAAGACAACACCTGCATGAGAGTCACCTTTGACCTCATGTTCTTTTCCTCTGATGTTATTCTGGCACTTCTCTGAGATTGCTTTTTAATTTGCTTAATTTAATTCATTTTTTATTTCTAGTTTTAAAAGAATCAGGACTCTTAAAAAATAAAACACACCTACCTAATGCAAGCCAATGGTATAGCCTGTGTTACTTGAAAAAAAAATATCATCCACTGTAGAGAACATTTTGAATGCTTCAAAGTCCTGCAGGTACCCACTGGCCTCATCTTATCAAGGCCTTGTTTCCCCCACATGGTATTATCGCTCAGAGCTTGTTCATCTCAGACTCCAGAAATAACAATGGGAGACTGACAACATCTTCCTCAAGGAGCCTGAGGTAAAGAGGTGGCAGGGACTATCTGCAATCTCATGGCCCAGTTAGAATGTAATTTCATGCCCATATGGCTTCAAATTCAGAATCTAATTTTATTCAAACAACCAATTGGCACTGCTAAGCGGAGCAATGGTGTGAAGGGTAATTACAGTGAAAGGCAGCAGCTCACCATGGGCCCTGGAAGCTCAGGAAAATTGGAGACAACTCTGCTCACCTGCTGAAGCATACCCGTGATCCTGGGGAAAATGGCGGGGGACATGGCAGGGACCAGTGAAGATGGTCAGTGCTAGGAGTGACTTTCCATACCTGTGACTCCACGGCTTGAGAGGCCAGATTGGGGAAGGACCTTGAGGCTTTCCTGTTGGCTGCTCCAGCCCTGCGTTATTGTAGCAGGAGCCAAAGAGCAGCAGAGAACCAGCCTAGCAGAAAGCAGGCATTGTGAATGCATCTATTTCACCAGCTCAGCACAGCAACATGACTGGAAATAAGTATATTTGGCAAACAGTATAACTATGGTTACCACACAGGGACACAGTGGTGCTTGCGCAACACGAATAAATTATTTGGACTACAAAAATCAAGAGTCGTAACTGCAAAGAGAGTGGTTGTTTGATAATGGATAGGGGCAGCAAATGAGGTGAACTGTACAGCTCCTCTTTTATAGTACAGGATAAGGGTTTTTATTTCCTGAGAAGCTTTGAAGAAGTGAAACATCAGGAAAGCCAAGGGCTTTGCTTTCTATCCATATCCAGATGGGGTACTTGCCAGCAGACACCTGGACCCTGGGCTGAGGTATAGGGAGGAGATTAAAGGCCTCTGTCTTCAAATCCAGAATCAGGCTTTGGCAAGCAAGATGCAATGCAGTTAGCAACCTTATTTCTTCAGAACATTTGCTTTCCATTCCACATTAGCTCTTGTATTCTCAGCAAACTCTGCAATCTCTCTTTGAGAGGCAGAATTCACAGCTGGAGTGAAGGGAGCCTCAATAAGGCATATTGATGGACAGAAGCCAAATCAATAGATTTTTGAAGTTCAGAACCCAGAACCTGAAAAAGTTGGGGTATGTGAGGATTCAGGATGTGTGTGAGAGAGAGTGCATGTATGTGTAGATATGAATATGTATGCCCCCACTCTTTTTATTGAACAAGAGACACATCTATTCAGATTTCCGATCAAGTGTTAAAACTTTCTAAGAGCAATGACATTACTGCACTGTTCATATATGAAACTACTTGTGCATCCTTTGGTTTTCAGAGTGGGAAGTTATAGAGGTTCGTAAAATGGTTCAGTACCCATGAAACTACTTCAAGGCCATCAGTATATTCAGCCCCTTCTCTAGACACTTTTTTTTTTTTTTTGGTGGCACTGGATATTGAGCCCAGGACCTCACTCATGCTAGGCAAGTACTCTACCAGTAAGCTACATCCCCAGAACTTCCCTTCCCACCTCTCTCTCTCTCTCTCTCTCTCTCTCTCTCTCTCTCTCTCTCTTTTCTTTTTTTATCTCTTAGTTTTAAGACAGAGTCTATCTAAATTGCCCACATTGGCCTTGAACTTGTGATCCTCCTGCCTCAGCCTCCCAAGGAGCTGAGATGAGAGGCATGTACCACCATGCTCAGCCTGGAAGTCTTTTTTATTTTTCCAAAACTATTTCTTTTCTTTGGAACTGATTCTGCTGTTGCCAGGGACATTTTATCATAATTATTGTTCCCAAAGATGAACTACTCTTTAGAATACCCATTATCCACTTGTCTCTTTTCTCTTTTTGAAACTTCACCTTCTTATAGTGATTTGAAAGTCAACAGTTTTCCGACTTCCTCACACTCTGACTTAAAACAGCAGTGGGCCAACTCTTCCAGGAAGAGTTTGTGACACCTACTACTTGCCGTGAGATATATGACATGTGTTACCTTGAATCCTCCAAATAGGACAATATAGTGAAGAGGTTAAGAAAATAGGCCTTAAAATCAGCTCAAAAGCCCAGTTTCTTCTTTAAGTAGTTGTATGTCAGTGAATAAGTGACTTCATTTTCTGTGCCTCCATTCCTTTGTCTGTAAAATGGGAATAATACCAGCATCTACTTCGTCAAGTTTTTGTAATAACCCAATGAGTTACTTAAATACAAATTTAAGATGCTAAAAAGAGTCAGGCACGCAGTAGTGCTCATTAAATTCTACCTTTTATTAATATGACAACTTTGCAAGGTGCATGCTATTATTCCAGTATTCTGAATGAGGAAGCTAAGCCTGGAGAAGCTACAAAGCCACACAGACCATGTGGCAATGCTACATTTTAAATTCGGAAATATCATTCTCCAGAGCCAATGATCTTGTCATGGCCTACGCCAACTCCCGGTTCATTGACACAACTAGGCATTTGTTCTAAGCCTTGATCAACTGAAAGGTAAGCAAAGTCATAGCAACAATTGAGGATAGTAGTTATGGCTATAGAAATCTGTGTTTCAGCCGGGCATGGTGGCTCATGCTTGTAATTCCAGCACTTTGGGAGGCTGAGACAGGAGAATCGCGAGTTCAAAGCCAGCCTCAGCAACGGCGAGGCGCTAAGCAACTCAGTGAGACCTTGTCTCTACAAAAAACACAAAATAGGGCTGGGGATGTGGCTCAGTGGTCGAGTACCCCTGAGTTCAATCCCCAGTACCAAAAAAAAAAAAGAAAAGAAATCTGTGTTTCTCTGCTACAGTACTGGTTCACTGCATGACTTCAAACCTTAGCAAAAGAGAAATGAATATTTTCTCATGGCTTCTACATGCAAGATGTGGAGGAAAAAGGAACAAAGAAAAGTGGGCCAGGAAGAGGAGACAGAATGGAGAAGGAAACTTGTGATTTTCTCAAGAGAAAAAATGTCTTATACTTTAATCTTTAAAAAAAAAAACAAAAAAAAAACCACTATGCAGTTCCTTTTATTTTGTTTTATATCTGATTTTTTCTGAAAATTTGGAAGAAGTTTTTTCCTAGTGGTTACATTCATATCTCTGTTCTTCATAACTTTGCATAATACCCCTTTAACCCTCTCTTTAAGGAATGGGTTTTAATTGTCGTAGGCTATAAATCATTTATAGCTTGTGCTGCAGGAATCCTTATTTAATAAATCTTTGTCTACTCAAACTCATAATATAAATTATTCTGCAGTGTTTATTAACTCCACACAATGACCAAAGACAAAATGAGCACACGTTTTTTTCTTCTCTCTTTGCTTCCCTGTGCTCTTCCACACCATGTAGATGATCATATTACCTGTTCCCTGTTTGCCTTTGTAATGGTAATATACTGGTTTCTTTATCCAGTGGATTACCAAGGGCAAGGCTGTAGGAGACATCCATGCCCAATTCCAGCAATAAGAAAATATACTGTTCTTTAAAAATTTTTTAAACATTAATAAAGCCAACTGTAAGTCAGTCTGGTCACCACCACCATACACCAATAACACAGCATCAGGGATAAAATACTAGACTCTTCCTTACAATGGCAGGCCACACTCACTAACACCTTTCTCCCACCACACCTTGCCTTTGTATGTCTTGATCAGTTGTTTTATTAGCATTACCTGCTATCTTCTAACATGCCACTGTACAAGATGAGAACATCAGAATAGTAATAAGCCATTCTTCTCTCCCGGCCCCTTTCCAATATTTCTCAGAGTGGGTAAACTTTGTGTTGTGTTCCACAGCCATATTCCCCATATTGATGTTTTTTGCAATTATGTAGAGTCAGTGCCTCCCATAAATAATTTTCCTATATTTTTACATGAATTTCCTAATTGGCTGAAGTTTAAACTTTGGTAGGTTTTTTTCTCTTTTAAAACATTTCATTGTACATATTTAAGTTGTACAGCATGTTGCTGTAATAAACATAGTGAAAGTCAAATGATTAGTGTAGTCAAGCAGAATGACATATCTATCATCTCTCATAGTACCCATTATGCATGTTTGGCAAGAGCACCTATAATCTCCTCTTATATAAAAAAATCCCAATTAGAGCCCAATACTATTACGTACCGTTGTTGTGATATACGGTAGATCTCTGGATTTGTTCATCCTACATATCTGCCACTCCACATCCTTTGACTTTCCTTTGGTAGTTTTTCTTTTTCAGGATACATAGGATCCAAATGCCCAGCATTATAACATGTTCAAAAGGTCATCTAAATAAAATAAAAATATTTTGCCTGAGTATAAAATCCTTAAAAGTTAGTCCATTATTTTCTGCAAAGTCTGAATTCAAGCTGTTACTTTTTACTGAAATCTTTCTTCTATTGGAAGCTTGTGCTTACCATTGTGGCTCACATTGTCCTGAGAAATAGCCCTTTCAAACTATAGATTATTCTTTCACTCATAAAATATTCCAAATGCTTTTCTGAATTGTTACCTCCATTTTTCCTCCTTAGCACATGCATTATACATATCACTTTGCCTGTCAATTATTTTTTCAGTAACCTTTTTAAGTCTTTGCTTACATTTCAATGTGCTCATTTTTATTATTCTTGTTTTCATCAATGCCTGGTATCTGTTGGGCTGCTAACAGTTTTGTCTTTAGGTCTATAATGACTTCATTTATTCTTTAGGTTGTGCTTTCACTTTTCCTGAGTTCTATAAACTCCCATTTCATCACCTGCTAGTCTTTAACCACCTCTTCTTGAGCTCTTATGTTTTTGCTTTGTGCTTTTACTGTACTAGAGCAGTTGATTCATTAAGTTTGTTAATGGATGGTGACATAGCTGTTTCTGATTTTGGTCTGCAATGTATTCTTTAATCGGCATATTGTTTCTCTTCTTTTCTCCTCCCAATGGCTTTTTATATATCTGAACTAATTTTTTTTCCTTTTTAATTTTCATCCATGAGTGAGGTAAATTCTTCATGTACCAATTATATATATGCGGGTCGTGTAGGGAAGAAGCCAGGACAGAGTTCCTGAATGGAAGGAATTTACCCAGTGTTCCAAATTTGTGTCTGTGAGCTCTTTGAAGGTTTACTTTTCCCCAGGTAGGAAGTCAGTCAGTTGTAGGGATGTTTAGAATGAAAAGGTCCTGCAGTCCCATCACATGTCCATAAGAATGGCCTGCTTTGTGTGAATTGTATTGCCAATATAAATCTTCATTTGGCCCCTCTCCTTACCTCTCAGAACAAAACCTTGGGCCTCGTTCCCAATTCTCAAAACAAAGCTTCAGCTTTGCTCATTTAGGGAATTCCATACACCTAGGGAAGCACACTGATTTCTGGGATTTAACTATGTGCACACACAACCTTTCTCTAAGCCCTCCCCTTCCTATGTTTGATCACCAACATAATTATACCGCTTCACCTACTCTATGGTTCATAATTTATGATATCTCTCCCTTTTATTGCCAGCAAACACAATATTTTTATTTCTCATTTTTTTTGGTGTTTTTGACTAAGTCAAAGAGAGAAGTGGAAAATGCCAACTTGATACTCTATCTTCAAAATATAAGTATAGGATCTTCTTTAAAAAGAATCATATATATGTATATAGAATTTTGTTTATATAGGGTTTTTAATGGCCTGTCATAAAAGCCTTGTACATTTTTTTAAAAAAAAAAAAAGAATCAATTTTGCAACTAAAATAGCATTTAGAGAAATAAAAAGAAAGGAGAAAAAGGAGGAAATTCAGCTTCCTAGTAGAAAATCTGTGCTTCATAAAGAAAACCATAGTAGACCCTACACACTCTTGGGCTATGATTTGCTTTTCATGCTGGTTACCATTTCTGTCAGGAAATCCAGGACTCACCACTTTGGTTGGCACTGCTTATTATCAAGGAGTTCATTTTACTTCAGTCCCAGAGAATTGTCATTATGTCAGATGCTGCAGATCAATAACAATTGCCATAATTTTTAAAACTTTCTGATAATAACAACGAGATGGTAGCTTATCCTATCATTGAGTATGTGTGTGTATATATATATACATATATATATATATTTATATTTTTATTTAAAAATTAAGTTACAAAATGAAAACACAGAAATGTTCAACAGGAAAAGAGAACCAACTTACTATAGTCAGCTTTTTTTTATTTGTGGATGGCTAGACTGGTTAGACGAGAATTTTCACTGTTGAAAGCATCACAGAATCAGCTGTCACATTTGACATTAAAGTTAATTGTGGATAAACTGAATCTTCTGACAGATTTTCTACAGCCAATAATTTAGTAAAAGTGCTCTGCTTTAGAAAGCCAGGAATGTCAGCTAAAGGTCAGCACCCAGGGCATTAAAATACTCCCTTTCTGTAACAGGATGTTAAAATTGCACTATTCTTGCTTCAGTCTAAAACTAGAGAAAGCAAACAATAGGTACAACGTGCCCCTACACTACAAAATGAAGGACAAGACCACCTCTGCCGTACTTGCAAAGCAAGTGATAAGAAATCAGTTTTGCTGAGATCTGCTCAGCAATCATCTTGAGGGTATAAAAAGATTAATTTTAAAGACATTCGAGAGCAGAGTTGCTGCAGAAAGTTCTGGAGTGCTGTAATATACTCTGATCCTATTACAGAGGAGGGAAGAAGGCAAGTAAAAGAAGCATCTAGTCAACTGCTAATGATACCGCTGTGACAGGTCTGCTTCCTCACATGCTGAAGTATAACATTAGAGAAGCACACCAAGGCACACATTGAAGCAGGATTTATTTAAGAGGGGTAACACAGACTTCTCCCAGGAAGGGGGAAGGGGGCCACAGCTGGTATCCTGGTATCCCAAGAAGTACAGGTGTTTTGCCTTTTTATATGTCCTAGGCTTCCTTTGTTCTCCTGCTCTCTTCCCCTTACCTCTCTCCTTCCTGAGTAGTGACTAGGCCCAGGAGATGCTCCATGGGATGGCCAAAAAGGTGAAAAGCAAATGGATGGGGGAAAGGCCCAGGTGGAGTGATTTGGGCAGGAAGAGGGGCGTAATTAACTCCCCGTAGGGAGGGATAATCTCCGGGACAGGTTACCTTAGCAACAGGTTGTAGCAGCCCCCTGATAAGGGCAGAGGAAGGGTTTTGAAGACATTAGCATTTCCATACCTCTCCAACTTCCCAGACCCAAATTGGCCTCCTTGATCCCATCTGACTCAATTTACCTATCTACACTGATTGCCAGTCTAATTTTGGCTTCACTAAAAGAGTTTAACCCTGATCATATGATATAGTAGGACCCAAGACTGATGTGAAAACTGTGCATGAAAAAAGTTGAAAGCAAGAAGCTTCAACCCATGGTTAAAAAAAAAAAAAAGTAAATGACTCCATTGGAAACTAACTTCTCCATGGGACAAGGATATGTTAGTGTCGTCTTTGGTGAGATATGAGTCACTTGAGAAGAAAGTTAAACTGGAAGTGGAAATGAACTTTGCTCAGGAGCTCCTGAGTGTATTATGGAACCTCAAATTGAGAATTAACATGGGATGGACTACTGGCAGAGACTCAATTCATAAGAACTAAAATTAGAGAACTCCAGCAGCATTCTTTCTATAGAAATCATCTGAAAACAGTTGCTCCATATATATTTGTCTAACTTAACAGTTGTTTGTTTTGATAGAACTAGTCATGTGCCAGCCACCATGATGGCTGGAAGGCTAGTGGACATTGTATTATCTAACAATGCATGGAGACACATCCAAAGTTGCCTGAGACTTCATCCCAGTTGCAGAAATGAAATATGCACAGTGCTTGAAAGGATAATGATGGGAAACTATAAAGAATTTGTTTTCTACCTACACTACACACACACACACATTCAACTCATTCAGTATGCCTGCTATATTACCATTTCAGAGCAAAAGATGATACTACAAGAATAAGGATATGTTTGGGGAGCCATAACACTGACCTGTGGAGGATGTGGTGACCTGTAAAACCTTGGTTGTAAAGGAATGAAGTTGGAATGGATTGGTATAGAGAGATTCCTGGGTTTGGGTCCAGTCCCAGGTCTGTTTCTTATTATTACCTTATTGAGCAAATCATTTAACCTCTCAAAGTCATTGTCCACCACCAATATAGCTGGATTATAATCTGGCCCTCCTTTTTCTCATGAGTAGCAGATGTGAAAGTGTTCATAAATTCTATAAATGCTAGTTTTCATTTTTAGGAACTTGATTTAGGATCTATGTGATACAGAAGAGAAAAAAAAAAAGCTGTATCCTGGAGCATGAATACAGATTCTGTTCCCAATTCTGTCTTCTCTAAATGTGAGTGTGTGTGTGTGTGTGTGTGTGTGTGTGTGTGTGTGTGCGTGGCTCAGATTTATTTAGTGTCTGCTATGCTACATCACTGGCACTGTTCTGGAAATTTTTAGCTTATTTATTCTCTACAACAAACTTGAATGACAGGTACTTACCCCTTGGTTTTGCAAATCAGAGAAACAAGGCTAAACAAAATTAAGAAACTTGTTCAAGGTCGAATGGCAAGTCAAAAAATCAAACTCATACTCTTTGTCTACAAAGCTGTTATACTAACTGTTATGCTACACTAACCATGGACAATCTCCATTTCTTTAGGCTTCACAACTCTCCTCCATGAAATGAGGACTTTGAACCACATGGTAATTATTACTATCCTGTCGCATCTCAACATGTACAACCACAAAATAGTTTCCTAATCTCAGGAAACTTTAGATATAAAAAAGCCTAATTCCATTTCTGTATAACTCACAAATGTTGAATTATAGCAATATATTTGGTCTGTTTTTTCATATTCAGCTTCTGATCTGTTATAGAAATGACTTCAATCTGAACAGTGATTTTGTTATTCTATTTGAATTGATCCCACAGGTCTCAGTTTTCAACTTGTTTTCTCCTCTACACTGGTCACATACTCAGTGCATTACTAGCTGTATCGTCTGTCATTGCTTGTTGGAGGTTGGGGAAATGTATCCTACAGAGGGATGTTTTAAGAAGAATACCCTTACTAATTCTAATATGCCCATTGTCCACTGAGATAATCTGAAAACTTTATTGCTTATGTTTGTGCATGGCTCGGCTCACATAGCAGACATCTATGATTTTACCCTATGCTCATCAGTACCAATCATCACTCTCATCTCTGCTTTTAAATACATACAATACAGGACAATAATATTACCAGTTTGCAATTTACCTTTGCAGTTGGCTTGAGAAGTGGGAAAGGGAAAAATCTTCATCTCTACATCTTCACTGATGATATTTGAAGTGGGGACATGGTAAGAGGAAGAACACACTTCTGTTTCCCTTGCAGAAGCAGAGAGGCCACCCTTTGACGGTGAGAGGTCATCCACAAGCATTAGTGGACAGAGGGCATATTGGAATAACGATATCATCAAAGGGACATTCTCCCACCTCCCTGACCATCCCACACTCAATGGCAAATGGTTATGAAAGAAAACATTGAACACCAAGGCCAATGAGGTTGGTAGATTCAGAAAGAGGAGGGAGCTTGTCCTGCATATTTCTGCTATTCTTAGAAAAATAGAGAATCCCTAACAGGTTCTTCAGGGAAAATGTTCTTCTGGCACAACCTAGGGATCCAGTGGGGGATCTGAACCCCCAGGTTTCTCTGGGCCAAAAAGTCCTCAATAGTCTAACTTCAGATCTCCAAGTGTGATGAGAAATTGACCAGTAGTAGGTAATAACTTGAATGTCACCTCCAAATTATTAATTTCTCTCCCTGGTCATCAGCCTCAAGGGTCTTAACACACTTAACAAGTTAACCTGCCACAACTGGTCAATTTCTCATCATCCTTGGAGACCTTAAGTTAGAGACTATCAAGGGCATTTTGGACCAGAAAATTATTTGGCTACAATGCAAGCTTTTAAAGGCACTCTGCCTCTTACAGAAATTTAGTCAATCTGTAACTCCAAGTTGACCCCTTTTCAATCTCCTGAATTTAAAATTAATGCAACATCACTCTTCGCTGCATGATTGAAGATTCTAAACCCTGAAATGTAATCACATGCAAAATGTTAGTAGGGCAAAAGATCAAGGGCATGTATAAGACAATTTGACACATGCTGAGGCCAAGTCAGAAAGGCCAAGGCAGAAAATAAATTGCAACTAGCAAGGGCATGAAGGAGCAGCCAGGCCATTCTTTATAAATACATTAGCAGTGAGAGCTAAGTGTAGATTCCTTAATTGTGGTGGCAGGAAGGGAAATAGAACAAGAGATAACAGCAGAATGGTGGCAATATTTAACATCTCCACCCTCTTGACATATATATCAAATACTTGTGTAGTTTGATTTAGTTTCTTACAAAAACAAAAGCCAAATAATAAATCAATAATCAGAGGCCTAATTCTTTTTTTTTTGGTACAGGGGATTGAACTCAGGGGCACTTGACCACTGAGCCACATCCCCAGCCCTATTTTGTGTTTTATGTAGAGACAGGGTCTCACTGAGTTGCTTAGTGCCTCACTGTTGCTGAGGCTGGCTTTGAACTTGCGATTCTCCTGTCTCAGGCTCCCTAAGTGCTGGGATTACAGGTGTGCACCACTGCACCTGGCTAGAGGCCTAATTCTTATTGTATTTGAAAGAAAAAGAAGAGCTGCCCTAATTAGGAAGTATTTCACCTACTTCTTAGTGAGCATGGCTGGATGACTCAAAGTCACTGCAAACTTCATCCATGCAAAAACAGAATTATTCCATTTTCATCAAGGGGAAAAAAAAATCCTGTTCAAGAATCCCTCTCCCTGTCACTGCTGATGACACCACCATTCATCTTCACAAATCTTGAGGCCTTAAAACGTTTATCTTTGACTCATCTTACTCTCATCTTTAAAGTTTATTTCATTGATCAAAGTTCTTTTATATAAAAGTTTTTTTATATAAAGTTTTTTTTGGTACCTAGGATTGAACTCAGGGGCACTCGACCACTAAGCAACATCCCCAGCCCTATTTTGTGTTTTATGTAGAGACAGGGTCTCACTGAGTTGCTTAGTGCCTCACTGTTGCTGAGGCTGGCTTTGAACTTGCGATTCTCCTGTCTCAGCCTCCCAAAGTGCTGGGATTACAGGCATGCGCCACCGTGCCCGGCTTACATAAAGTTGTTTTTTTTTTTTTTTTTGGTAGCTTCAAAACATCTCTTGAACTATTCCTTTCTCTGTGCACTACTTCCTTTTAATCTTACGGTTCAAATCTTAAACCATCACTGATTTCCTCTCGGGATCCACTCATGTTATACACCACGTTTATTGTTGCAGTTCTTTTCCAAAACCACTGAGATTCCCTCTTTTCCATCTCATCAGCTCTTCGCCTAGTAGTGTAGTTCCACACAGGATGTGAAAATACGATGTGACACCTCTGATCTCTCATTTGTTCTCCAGTCAGTGCCAAATTTCTGAGAATTTTCAGTTCTCTCCCCAGTAAAAAGCATGCTATTTTTTCAGGGACCCACACAGAAACTAACAGTGAATGTGAGCTCTGCTTGGCCCCAGACCCAAGGAGTTTATGCCTCAGGTCTCAATACAGGCATCCGACTTCTGATTCTCATCAGTCACTTGGACACCTTGTGTTCTGGGATGCAAAATAAAAGGAGAGACAGGACAAGAAAACAGCACAGTATGGACACCTTGAGCAGAATTGAGTTTGGGCCTTTTCTTACAGGATAAGTCACATTGGCTTATAGAACCAAAAACCTATGTTCTCAGTAACTTGACACAACAGAAGTTTGTTTTTCTTTCATGCCACAGTTCAATGAGAAATGGTGCTATGGGGGAGCAGTGGGGAGTGTAAGTAAGAGGGGACTCAGGCACTCAGGATGCTTGAGCCTTAAAGTGCCACTACTTTCAATGTGGCTTCTGAGACTGCTAAAAAACAGGGAAAGAGCAGTGAAACGTGTCATCCATAGGAGCTGTATGTGAGCTGGGCCTGGAGTGGTGAATATCACTTCCACTCATATCCAGTTAAGCAGAATTTGGTCAAATGGCCCCAAACTAACTACAAATGACCTAGGAAATGTAGTTCAGCTATAGTGCCCAGGAAGGAGAAGAAAAGCAAACACATTTTTTTTTTTTTTAAATATTTTTTAGTTGTCAATGGACCTTTATTAATTTATTTATTTATATGTGGTGCTGAGAATCAAACCCCGTGCCTCACGCATGCTAGGCAAGCGCTCTACCACTGAGCCACACCCCAGCCCCAAAAGCAAACACATTTTGAGGAAAAGATTTTTCTGCCATCATTCAAGTCTCTATTCTTTTCTGGCTGCCCTTTAATCCATATTTATTTATTCTCAGTTTTAAATCACTCATTCTTATAAGAAAACCAGTCTCTTGGACCATGTTTTTAAAAATCACACCTTACAATATTCCATCTTCTGGATTTTTCCATCTCTGTTTGGTTCTAATTTAGCATCTTGATTTTCCTCAACATCGTGACTGGCCATTCCTACCCTATTTTCACCCTGCCTCACATGCAGAAAACTAGACCCCAGAGGCTGGTGGCTGATTATGGATCCCAAAAGAAAACAATTATCTCTATTAGTTCAACATTTATACTCTACTTACTCACATATAAAATTTAACAGAACAAGCTCTGGAATTAGAACCAACCCAGGTTTAATTCTCATAGGTCCCTGCTATTAGCTATGTGACTCTGCTATGGTAACCACCTCTGTAAGCCTCAGTTTCTTTATCTTTGCGGTGGAGATAATAACATCTATTTTCAGAATTGTTGTTAAGGGCTGAATAAAATCTTTGTTAAGCACATAACAAAAAAGTGGTCACGTTAGCCAATTGAATGAGGTCATTTCAGCATTGTAAAACCTGTAACAAATGCTTACTAACAACAAGGGAAGAAACAGTGGTGTTATTATTTCAGGCAATAACAACAGGCGGAGGAAAAGATGTCCGGAAATTGGATGATGACCTAGGAAGACACTGCTACAAATCACATCTCTAATGTTCTCCCCTTTATAACTGGGTGTTAAAATGGAACTCTCCTAGCTCTTTGTTTTGCAGAGGTCCTAAGTACAAAGTAAGTGACAATTACCTTCACAACCTGAAGAAGGGTATTAGACTACACATGAAGGATGTGCCCAGAGACCATGAAACTAATTAAGCCAGTATTAACCCATTAGCCCACCAGTCACCACTAGATCACATACAGAAATAACAACAAGCCAATGCAGAATTCATTGAGGAAGGGGGAAAGAGGCCACAAAAGACATTTTTGAGGGAGAGAACTTTCTGAGTCATATGTCTCCAGAATTTCTACCCTTATGCAGAAAGGGATTACTTCCCCCAACTTTCAGATATAAAATCAGCCCACCTGGAGAACCCAATGTGTTCTCTAGGGCCTGAGGACTCTGGGTGTGGTTCTCAATCAATTCTACCTGAAGATGAGGAACCCAATGGATAGGAGTGCTCTTATTATGCATATGAGAAATATTTTGAGATTTGCCTAAAGTCTCATCCAAGAGTGCGAAGTCTGAAGCCAGAGGTTGTATTTAAGTGGAAAGAAAGGTGAGGCTGCTTCCTACTCAGTCTTCAGTTAGAGTTTACCTCATCCAATAACAAGCAATCACCATTGGCTTAGCCTGCTCCCTTGACCTCTTGATTTGATCATTGCTCCTGTCCCCAGAATAAGGAATGTGTTAACTATGCAATTCACCTGTAAAGTCAACAACCATCTTTAGTTAACATACTCAATAAATATTTGTTGAATACCAATTATGCACCAAGTACTGTTCTGTTGTACACAAGAAAAAATCTGCTTCATGAAACAAAAAAATACAATTTTAGGTGCTATAGATACTGTAATGGCTTTGTAATGGGTTAGTTTGGCTGGGCTGAACTGCATTTCCCAGAATTTCATTTCTTATGTGCTTCTATTTAAGCTACAATGAGGATTCTTGGGAGATAAGAAGGGTAGAGGGACATAGCAGCTTCTCCATAGCTTCCATTGTTGCTGATCTGCTGAGTTACCCCAGAAGCAGCAGCTAGAACTTCTTTGATCCTCTAGTTTCTTTGATATCTGGACCAGGTGTTTAGCTCCTTGATGAAGGACCTTGGCTTTTTTATGATATGCTTTTCAGCAAGGCCAGAGGCAAAAAAAAAAAAAAAAAGTTTTAGTCCATTGTTATGGGATTCCAGCCACACTTGATCTCCCTATTGTACATCCATCTTCCCATTGTGACTGCCGCCCTGTGGACATCACACTCCAGCAGCAAAAGTAGAGAGAGAAAGGGAAAAAAAGAAGAGATGACAGATAACGAATATATATGGATGGATGGATGAAAAGATAGATAATGAATGTTTCTGCTTAAACCTCAACTGATAAAGGCACCATTAAAAAAAATCAGTGTACATTGGGGTTAGGTTGTTTGAGATAGTGTATTCAGATAAAACTCTCTGAGGAGGCAATATTTGGACAGAATGAGACAGTAAGTGAAGGAAGTAAGTACAAAGATACTGGGTCAAGAATAAGATTTGGCATATTGGAGAAACAAAAAGGTGGATATGGCTGGATCAGAAAAGGAAACACTCTGGCCATTGGCTCTCCAAATGGGGCAAGTCAAAATGGAAACAAGAAGTCTTGGCAGAGGATTGGACTATGTGCTAGTGGAGGAAGTAGGAAGAAGAATCCAGATTCAACACATATTTTGATGAGAATTGTTTATGGAATGGATATGGAGGTGAGGAAAAAGAGAAGTCAAGAATAAGACTAGAATTCCTGTCCTCAAGGAAAGAGTTTCCTGGCCTTCATTTTCAGGCTAAAGCTTAGGACAGGCCCTACCAACCAGAAGAGCAAGGCTCTGCATTACACTGAGCCGGATTAGTTCTGTACACAGCCCATCCTCATGGGGTCCGCCATACTCCCTCAGCTCATTTGAATAACTCTTTCATCGTCACTCAACTGTGAGCTCCATAGGGCAGGGATTATTCTTACTCAGCTGTCTTTACCTCAGTCCACTTAGAGCAGTGATTTGTGGAGAATAGGGTTTAATGATATTTTATTGTTTGTGTTGATTTGACTTGAAAAAGATTGGAAGCATAGAAGCCATCATAAGCTTCCCTAATTCCTTCAAATCATATCACCAAGTAGCTTTATGATTTTCCATTTTGGAAAGCTAATGTGTAGATTTGTTTGTATATGCAGATTTTTTTTGGCAAATTTTAAGGATTTAAGACTATACCAGTAATCAAAATTACAAGAAAGGAAATCCCTTCACTCCTGCCATTTACTACACAAAAGAATTAAAATTCATTTTTACAAAGTACATTCATATTTTGGCCAGATTTTTAGACAACTAAACTTGTAATTGAGTCAACCAAAGCCAATTCAATATCTTACACATGTTGGATACTAATTAATAAAGTTAATTAAAGCAATTTGAAATCTCCCTTTTCTGATTTCATTAGCACTATTTTTTTCAACTAATAAAGAACCTTTCTTAAGTATTATGAATTGTTATGGAAATCACAAATTGCAGAGGCATTTATGGAGGAGAAATAATTTATTCATTAATTACTAAAATTCACTGACCATAAATTTGTCACTGAAATAAAACTGTGGCACTTATGCCCAGATGCACTCATAAATAACTAAATAATTAAACTCACAGCCAAAGAACAAAAGCTGCTCAATGGGCACAATGAAATCCAAATAAGTATCCCACAGGACAAAAATAGAACATGTAATAAAAATTATGCTAATCTGCATGTGACCCTGTCAAAGCTTTTATTCGAGCAGTTTCCAGAAATTTCACTTTGTTTTCCAAAATTTAGCTCCTGTTCAGAGTCCCTTAATAGTCACAAAGTATTAGAAGCACTCCAAGGCAGATAGTGCCCCTAGCAACACAGTATCACTGTGGCAATGAAGACCGGTCTTCTTCTAGCTTTCCCAGCCTGGGCCCTAGCTCTCCAGTGGGTATGAAGCCAAAGGAAAGAAAGACAAGGAGAGTAAAACCAGCAAAGACCAAACACCTGCAGTTCACGAATTGCTGCACTCAGCACCTGACTTAAATATATCCACTTATTTAACTTCCAGGCTACATTTTTCTCCATCCTCAAGTAACACAGTTTTTATGTTCAAGGTTTAATCAGATTGCTCAGTCACCCAAGACCAGAAATTGTATATTCCACTTTTCCTGACTCTAAAACCTATATTTTTGTCCACATGAGGCTGGCCTTAAGATAGGACTCCAAGTCTCTGGTTTGTGCCCATCCTTTGAAGCATCCTATACAGGATCCCTAATGAAGTCAAACAGCTCTGTGTTGAGTCTGCTCTGGATACATCAGCCTGCTCACAAGCTAGCAACTCCCTGTTTTGCCCATCAAGTTATTTTGCTCAGCAACTTCTTCCAGTCTTTGGTAAGCAAATCAATGTATTGAAAGCAACCTGTAGATGTCTGCTCTATCAGAAGCTTGCTGATTATAAAAGCTTGCACACACTTACTGTGTTCTTTACAATGTTGTATGACGAGATGAGGAAAGTGACAAGGAAAATCAGTGGAGGAGCCCTTGAATGACAAGTCAGATAGCAGAAAAGTGAGTAAATACCGTAATGGCTAACTATACTGCCTTTTCCTGTTCCACCAGTGCTTTTAAAGAAATTATAACTGGTGATGTGTCCATAGAACTTCTATTTCTTCTCTGTGCCCTCTCAGTTACTAAGTCACTTGGCCAACACCTTTACCTTGCAGAGTCCTTATCTCCTCATTTGCAAAATTGTGTCCATTAAGCCAACTTCACATAGTTACTAGGTGCTCAAAGAAGAGTATGTGCACCTGAAAAGAGACCAACAGGGTAAAAGTAGGTATGAGATATGTTTTATCATCTAAGTAGCTTTTTTAACTATATTTTTTAGTTGTAGATGGACATAATACCTTTATTTTATTTATTTTTATGTGGTGCTGAGAATCAAACTCAGTGCCTCAGCCGGGTGCAGCGGCACAAGCCTGTAATCCCAGCACTTAGGGAGGCTGAGGCAGGAGAATCACGAGTTCAAAGCCAGCCTCAGCAACAGCGAGGTGCTAAGCAACTCAGTGAGACCCTGTCTCTACACAAAACACAAAATAGGGCTGGGGATGTGGCTCAGTGGTCGAGTGCCCCTGAGTTCAATCTCCAGTACCAAAAACAAAACAAAACAAAACAAAAACCCCTTGCCTCATGCATGCTAGGTGAGCACTCTACCACTGAGCCACAACCCCAGCCCCTAAGTAGCTTTTTAAATGTGAATTTGAACTTAAAAGGATAGTGCATGTCTCAGTTGCAAGTCCTCCCACTCCCTACTGTGGTGTTATAAGCAGCTCCATGCATTGATACCATTTGGGGGCAGGGGGGCCTGAGGCATTTAAATTTGTATATCATATGTTTCAACATCTTCTGGAACTGTAAGAAATTTTAGGGATATTGTCAATATTGTGCATTTCCTTGAGGACAAGAATTATGTCAATATGCTATGTCATGATAGTGTTCAACAGAATGCTACACAGATATCAAACTCTAGATAGATGTTAGAAATTAAATCATAGTGATGGTGTCTTGATGGAAGTTGTGGCATTTTATAGAGAATTCACCCTCTGACACCTGATTAAACTTCAAAACACTGATGTCCTGGGTCCAACACACTAACTAGTCATCTTTTGGCTTTCCAGAGAACATTCGGATTCTTTTCAAAAAAGAATCGTAATGCTTGACTTGAATCGAAAACTTGCATTTGTATTCTACAGCAATGGTTCAGGTCATGGACATTTTACAAGGAAATCAAATAAGTAAATCAATAGTACAGAAACTATTTACCCCTGGGCCCATCAGCTACCCTGTGGTTCATTATAGTACTTAATAGTGCCATGATTAAAGTTCTTCTCTTGTGATTTCAAGGAATAAACAGTATTTTGAATGTATGAAAAGTTATTATATATTCATCTAAGCAACTTGCAAAGAATCTTTATGCACCACTGAATATTGGGTATTGTATGGCTCTAGGGGTGCTCAGTCAGAATCTAAAGCATGAATTACAGGTCAGCCACAGGAGAGGGAAAACAAAAATAGCTATTTTGGTCTCACTATTCCAAATGTTCTCTTATAGTCTAGGCGCCTTTATCTCTATTAACAAAAGGATAAAATGCATGTAAGAAAATTGCATGTTCTAGACTTATTGTCATTAGTTTATAGAAATGAGAAAAAAAAACCCACAAGTTAACATCCATTCCACATCCTTATCCATAATTGGAAGGTTTTCTACAGGGATTTAAATAACCTTTTACTGAAGCTTTCATATTGTTCCTTTATATTAACATCATTTCACAGTACTCTATGAGCTAGGCTACAATAACAAGAGTATTAGATAATAGTCTTTATGTTGCAAATAAAAAAGGAAACAATGATCAGCCCCAAATCCCAATCTGGCTCTAGAAACTGGCTGCCATCCCCTGGGTGTCTCCCTTCAGTTTCCCATCATACTCTTGAGCCATGCATGACCAGGGGAGGAGAGTGGCTCCATCAGATGTAACTGATGCTCAATAAAGACATAAGTAGGAGAGGATAAATTTCAGCCAGGAGAGTTTCAGTGGCACATCTCTGAAATAAGTTATTAAATCATCCACTGTTTTTGTTTTTACTCTATAAAGTAGTGATCTTCAATATGTAAACCATGCATATCCTGGAGATTTGGAGTTAATGCAAGGAGAGATACAAGAATCCATATTTTCAAAACACATGTCCTAAAATACTATCAATTATTAAAAAAAAGTCTTAAACATATAGCTGTGACTGTTTTTAACCTATACAATTTATATATATGGCTCTGATTTAAGAAATACCAATTATTTAAAGTACTATTAAATGTATTATGGTCTTATAATTATGCATTGCCTCTATTATTATATGATGAAAGTACGAATACTATTACGTGGAAGAACATTGGAAAATAAATGAAGTTTTGTGCATTCAAAACATTGGGAACCACTATCCTAAATGGTATATGCTCAAGCTTCTGTTACGAAACATAATTAGAAACATGGAAGCCAGTTTGTTCTTTAGTACGAAATCTTGAGGCACTTTCATTCACTCATACCACTCTGACATCCATTACATTATTACATTATGATATCCATTCATACCTTCATATGTCAACTGTTTTAAGGTTTTATTTCCAAAGCAATATGTAGCAAATTCTTTTTATGATCTCTTTTTAGTACACATATGGTGTTATAATTTTTTAACTTTTTAAATTGGAAGTCCCCTTTTTCCCCCACTATTTAGTTTAGAGACACTTGATCGGGAATTTCAGCTTTTAAGTTTCTCCCATTTATTCTAAATTTACTTTTAGAGTGATCAGTGTCTCCTCCACTGATTTGTCTGCATCACAGTGGGTAACTAGTCACTGTGTTTATTTTTACCACTTTCAAACAATTAAGAACATTGATTGTTACTTATTGTAGAAATAGTATTATAACCAGTGACTTACACCTTAGTTTCACAACTGGCTCCCAACCAGGTAAGTATGATTGATTGTTCTGTGGCGTCTTATTTCCCAGAGTTTATTGAAGTAATCCCCAAACTTACAGGCATGATGCTGATTTCGATATAGACTTCCTACTGGCCAAACTCTGAACTCAAAACTTGCAGCCCTACAATAGGAAATCCAGGGAAAGGGTAATTATGGTTATAGGGATTGTACTGGTCTTTTTCTATTTTTGGAGAGTCTATGATAGACAAAAAGTTTAGAAGGCAATAAATTATAACTATATTAGCCTAGAAGGGAAAAAAACTGAGGCTGATTGTGGGATTAGGCAAAAGGCTACCTAAAAGTGCCATGGTCTTAGCGATGATGCATAATTAACACCATTGAAATGAGGTCTGTGTAAGATCATTTTTATTATAATAATTATCATTTTATAATGAAATGTGTAATGAAACCAAAGCCTAAAATATCACATTTTCATTGGGCTTAATAAGACTTAAAGCCATATTTCAAATGCATCTCTCTCTCTCTCTCTCTCTCTCAAACGCACACACACATATACACACACACACATGCACACACACAATGGTATAAACCCTTTTAAATGTCTTATTCACTTAGCACTTTGCTTGATTAACTGACCTTTATAACCAAGGAAATGGTCCTGGAATTCACATACACACAAATGAAAGGGAGAAGTCTTGAAAGAAAAGAACTTGTTTGCTCAAGTAAGTGTTGCCTCAGAGTAATTATCAAGATCACCTGGGATTTTTTTAATGCAACTTCTCAACTCCTATGATAAAGTTCCATTCATTCTTAGGTACAGCCTAGGATCTATACTTTTTAATTCATGAGATAACTCAAATAACCAGCCATGTTTGGATTCCTGAGCTTCTGTTCTTCAAATACTGCCCCACATAATCTAATCACCCTCAATATTTTCTTAAACACACCCAACAGTGTCAACAATGTCAGCCACAATCCCAGACTTGCCTGCTTGCTAAAACCCAGCCAAGGATCAACCATACCACCTCTCCCTTGTATGCTAACCATCATAGAAACAGAACATGCTTGGGTTAACCCTAGGCCATAGTTAATTGGCACTTACTGTGTATTTGGATTGTTTATAATTATCTCTGTTCTGATGATCACTACCTGATGCAGGCTAGTTAAATATTTTTTAATATTAACACTGGGCCATTTTGAATGTAGACTTGCTATCCTGAAGCAATCTAGTCAGATTCAAAGAAACAAGTGATAAGACTGAAGACAGCACCAGCCTTTGTAATACTCCCATGACCAAGAGTGTCCCCACAGTGACCATGCAGCAATGCCAGGAATGAGAGAGGGCTTGGGAACATCCTAGCAGACTAAGGATCCTTAGCCAGGAATTTACCTTTGCTTGACAGACATGTTTTCCAGGTGAGTCATTTTAATTCAAAGTGATATGTGTTTTTTTGTTTTTGTTTTTGTTTTAAAGACTGGTAGCCAAAATATAAACTTTTGTTCAGACTTTAGCTGAGGGGCCCAGTCCTTTTAGACATTTAGATCAAATCAGCATTCTCACAATGATTTCTGTATCTTCTTGAGCTACTCTGCTTGTTTCCAGAGTTGCTGTAAGAACTTGAGTCTCAAGCATTGCATGAAATTTAATAGAATTTATCAAAATGGTATGATCACAAGTAGAGTGTTACCGTGGAATAAGACTTTGCCCAGCTACCTGTCCACTCTCTCCATTGTTACTCCTGTCCTTGCTCTTACACTCCCACTCTGAAACCTCAAGGCCAAACAGTAACAAAGTCTGGCTGTCCAAGGGGATGGAGTAGTGGTTAACAACATAAGCTCCAGAGTCAGGCTGCCTGTGTTCAAATCCCATTCTGGTTAGCACTATGGCTTTAGACAAGAATGCCATTAAGAATATCATTTGTTAAATGGGAATGATAATTATGGTGTCTTCTCCATGGGTTTTGGGGAAAATGATATGAGATTATGAATTAAAGCACACAAAGAACAGAATTTGGAACATTACAAGTGCTTATAGATCTCACTCAGGGCACTTAATATTTGATGATCCACTAAGAGCTGTGAAATGGTGGCATGGATCTTATCCCTGCCTCAGAAAGGGGATAAGAAAGGGAATCCAGTGAGTATTTACTATGACTAATATTTAAATAACACAGCAAAATCAAATAACCAGTGATGTCAAGTAATTTGTAGCCCATTTAGTAGAATACTACAATCACATGAAGCAGAGAATCTGAGAAGTAATATATAAGGCAATACAATTAATGAAATGGAAAATAGAAGTTAAGCAAAGACATGTTTAGAGTTGGGTATTGGTATTCAGGTAAAGCATTTTGGAAAAGACATTTTTAATTCAATGTTAAAAAATGAGAAGTAGTTGATTGGTGGTAAGAAAGAGGGATATTTCAAATAAAGGATTTTGTTAGGAAATACATATTGATTGATGTGGCTGAAAGCAGCAGGTCCGTGCAAAACCCTGGCTATAGTGAGATGAGGCCAGGCAAATGGGGACTAGTGAAGCCCAATGGGATGGTCCAATGAGTGTTATGAACATTTGCAGCTACCAGCTCCCAAGAGAGAGGAGGAGAGGAGCTGGAGAGGGAGGCCTTGGTGGAGCAGCAGGCAGTGCCCTGTGGGCCTCTGAGTTCTGGGGGATGAATGCAAACAGAACAAGTGAATCAATAATGTTCCTAAAATAATTTCATGATTTAATATTTAATCTAATCAAAGATTTATATCATTTCACAAAATTGGAATCGGACACAGAGAAATGTTTCCATAATGTCATGTTTCCAGTGATGGCGTGGGCCATGTGCACAGACACGGGAGGTTTTCTGTGTGTTGTGTGGGGAACTATGGATATCTGCAAGCAAAAAACAAACAAACAAGGACTGGTTAAAGGCAATGAAATCTGCAGTCAAATCCTAGCTTTGCCAGTTGCCAACTGGATGCCTTTGGGTAAGATACTTAACCTCTCTGAGCTTCAACATCCTTTTGGGTAAAACCCGGATAACACCCAACGTGCAGAGTTTGTTGTAGGTACTAAAAGTAACATGTAAAGCACAGTGCCTTGCACATAGTAAGCAGTCAATAAATGGTAGACATTATTGTGGCATGCAACAAGGGCCTCAGAACCCAAACAACATGAAGAATGTAACCTAGAGTTGAAAGTACTCAAAGATCCTGGAAATTAGTGCTCTATCTGATGTGCATGTAGTAAAGATGTTCTCCCACTCTGTGGGCTCTCTCTTCACGTTATTGATTGTTTCCTTTGCTGAGAAGAAGCTTTTTAGTTTGAATATATCCCATTTATTAATTTTTTATTTTATTTCGTACAGTTTAGGAGTCTTGTTAAGGAAGTCAGGACCTAATCCTACATAATGAAGATTTGGGCCTACTTTTTCTTCTATTGGGCATGGGGTCTCTGGTCTAATTCCTAGGTCCTTGATCCACTTTGAGTTGAGTTTCGTGCATGGTGAGAGAGATAGTGGTTTAATTTCATTTTGCTGCATATGGATTTCCAGTTTTCCCAGCACCATTTGTTGAAGAGACTATATTTTTGCTAATGTATGTTTTCAGCGCCTTTGTCTAGTATGAGATAACTGTATTTATGTGGGTTTGTCTCTGTGTCTTCTATTCTGTACCATCAATAAACTTTAACACCAAAAAAATAAATAAATCAATAAAGGGCTAAGGAACTGAACAGACACTTCTAAGAAGAAGATATACAATTGATCAACAAATATATGAAAAAATGTTCAACTTCTATAGTAATTAGAGAAATTCAAATCAAAACTACTCTAAGATTTCATCTCATACAAGTCAGAGTGGTAGATATCAAGAATACAAGCAATAGTAAATGTTGGCAAGGATGTGGGGATAAAGGCACACTCCTACATTGCTGGTGGCACTGAAAACTGGTTCAACCAACTATGGAAAGCAGAATGGAGATTCCTTAGAAAATTTGGGCTGGAATCACCATTTGACCCAGCTATCCCACTCCTCAGTCTATATATACCCAATGGACTTAAAATCAGCACACTATTGTGAGGTAACCACATCAATGTTCAGAGCAGCCCAATTCACAACAGTTAAACTGTGGAACCAAGCTAGATGCCCTTCAACAGATGGATGGATAAAGAAACTGTGGTATATGTACACAATGGAATATTCCTCAGCATAAAAGAGAATAAAATTATGGCATTTGCAGGTAAATGAATGGAGTTGAAGAATATCATGCTAAGCAAAGTAAGCCAATCCCCAAAAACCAAATGCCGAATGTTCTCTCTGATAAGTGAATGCTGATCCATAATGGGGGATGGGGCACGTGGGAAGAATGGAGGAACTTTGATTGGGCAAAGGGGAGGGAGGGAAGAGGGAGTATGGGCCAGGAAAAATGGTGGAATGTGATAAACATCATGACCCTAGGTACATGTATGACTGCACATATGGTGCAACTCTGCCTCATGTACAACCAGAGAAATGAAAAGTTGTGCTCCATTTGTGTACAATGAATTGAAATGCATTCTGCTGTCATGCATAATTAATTAGAACAAATAAAAATAAAGAAATAAGATCCTACCAGAAGCCTCATATTTTACTTTAAATTTTAATTTTTTTAAAAAATGTATTTGTATTGGAACTTTTCATTATTTACTCATGTGAAATACACAAGCACTGCAGGGGTTGTGTTTGCCTGCCCCCTGCTGGTACGACAGGCCCATTTCAGGTATGAGGGTTGCACAAAGCCAATGAACATCTCATTTGATAGACTAGAATCCCCAGGGCCTGGAGAGGTGAAGTGAATTCCCCCAAGTCCATGTTTAAGGAGCAGTTGTTGGAATCTAGGTCTCAGTATGCCTCTTCATGTCCCCCGCCCTCCAAACTGAAACTAGAAGGAAAGGTAAATTTAAGCAGGATATTTAGTGGATACTAAAAGTACTGGCCTCCTTCACTTCACCTCTTTTCATAAGGGCTATTTTCCTTTTATAACAGAGGGCTGTCTATGGCTGGTCCTCCTGCCACTTGGCTGAGCCAGGCAGAAGTGGTTGTTGAAAGCCTGTGATGCTTATCATCAGAAAGAGCTGAGCTCAACAGGGAAAATGGAGCCAAGCTGATACATATTAAGAAAATCTTGATATAGGGGTCACCATTTTTTTTCTCAGGAAACTGGCCTGGATGGGACAGAAGGGATAATGGCCCTCTCCTTGGGGTAGTGCTGGGCTGGGGATGGTTTGCAGCTAGATGAACTAATTTGAACCAGCTATGTCTCTTACTTGCTCTGTGGTTTTTAACTAATCATCAAAGACTAGATTTTATCATCTATAAAAGCCTCGTTTGAGAATCCATAATTGGCAAAAGAAACTATATTTGAGTGCCTAAGGGCAAAATTTTTGCTGTACTTTGGATTTTAAATGTATCTCTAAAGGCCAATGCACTAAGGGCATGGTCCCTGGGGCAACACTATTGGAAGAGAAGGGAAATCTTAAGAGGTGGGCCCTGGGGGCAGTCATTAGGTTACTGGAAGTGTGCCCTTGAAAGGTGAGTGGGGCCCCAGCCCCCTCCTCACTTTCTTTTGCTTCCTGGACACAAGGTAAGCAGCTTATTATCAGACACCCTCACTAGAGGTCAAAAAGCAATGGGTCCACCTGATCATGAAGTGGAAGCTCTCAAACCATAAGCTAAGATAAACCTTTTCTCTTGTAAGTTAATTTTCTCCCTTATTCTATTATAGTGACAAAAGGTAACACATATGTAACCAATTCATATAAATGCAAGTTGCTATCATTTTCACCTTGCACTAGAAGGTAGATATAAAATCCACAATTTTAGAAATGTTTATAACTTATTATGGTTCTATTGTGAGCAAGGCTTTTAACCCCTCTGTGCCTCCCTTTACTCATCTGAAAAGTAAAATACTCACTATACAGGTTAATAATGAAAGTTCAGGGCACAATGCCTAGATGTTCAATACATAAGTTAAATCTAAAATAAAAACAACCTACCCTCAATTTTCCTGTGATTGTTTATCTTAAAACTATAAATTTCAAACTGAAATTTTAGCTGGAGGCTTTGTTAGCTGACAAGATTGAAACCAAAGTCAAAGACAGCTCCATATATTTATAGGTGGATGAATTACCCTTGGTAACACTGGACCCATTAATATGACAGAGTAACATGGCTACCTTTAGTCAAAGATCTGCCTTTTCTTTTGAAAATTAGGGAAGAGGATATGCTGATCTGAGGGGATTTCATACTGAGTCCTGTGGAACAATAAGATTTTGGAGGATTCTTGGGACTCTGGAAGAGAAAAATAGTGATACCAGGGGGGCGATAATTAGGCAGTCTTCTGAGCCTCCACCTATGACTCAATACAAACAGCCACATTACTGTATTTCTGTTTGAGGTGAGGGGAGTTTCTGCTCTGATTGTTTTTAAAACTATGACTGAGCTAAGATGGTGGTCCTCGTGATGCCTAGTAACACGACTCATTATGATTAGTTCTTACCTATTCCAGACTGGCAACATGAACACCAACCAATTCTCTTTACCAGTGAAAAGTGGTGATCACAAAGAGGCTGAGGAATAACATGGACAGAACATAATGGTCACTAGGAGTAAGGGAACCAGGGGGTACAAGGTAGGAGAAATTCTCATCAAAGGCTATGAAGTTCAGATAAGAGGATAAGCTTTATGATATATTGCATAGAACAATGACAACAATAATGCACAATATATTTGAAAATTGCTAAAAGGTAGATTTTAACTGTTTTCACCAAACAAAAAAAATGATAAGTCTATGGAGTGATATACTTGTAATTAGCCTGACTTCATCATTCCACATTGCAAACATACATCAACATTCCACGTTGGGCTTCATTAACATATACAGTTATTGTCTATTAAGAATAAACATTTTTTTAAAATAAAGTAAGTAGCATAGATTGAATGCTTTATGCCAACCAGTGTTCTATACCAAGATTTAATTCAATGAGTGCTCCTAAACATTGAATGATCTGTAGATTGCTATGATCCTCATTTTATAGAGGAAGGAACAGATATAGAGGGATTAATTTGCCCAGGAAGTGAGAAGTGAAGTCTGGTAAAAATGAAAGTTTGGTACCAAAACTTATACTCTTAACCTCTCTGCTAGATTGCTTCTCATCAACAAAGCAGATCATGCAAATAACCATAACTGTGAGGAAAATCAGTCAGCTCCAACATTGTCAGAGTGCCATGATGGTATTCAAGGTTTGGATATGAGGTGTTCCCCAGAAAAGCTCCTGGGTTAATACAGGAATGTTCAGAACTAAAATGACAGATTATGGGAGCTGGAACCTAATCAGTGGACTAATCCATTTGATGGACTCATAATTTGAGAGTGTAAGACCAACGACCAGATGGAAGTGAAACAGGACCAACGCAGGCTTTTATTCCAAGAAAGTACGCTCCCGGACCAATTTCCCACCCAATCGCCAGGCTCAAATAGGTCGGGAAAATGGCGCTGTGCCTCGTGTTACAGAGGGTTATATGGCCTTTTCCCCATCCGGAAGAGGCAGGCCTGGGGCCAGGAAGAGGTGTTGACTTAGAGTCCAGTGTCTTCTGAGATTGGTTTCGGTGCAGCTGGTGCTGTCAGATCCCTTCCAGTATGAGCCGAGAGCATCACTGGGGGCCGCCATCTTG
>CM053404.1:83822846-83843335 GCA_028644305.1 Xerus rutilus
ACCTGTTTGCACTGACCAATCGTCCTGCGACAGCTCCTTCCTTTCCCCTCCCCTCCTGAGCATATATATATACCATTGTTCTTAAATAAAATTCGGAGGTTTGATCAGAATCCTGTCTTGCCTCCGTTCTTTCGCGCCCCTTGTTTGTTTCATTCTCTTAGGTGGTTCCCGCGTGTCCCCGTTGTTGCCCCGCGGGTCGGGGCATGAAACCTTCAGTTGAAGAACACTTCTCTAAATTTCCAAGCAAGAATACCCTAACTGCAGAAGAGGCAGCAGCTATGTCCCTAAAGTAAAGTAAGCCACTGAAGGAAAGAGATTCTTCAGGAGTCTGCATACTTTATAAATGGGATTTACTTATTTTTAAGATTTCAATATTAAAATGACTACTGTTACAGGTCATTGGTCTGCTGCAAAGCTGAGGAATTGAGGAGGCCCCTTCTTTACCATGATTCTTGTGAAAGATTTCAGATATGTCACCTGGAGTAACAAACATGAGTTTATTAGAAGGGACAGGATAAGGGAAAAGTAGATACGTTCAAGGGAGAGTCGTATTCCCAGAGAGGAGAAAGATGGTGCAGTCTCCTGCCCTCCAGGATTATTGGGGGTCCCAGGGAAGTTTCCAGAGTCCTGCCCAAGTCCACCTTTTGATTGACAGCATAGGAATTACATGAGTGCTTCAAAGAGACAACAGTATGGTGCTCAGAGAGTTAGAGGTTTTTAGGAAACTGAAGCCCCTATTTTGCCTCAATTTCCTGCAACTTTAATTGATTTATTAACCTTTGAATAGCCCTCGGCAAGCTTTTTTGGAGGGTCTTGTTGTGGTTGCCAGGCTGACTGTGGGTTGGTAATTTCAGTGGTAAGGGAGAGTGCCGCCACCTGGTAGTGTTTGACATGATCTTGAAACAATAGTTTTTCTTAAGGGGTGTAATTATGGCTGGGGAGGTTTTGATATTACAAGACTCTGTCTTCCAGGTGCTTGTCTGCTAGATAAGCCTCCCTGTGGCTTTCAGTCCTTCATTGTCCTTTCCCTGCTCATCCATTCAGGCTGACCAGCTACCTAACAATGACTAACTTACTAGTGAAATACCTCACCCCACCTACCCTACATCCACCGCCACTGCCTTCCAGAAAAATCACCATCCTGGAGCTATGGTGTTTATACCATGGTTCCATGGCCACCACTGGTGAAATACAACTGTATAAGATGAGAAATCTGTCTGCCATGGCACATTGGCAATGTTTGAAACCTGGGTTAATATTCCAAACAAATCCTGTGCTCTTTAACTGCTTTTCCATTGAGGGAAAAGCCCCTCAATGACCTCACATTAGGACAAGAATAGCTTCCTATTCTGGCACAGGTGAATGCCCATGGAGTTAATGAAGCATAAGGTTGAGGCCCCCTTCTTAGATAGCAATTCAACCCAGTCATAAGATTTTCTTCCCCCCAGTATGGGGATTGAACCCATGGGTGCTTGTACCACCAAAGATACATTTCCAGCCCTTTTTATTTTTATTTTGGAGACAACGTCTCGCTAAGTTGCCCAGGCTGACCTCAACATACATTCCTCCTGCCTCAGCCTCTCAAGTTGCTGGGATTACAGGCATGCACTACCACACCCAGTCAAAAGTATAACAATATGCAAAAGAAAAATACTCTAGTGATAGTCAGCTAAGACCTCTATCTCTTGCCATACCTGTTTTCCCTCTATTATATCTCCCTTTCTGTCATAAAGCAGTGGACCAGCCATGAATATTTTGGGGACCTGGATAAGGAAAAGTTGATTTAAGGATATGCTGCTTATGTGAGATAGAGTCCTGTGGCTTTGCAGTGACTTCTGTGTGATGTTAGCTATCTTAGAACAGGAATGGCTTCAGGAAATGCCTGCCCTCCCCTATGCTGCCCCACTCTGCAACATCATCATGTGAAAACATGAGGGCAGATAAATGTGGCACCCAGCTTTAGAAATCTTTGGCAGTAGAAAAAACTAAAAATAAAAAACAAGGCTTGAAGGAAACAAAATCAGAAGCTAGTTAATGGAAAATTCTTTCAAATCTTTCAGCTCATAAATTAAGGAAATTTCTGTGGAGATTTTCCAACTCCCAGATTCTTAGAAATTAATGTGGCATAACCACAAAATGTGGAGCTAAAAGAAAGGCATAAACTGTCAATATTTTGTTCAACCATGCTAAAGACAAAATTACTATGTTTAAAAATGTATTACACCATCAAGAAGCAATCAAGGAATATGTAGCCAAACTGTAGGAAAAAAAAAACATTTTATGGATGTGTCAGGCAGTTAATGAATAAAAATGTCCTTATTGGACTTTCATTCTTTGCATGATTTGTCAGCATTTTAAAATTCGTAATTTGGGGGGACTTTCTGATTTTAAATATTCACTTTTGTAAGTTCATATACTTTCTTTAAAAGGGTGATAGATTTCCTAAGCTCCAGCTTCTTTCAATCTGCATCTGCCCCTGCCTGTCTGCATCTTAAACCCCATGTCCCCAGAGCGTGTACATACCCTTCCCTCCACCTAGCACATTCTTCCCTAGAAATTTTCAGTTTCACTCCTTCATTTCATGCAGGTGTCTGCTCAGACGTCACCAAACTCAAGAATCATTGCAAGAAATTCCAATCTGGAATAGAGTCCTCCCTGTTCCCTTCCACTCTATCTCTTTATACATTTCACTTCACAGCACCTACTGACATAGGTGTGGGTTTTCCTCACTATAATATATACTCTATAGGAGGAGCAGCTTCATCTTTTATCTGCATTGTTGAGATCAAGGCCTGGCACTCAACACTGTGGGCACTCAACAAATATTTCATGGTTGAATTGAAGTAGGAGAGATGAGGCTGGACATCAGAGGAACTTTCAGGAAGCAGGTTTATTTAAGTTGCAGCAGTCCAGAGGGGCAAATGCCTAAAAGTCTCTGGACCCTGGGTCTGCAAATTCTTGTAGATTTGCATTCAGTGAGGTGGTTACATTACAGTGGGTGGGTACATAACAGTTACTCCTCGTCCCATATGCTGAGGCTAGACACAAGTTTCACAAGTTTTTACCAAGAAAACAGAGATAGTATCTTTCATACAGCAACAAGTGTGATTGCAGACCTAGCTTGTACAAGAAAGAGGAAGCTACAAACCACAATGAGAGCTCTCTGCAAAATTCCTGCTGACATCCTTTGTAAAATCTTGTTGACAAGAAGCTTAATTATGGTTGGAGGGTCCCTGGAGAAGCTTAATTATGGTGTCTTTTGGGGGCTACTTCAGAATAAACAAAAATATGTGTGATTATACAGTAGTCCCTCATTTTCTATTTCCAGTAGTTTCAGTTACCCATAATCAACAATGGTTCAAAAATATTAAATGGAGAATCTGATCTACCATACCTTTTAAGTACCATAACTTTTAAATTGTTCTGACATAATGAAATCTCATGGTGTCCTACTCTATCCCACTGGGATGTGAATCATCCTTTTGTTCAGCACATCCACACTGTATATGCTACCTGCCTGTTAGTCACTTGGTAGCCATCTTGGTAATCAAATCAGCTATCAGGGTTTATTTACCTTATATACCCTATATATAGGGTAGGTTCCAAATGGAACCTACCCTATATATAGGGTACATTTGTGGCTTCAGACATCCACTGGGGGTTTGGGAACATAGTGCCCATGGATAAGGGGTCTACTGGGGCGCCTGTTGGGAACTCTCTGGAATCAATTAGTCCCGTGGACTCTAAGCCTTTGCCCACTGATTCCACCGCGTTTTTTTCATTTCAACCAGAATTAATTCCAACGATCTACTTTTATCTTTCCCAGAGAAGCTCTAGGCTACAAAAATAAATAAATTAAATTTTATTTGAAAAATTGGCAGTTTTCAAAAGTCAAGAACAGTAAGTCCTGGCAAATGCTTGCCTTTCCCACTGAGAGTGCCTGAAAGAAATGACTGCAGCAAAATGCCACCCGCAAAGGGTAGTGGGCTCATTAGCAGGGGTAATATTGAGATTTCTGAAACATAACGGCTTCTATCAAAGCTGGCAGCTCGCTTTGAGAAAATCACAGACGCTGGGGGCCACTGCTTAGTGAGCCAAAGCATGCCTCAGTCCACTCCCGCACAGAAAAAGCACCCTATGGTTGACAGTAAGCGCCTCAGAAAGGGAATGCAGCTTCTCCACGTGGCAATAGGCCAGACTGGCTCCTTTCAAAGCAATGATCATTTAAATGCCCTGTTAATTGTTCAGCCAATGTCTTGCAGGACTTGGCGCTAGGGTGTCTCCAGAATCCTAATATTGGACTGACGGGCGATGCAGAAGCTGAGCAAAAAGTTTAAAAACAAGCAAGGTGAAGGGGGCCAGGGAGAGCCCGCGGATTTTCCTCCATCTGTGCTAACACTGCCACCTAGTGTTCGGAACACATAAAAGAACCTGCAAAGTGAAAGCTCGCCAAAAAATACAGATTTAAGACAAGCTGTGGCATGTAGTGCTATTTATTGGTGATTTTCTAACTACTGTGTCAATCTTGTTTCATCTCAAAAACTGAAATTACATTTTTAGAAAACAGCTTATTTATTGTTTCTACCCAAACTCAGTGTTCACCATTCAGCTGAGAGTTAGCATACATTGTTTTGTTTGCTAATCAGGTATGTCTAAGAGATTTACCTGAATTCCCTCAGGTGGTTATCATGAGACGTTCATAAGAGGCATGCTACCAGTGGTCCTCGTTTACTTTGGCTTTGCAAATAAGAAAAATGCGGCACTAAGAGGGAAAGTCTGTGGAGATTACACATGGAGGAAGCAACCAAGCCCCACACCATCTTGCCTCTCCTTCCAAATGCTAATCACCAGAAAGGCATACAAAATAATCAGGAAATGTGGATGGAACCCTCAAAGATTTGGTGACAAATACAGCCTGCTGTGGAGGTAAAACAAACCTATGCGGAGACCTTTATTTGATTGCCAAGTTTTTCAGGTGAAGATTAGTGTATTGGAGAGTTTTAAGTTTTACACTAGGTGGATCCTCCAGCAGATGCAAATGTTTTAATGCAGTTCCCTTCACACGGTCACAAAAATACCCGTATGTTACAAAAATGTAAGAAGGAGAGATGTGATCAGGGAATGAGAAAACCTAAGGTGCTTTGTCTGAGACACTTTAATCAATTCACTTCACTTTTTTGACTCTGTTGCCAGAACTGGAAGTTCCACCACTTTAAGGATGCACCTCCGTTGAGGGGGGTGGGGGGCTCAATATGCATATTTATGTATTAATCTTGTACAAGCACTATAATGTTATATATGTCTATTAAAATATGCTTAAAAGACTAAATGGGAAATTTAAAAAGCAATATTTTAAGCATTTATTTAAATATTATTTATCGATCAATATGACTGAATAGTCTGTTTTTATGAAGTATCTTAGTTGATTTAAAAAAAACTGGAAGAGTGTTTGTGAACCAGTGTTATGGGCATCTTAAGTTTGCACATGCAGACACTGGTGAGGTTGGTCCTTGACTGATTTACTAATTTATTAGGATGTGGATCTCATTGCTCAGTACCAACTACCTGTTAAGCAAAGTTTTTGTTAAAATTGAGCCAACACACTTCCATTCTACTACACTCATTCACTAACTCTCCCTTTTTAAGTGTGTATTAATAAAATTGTTCAAGCCCTGGTAGAAATATGTCATTTGAAAGTATTTTTTCAACATAATGGTTATGAATGGAATTTTTGTGTGAAACTAAGGGTTTTTTTTCCTTTTGGTAGAAAGGACATAATGATGCAAACTTTTAAACATTATGTTTCAAAATGTTCTATGACACATTTCTTTCAAAAAGGAGTTACTTTCTTATTCATTTTTAAATTATCTTTTTCTTACAAGATGACTAAGTTTCTGTATCTGTATTTTAAGTATCTACTAGGAAAACAACAGAGAACCAACTTATTAGGGGAAAAGCAACAAATTTGGAAAATATATTTTTGCAAAAGAAAAAAAAATGAATAAGATTTTCAACTACTGCCAAACAAAATAATGAAAACAAAGCCATCAAACATTCATGTAGCAAAAAAAGAAAAAGACTTTCATGATCATTCCCTGTCTCATCACAGTGTTAGTTTAGTAAACATCTTGTTTTTATAAAATTAACCACATTCAGGAATTTTTGGCTTCAATTTCATTGGGGCTAAAGCTTGCAATAAATGGAATGAAAATAGTATCATCATAATAATATGAGGCTCTGTGAAACTTTATTCTGGAATCTTTTTATTCCAAAAAAGCTATTCCATCAATGGGTAAGCTTTTCATTTTACCATAACTTGTTTTTAATAAAGAAGAAATTTACTATTGAGTATCTGGTCTTCTGGAATGTTCTTCTGATGGCTCATGAAGAAGTTTTTTTGTATTCATCACTGAAACAGAATTTAGCAAATACCATAAATTCAGATATGATGAAGACACCTGGACAATGGAGCAAACCTCCCACACTGAATTATTTGTTCTTATACTCACTTCTTCTTGACTTCAGTAATATTTTCCGTGCATCTCCCAGTAATGTTTGCTGACAAAGGAATCTCCATGTTATTTTCAGTATATTGTTACAGCCATTTAAATCTCAAAAGGAAGAGCAAGGGTATTTGCCTATCATCTGCCACTATAAAAAATATCTCAAAAGAAGCTTCTAAACAACCATCATATTTAGTGTATTATAACCTATTATGATAGGATTAAATCTCACTTGACTATAAGCACCACTAAAAAAATAGTAGGCATTTTCTTCATATACATCATGCTTAGTTTAAAATGTTGCATGCAACGTGATGCATAAGTTAAATGCAAGACATCTCAAAGTGCCAAAAGCAGATAACCCAAAGAGGGCACCACCACCAACCCCTCCACAGCACGGATTTAATTCCCCTTCAGGCCTCAGATATCTTCAGTTCTCTATGCTACATTTGACAAACAGAGCCATAAAGTCAAGCATATGTAGGTCAACCCTTCTCTGAGATGGTGGGAAAGCTTAAAACTTTATTTTCACACATAAAAGTGCAAATAAATAAGTGCTCTACTATGTTCTCCCTACAAACACAGCAGATCATATTGTACTTCAATTTGGATACCACTAACACAACAAACTAGTTCCACACTGGCAAAACAGGCATTGTGGGGTCATTCAAACACCAGCTGCCCCAGTGAGAATTAAGTCTACTGAGATTATGAGTACCATTTCATTTCATCTTTTAGAAAAGAGCACACATTTACAAAGAAGACTTGAGAAATATTAGTATTTATAGTTGGAATCATACTAACACATTCCCTTTAAAAAAATAGAGCCATGAGGGGAGGTTATTAATTCATGTTTGTAGCTGGTAAATATCAAAGTGACTATGCTATGCTGAATAATATCCTCCAAAGATGCTCTCCTCCTAGTCTCTGGAACTTGCAAATATACTACTTTATATGGCCAAAGACTTTGCAGATGTGTAAGGATCTAGGGGTAGAGATGGCCTTTTGCTGGCAGAGCAGGGCTGTTGACTCAAAGGAGTCTCGTGCTGGTGACAGAGGGATGGATGCTGAAGCTGAATACTGGCTAAGCTGTGCTCACACACCTTCCAGCCACGGACCAGAGGCATCATAAATCACTAAGTGGGAAGGCCAGACAGGATGCTAGGTGCTGCAGTGAACATCAGCACAGAAACCAGCAAGAGCAAGGCCTCCACAGGCCCAGCACAGGGCCATGTCACTGTCACTATGTAAACATGCCCAGGGCATAGATGCCACCCATGGGTGAGAAGAGGGAAAAGTGTTTTGACTGGATTTACATCTGAAGAATTTGTAGAGAAGAAATAGACAAAACTAGATTAACTGTCCTGCTTTCAGAAGGAATGGAGTTCCCAATAGATATTAAGTTCAATCATAGAAAAAATGTTAATTTTCATAGCCGACGTGAAGATATCACACATGGTATCATATACCTAACAGCTCTCACTCATAGAAAGTACTCAACACATACACCAGTGAGCTGAGCTCTATGGGACAGGGACACTTTCCTGTCTTCCCTCTCCTGCCCTCTTTCATCTGGTCTCTTCAGCTGTGAGCTATATTCCTGAAACAAGAACTAAAACAGACGTGGAATGAAGGAATCCAGGACATGCTAAACCTCATTGCACACCTGAACCAGACAGTCTCCTACGTAGCATTTAACAGCTCAGAGATCCTAGACAGCTATCCTGGCTTGGAGGTAGGAGAGCTTCAAGAGCATGCACCACTGTAGGCCCTGAACTGAGAATTCTTCAGGTCATCTTTGAAGGATGTTTCCCTGATGTGATACAACAGGTTTGGAAGAGAATGAGCTCCTGGCAAATGTTAGAGGAACATTCTGTTTAGCCTGAAAGAGCAATGGGGAAATTGTCACTTCGCATGCAGGTGGGAAATACTGAATTCATTATAGATCTGATGAAGTACTTTACCTTAGAAAGTAGTAAGTAGCACACAAAATTATGTAAGTTAAAAGCCTGAATATATCAAAGCCAGCGTCAGCAATGGCAAAGGCGCTAAGCAACTCAGTGAGACCCTGTCTCTACATAAAACACAAAAATGGGGCTGGGGATGTGACTCAGTCGTTGAGTGTCCCTGAGTTCAATCCCCAGTACCAAAAAAAAAAAAAGAAAAGAAAAGAAAAGAAAAAGAAAAATGCTTAACTATGCACAAAGTACTTTAAGGATCTTTACAATGTAAGTATCAAAGAGCTTCACAGAGTTGTCAAACAGAAGAAGAGACTGACTAGGTCACTTAAATGTGTTAAACAATACCAAACCTTGTGTGTTCAAAATTAACTGTGAAAGGATGAATATTCAATCCATGATTTGCTTTCATAAGATTTTACATACGAAGTCTGAAAAAGTATGTGATCTTTCTCACGCTTTATACCACATTTTCACAAACCACTCCAGTTTCCCAGTTTCCACTTCACCATTACCATAAGCTGGTCTTTTTTTTTTTTTTTTTTGAGGATTAATGTTTTCGTTGTCTTGTATTTTAAGCCCTTTCCATTCATTTCTTACATGCTCAGGAAGTCAGAGAGAAATAATTAGACCCACAATGTTTGTTCTTTTACGTCATTAAAGCATCTCTTTAGAAACTACAACATGAAATTAAACAAATAAAGCTTAATAGGAAAAATATTGAATAACAATGCATCTTCAGTGTCTAATTTTAAACATTATCACTGGAATTGGTATCATCATAGTAGGTAATATTTGTATAATATTATATGCTTGGAGTCCAAATAAAATGAGTTTAAACAAAGAAAAATCAGGTTTTAGAGATCAATATTATAATGAAAAGACAATTTGATTTGCAGGAGAAACACAATATTTTTAGCTACTGCTATTCTTTTTTTAATTTATTTTTATCTTTTAAAACAAAAGAATGCATTTCAAGTCATAGTACACATATGAGCACAATTTTCCATTTCTCTGGTTGTAAACAAGATAGAGTCACACCATTTGTGTCTTCATATATGTACCTAGAGCAGTGATATCCATCTCATTCCACCATCTTTGCTATCCCCATGCCCCCACCCTTCCCCTACCTCCCCTTTGCCCTATCCAAAGTTCCTCCATTTCTCCCATGCTCCCCATCCCCTCCCCCATTATGTATCAGCATCCACATATCAGAGAAAACATTTGGCCTTTGGTTTTTTGGATTGGTTTACTTCACCTAGCATGATGTTCTCCAACTCCATCCATTTACCTGCAAATGTCATAATTTTATTCTCTTTTATTGCTGAGTAATATTCTATTGTGTGTATATACCACAGTTTCTTTAACCATTCATCTATTGAAGGGCATCTAGGTTGCTTCCACAGTTTAGCAATTGTGAATTGTGCTGCTATAAACATTGAAGTGGCTGCATTACTGTAGTATGCTGTTTTTAAATCTAGGGTATAGACCAAGGAGTGGGATAGCTGGGTCAAATGGTGGTTCCTTTCCAAGTTTTCTAAGGCATCTCCATATTGCATGAGTCGGTCTTTTATATTTTCTAGAACACAAAGTTTTCAATCAAGTAACAACTACCACACATGATCCTTGGGTACAATCAAATAAAATATCCTTATCTCCCTTCCTGTTCTCTCTACATTGGTTCTGAAGAAACTCTCTGAAAACAAGACAGGATTTTACATCATGCAAATATTCAATAATTATTTTGAGAATTAACTAGAGTTGTGGTTGACTCCCCAGTATTCATTCAATCATAACCTGGTTATGCAATGACTGCAAATTGTTCTTTACAGGAGGAGGCCCTGATTGCTATGGAAATGCGATTACGCTTGGTTCAAAATGGGTAAATAACAAGTTTGACCAATGAGAAGAGACATTTTGCTGAAGTCTTCTGGGAAGTCCTCCCACAGACTGGGGAGCAGTAAGAAGTCAGTCTCTTTTCCAGTATGCAAGAACAAAGCAGCACAAAGCCTGTCATCTTACTACTGTGGTAGCAATTAGTCCTAGGATCAGGCTAGCATTGTGGATGGCCAAACACCTTGAGATGAAAAAGTTTTCTAATAACATTATTTAACCACTGGATGAATCAACTGTGACTTATGCTTAGGTGAGGAAATAAACTTCTTTATCTGCATGTTGATTAAGTGTGTGCAAATAAAACACACATTAATGGATATCACTTCTTCCTGATGTCTACGCCCAAATCCTTATTTCTAGCTACTTGTATACACTTCTACTTATATGTCAACCCTAAGGTATGTTCTGTCCAAAACAGAACTCACCTCCTCTCTCAACAAATATCTGTATTCATGCTACCCAGTCTTCAGGTCTCAGTTATTCTTTCATTTTTCTTTGGGTCTCATCACATGGGCGAATCTCAGTCTCTCATTGATCTACTCCTTTGTGTTACCACCACTCTGGGTCAGACATATTTTTCCTCTGTTTGTTCATTATTTATTGTGCATACACCCACTATGGCATTGTTCTGGGTACTAGTGATACAGCCATAAAAGACAGAAAATCCCCTGCTCCTATGTAGTTTGCACTGCTCTGAGAGACCCCATTAATTAGTAAATTAATATCAAAATATATAATAGCTATCGAGTGAAAATGACTCTAAAGGAATAAAGCAGTCTCAGCAACTGTAGCTCATCATCTGCAAAGAGAGTAAGCCAGATATACCCTTCAGTGGAAAGTTCTGGAAATGTTATCTCATGACATTTTTAATGCAGGGCAATGTTTCTCAGAGTATTTTTTTTAAAATTAACACAATAATCACACATATTTATTGGGTACAGTGTGATAACTTGACACATGTATACTATGTGTTATGATCAAATCAAGGTTTTTAAATGTTTATCATTTAAACATTTATCATTTAAATGATAAACGTTTATCATTTCTTTGTGTTTGGAACCATCAATCTCCTCTCCTAGTTCTATATACTAAAGAATATATTGCTGTGCCTGCTGTGCTGTAGAACACTAAAACTGAGGTACTAGTTCTTTTGGTACTGGGTCAGATAATCACCACTTGCCAGACACATTATCTCACAGAGTATATCTAGTTGCCTGCTCATACTTCCGCAAAACAGGCCAAACTATGGAAGGTTTTGATAGGAACATGGAGTAGGGAGAAACCACTGGGATGTGGAAATCATCTTGGAAGTTTTGTTTTTCTTTCCACATGCTCTGTTAAGATGGTATCTTCCCTTAAAGATGTGTTCAAAACTTTTCTAATGCTATTCTCCTGCATGAATTGGGACCTGCATTAGCATGCCTTTTAATCTCTCTTCCAGATTGCAAAGGATGTCAAAGTCCTAAATAAAACACGTAATATCTCAATCCTGACACACCCCATCAGATATGTCTCTCAACCCTTACAACTGGGTTGATTACTATTCTGGATCTGTTCACAGAAATTCAGATAGTTTTGTTTTTAGTTTTCACTCTGATATAGAGGACCATTGCAAGCAAAATACTAAGATTAAATTCTTACATTGAATTTTCATGCTACTTTCCCTCCTGAATTTAGCACAGAAGAATGTTCATGTCTTAATATATATGAGGGTAAAATCATTTTCCACCCTTTTCATGTTCATGCCAACCCACCAAACACTAACGTTTGCTTTGTTAGAAGCACTGAAAAATGAAATCATCTAACTCTTCTCAGTCACTTCTTGCCACACAGGGAAGAGTGAGAAATACCACCCTCTTTGGGACAGATTGACTGTTAGAAGTTGCCACTCCCATGTGACCTGGCCCCTCATTGTTCTTTGGCCACCGCTCTTAGAGCTACTTTTCCACAAGCCAGTCTTCTCTCCTCTGTGTGCTTAGTCCACAAACATGAAGGACAAAGAGCATGTCTCTTTACCACTTGGTCATTAAGGTTGGAAGGTGCCCAGGAAAAAGGAAGCTAGCATGTTTTTATCCTTACCTCCACTGAAGGTTCCCAGTTGGCTCAGCCCTCTGAAAGGGGCACAATTCATTACTTATACACACATGCACACAATTCTCAAGTGTGTGAACTAAAGAAATGAACAGCTAGGAAATGTATCTGTATTTAATATCTCTCCAAGTAATGGATATGAAAAAGGATGTTTCAGGAATATTTATGAAATTTTAAAGAACAGAACTTGCTTATGCCTTAAGAGGCATCCAAGACAGAAATTTCCAACTCAGGCTTTGTCTGTTTCCCACAAAGCATACATGAAGACTTTGAAAACAATGAGAATTCTGAGCACCAAGATTTAAAACTGGCAAACCAACCATAGAGTCTGGGGAGCAGCTCTATCAGCTACCACAAAACTGAATTGGGAACCATCATTTAAGGGCCAAAGCTTATTTGTAGCTTGAAATGTAGCAACCTAACAAGAGCCTGCAACTTTACTAAGAGACCAGAAGTTTGAGTATCAGAACACATCACAGCAGAAATGCCACATAGTTGGCTAGCTCTGAATCCTGGAGCAGCCAATGTAGCTCCAACCTCAATATCCTTCTTTTTACAAAGCCACAGAGGAGAGAAAGGGCCACATATGTGTTGAGATGAAATACAACACGTTGGGAAGTGTGATTCCGGTTACTATTACGAAGGCGGGTACAAACAGAAGAAGAAAATAGCTTTCCATATTCTCTTTCAGATTCAAATCACTAGGGAAATAGGCAAAAATAGCCAGGTCCTTGAGTTAAAGGCTGCAGATGCTAGAATCTGGGCTAGGTACTGTATACATGAAGGGGCTTAAATAGAATTTCTGAGAAGGGCAATCCCCCAACACCAATACATGCAGGACCAGGGGAAAGGCCCATCACAGATTCCTGGTTATCAATCCTTCTTCCTCATTTTACAAAGTCTCTGAAAAACATTTGTTATAACAGGATCATCTGTCCTTGAAATATGGTCTTGACTTGGCTTCCATGGAAGCAGAGTCTTGGTTCTTTGCCTGGCTCAGTAGACACATTTTTACAAGCCTGATCCACAATGCTGAAGAACCTCAGTACTCTGTCCTTGAACATCCTCTCCACTCTAGTTACAATCAGAATCCTGGTGAAGTCCTCCTTACTCTCAGCTTAAATTCAATTTATTCACCACTGACCCTACATTTCTATTTCCAGTCTAGACTTCTCCCTTGAACTTCACACTTGCAAAGCCAGCTGAATACTCATCAAAGCCATATAGATATTTAGTAGGTGTCACTATGTTTAAGAACTTAATTTCTGCCTCACTACTCAAATGAAGTCCACCCACAATCTCCTCCATTTCAGAAAATGACCACTTCATTTTTCTGGCTCCTTAAGCCAACATTTGAGTAATCTTTGGCTCTTCTTTTTCTCTGATGCTATATCCAATTCATCATCAAATTCTGTCACATTAACCCTCAAGATACAGATACTCTACACACATACATACATCCCACACAATCTTCTACCCCATCTCCCCTCCTCTTATCCTGTTGATGCAAACACCAACTTTTGCCTGGGAAATTCCAATATTCTTTGAACTGCTTTTACCTTTATCTTTTGCAAGCTATGTTTCACCCAGTAGTCTATAGTCCTTTTAATGTACAAGTCAGTTCATTTCTGTCTTTCACTCAAATCCCTCCAATGTCTTCTGATACTATTCACAATAAAAGTCAAGGTCATGCAATGGCTTTCCCTCCCCACATCTATAAACCTCCTTACTAGTTCCACTCCAATCACAAGGTGTTTCATGAACACATCAACTAACCTCCTGCCTTAAGACTTTGGCACTTGCTGTTCCCCAGGTCTGGGATACTTTTCCTTTAAGTATGAGCATGGTTTGCCCACTCATTTCTTTGTTTCTATTGTCTAAGAGACTGTCCCCTGACCATCCACACGATCCATGCCTGGATCCTTCTTACCCTGGATGTCTGTTCTCCATTATTCATTTCACCACCTGTATGTTCTATTTTCACATATTGGTTTACCATTTCCCTCAAATAGAAATAGAAATCCAGTTAGAATTTATTCTCTGCTGTATCCATAGTACCTAAAGCAATGCCTGACACAAAGTCTAAATAAAAATTTATTGAATGATTGACTCTTCCCTTGTTCCACAATGACATAACAAGTACCAATGGGCTTACACCTTAATAATACAAAGATTTTGAAGAATCAGTATCTTAGAAGAAAATCTCAGAAAACCATCTTAACAATTTGTACTAACAAAACTTCTATCATAAAGCAAGATAGTGTGAGAAACGAGGAGAAAAGTCACAACAACTGAGAAGAAAAGTCAATAGGATAAAAAGAAAATACAAAAGGCTTAGATGAAAAGGAGTAATGGTCAGAAAAGATGTCGAATAACACTAAAATCATAATGCAAGAATTAAAGCATGCACTGGGGGCAGTGAGAAACAGAAAGGCAAAAACTGAAATAGTGGTTTATTTAACTAGTGCATATTGAGGGCTAGTATGTCAGGCAGAGGACAAGGCAATAGCAATTCATTTTTATAAACATGTAGTGGGATGAACAAGCCAAACACTTTGGGTGTCTAATCTGGTAGAACTTTAATGGAAACCACTTTGGCAATATGAGTCAGGGAAGCCTTTAATGCATAATCTCATCTATGAAAATAATACAAAGAAACACATATGATCATGGTCAATCCATAGGATTTATATTAGAAATAGATTTACAAGGCTGGGGCTATAGCTCCATGGTAAAGCGCTTGCCTTGCTTGTGTGAGGCACTGGGTTTGATCCTCAGCACCACATAAAAATAAACAAATAAAGATATTGTGTCCATCTACAACTAAGGAAATATTTTTTAAAAAGAATAGATTTATATATGTACCATAATTGTATATAAAAAATTTTTAAATATTGAAAACAAAAATGTACACAATAATGAAATTATCAACTACATATTAATAGAGCCAAGCAATGGATCATTTTGCAACTATTCAAAAAAGAGAGAGAACTATGGGTATAGCTTGGTTGTAGAGTGTTTGTCTAACATGTGCAAGGCCCTGGATTTAATCCCCAGTACCAAAAAGAACAACAACAAAAAAAAAAAAAAATAGAAATGATTTAAAGAACATGAAAATTTCACAATCCAGTTTAACTAAGAAGGCATCATAAGTATCTATATGCAGACTGACTTTAAATACTGTTCTCTTCTTTAGAGTTTGGGACTGAGAGTATAAAATTCTTTATACTGTGGGCCATTTGGCAAATTTTCTTCAATAAATATAACTACTTCAATAATCAGAAATAACAAATAAGTGTTCAACAAAATAAAAACTGAAACTAAATTTTTAATTTTCTCCCTCATTACCACTTCTTAACTACATATTTTAAGCCTATTCCAATACAGTTCTCATTTCCTAGAATTACCCACTCTACTTATATTGCTGTAAAGAATTCAAGCAAGTTGTTTATATTTTTGCTCAAAGCATGCTTAAGTTTTATATGCTTGCATTCCAACTCCAAATTACTAAAACAGAGTATATTTTTTGCTCTGCAGATTTTCTAAGTTCACTGGGGCAACAAAAGTGAAGACTTTGTTAAAACTGAACAGATAATTCATCACCTACATTATCTCTTACCATAAAAATTTACTGTATTCAAAAACATAACTTTTATCAAAAAATAAAGTTCCTTGATATGGCTTAGATATGAGGTGTGCCGCAAAAGTTCATGTTTAAAACAATGCTGGCACATGCCTGTAATCCCAGTACTTTGGGAGGCTGAGACAGGAGAATTGCGAGTTCAAAGCCAGTCTCAGCAGCAGCAAGGCACTAAGCAACTCAGTGAGACCCTCTCTCTAAATAAAACACAAAATAGGGCTGGGATATGGCTCAGTAGTCAAGTGCCCCTGAGCTCAATCCCCAGTACCCCCCAAAATAAATAAATAAACAAACAATTTAAGAATGTTCAGAGGTAAAATGATTATGAGAGTTGCAACCTAATCAGTGGATTAATCCACTAATGTGGATTAGCTGAGTGGCAACTGTAGGCAGGTAGAGGGTGGCTGGAGGAGATAGGTCACTGAGAGTGTGACTTTAGAGTTTATACTTTGTCGTTGGTGAGCAGAGCTCTCTGCTTCCTGGTTGTTGTGTCCTGAGCTGCTTTTTTCCACCACACCCTTTTGCCATGATGTCTCACCTAAGATCCAGAGCTATGGAGTTGGCTGACCATGAACTAAACTTTAGAAACTGTGAGCCAAAATAAAAATTCCTGCTCTAATTGTTCTTGTCAGGTCTTTTGGTCACAGCAATGAAAAAGCTGACTAAAGCATTCCTCATTAAAATGTTTCGGTAAAAACATAGAGACTATGGGTGATAGTTTCACAGGTTTATACACATATCAAAATTTGTCAAATTGTACACTTAAAATATGTGCAGATTATTTTAAGTGCATTATACCTTGTTAAAGCTGCTAAATGAAAGTGTCAAGAAAGACCATATATCAAAATACGATTTAAAGGACTGAAAGGAAGACACATACACACAATAAAAAGAACGACTCCTTAAATGCATCAGCAAGTTTATTTACAAATGCAGTTGAACAGAAAGGCTCATTAGCTTCTGCAGAAAACTTCTGGAATACAAACCATGGTTATTTTTCATTAATGAAAATAAGCAGCTTTCTACTGAATTGCTTAGCAACAGTTCTGGTGAAGAAAACTGAGCTCCCCTCATCAAGCAAATAAGATGTTACATGAGCTAAAAATTTCTTTCAATCATATTACATAGGTGGAAAAAAAGGATACAGAAAGCAAATTTAGAGATTTAAATGAAAATTTTCATGTGGTTCCACATTAACTTAGTATACAATAAACAGAGCAAGTGCAATTACATATTTATATTAACTATTTCAAATAATGTTTAAGAACTTTAAAAAAAAAACAATAAAATACCCTCTTCAAACCACTAAAGAGTCAAAACTAGATCAACATCAGCCTCAAAAATATTTTTAAGTTCTTGTGTTTTCTCTTGTGCTTTTATGTTGCTGACTTCAAGAAGTAAATACTGCACTTTTTCCCACACAAAATTACCTTCTTATAAATAAACAAACAAAAATATAAGTTCTACCAAGACTACAAAGGTCCTACATAATCTAATAAGGCAAAAAAAGAAGAAGAGTTATTCTTTTAAAAAAAAGAGCAAAAAAGACATCAGACACATATTTATAGATCTACATCAGCAGCAAGCACCTCTTCTTCTATCTGCAACAGTGCTTTCGTATGGAGACTTACATCACATGGCGGTTGGCCGTCCAGCTGATCAGGCAAGGAGAGAAGAGAGAAAAGTGCTTAGATTCAGAAATGAGTGAATATCACCCTCATGGGCTACATAGCAGTCATCACTCAGAGAGCGGCCCAGTGAGGTAGAGAGAGTAACCTGTCACTCAGTTTTAGGATAAAGTGAGGCAAATCACAGCCTCTGGGCTCTAGAATTCTTCAGTTGTAAAAATGGAATAAAAATGAACTGCTGACACAGAAAGAAATTACACTCAACTCTCTATTATTTGCATTGAAGGAGGAAAAAAGGCATGGGCAATTTTATAATGATGATTCCAAAAATCAATTATATTTGGCTTTGGAGCAAAGAGAGAAAAGCGCACACACATACACACACTCCCCAGCCATGCCCAGCCTTGCCATTCTCCACCCTCAGCGTCAGCATCCAGGGAGGACAGAACAGCTGGGGAAGGAGGCTCAGAAGCTACCAACAGATAAGAGAGAGTTGATAAGGCTTAAACCATTTCCAAAGCACTCTTCACATAGGGGCCACATAAATACCTCAGAGTTCAAAAGCAAATGGTTTTGCTGATACCACTTGTGACACCCCTTCACAGTAAGGAAGAAACACGTTACCAGCATCAAGGTTCAAAATATACACAGCAGTAATGGTTGTCTTGTTGTAGCTATAAACAACACACAACCCAAATATGCTACTCTATATTTTTAACACACAAATACTTAGATACAACGTAGCATCTGAAGTTTTTGGAAAATGCAATTTTGCAAAAAATGACACTGAAACACCATATAGTTGGAACTAATAATTAAGGCTCTCTTAAAATACTGTATGTAATGATATCTGATTAGACAATAACGTACATAGAGTATAAGCTGATATTCTTCATTACTTTAAATGATCATCTGCAAAGTTGGTCATATTCTAAACCACATAACAAAGCTCATTATTAAATAAAAACAAGCTGTTGAAGAGAGATCAACCCTCAGTCACTTGGTTTTGATTTAACTGTCCCCTTGAGTCATTCAAGGCTTCTCCAAACCTTGCGCAGATAACAAGAGATGCGGGGTTTGGACTTTTGGGTACAAGTCCCTCCTCCAGTTCCATGACCCCACAACCCACCCTTGTGTGGCTGGACCCTAAGCAGTGAGCCAGCCACTATACACCCTCTTTGAAGGAGATGGACTAAGATCCCTAAAATCTAGATTCCTATGGCAGTGAAGCTGAGGAGGACATGGCTGCAGGCTCAGGGAAATGCATGGGAACCCGTGGTCTCCTTAAAAGACAAGAAATTTTCTCTCTGATTTGTTCTCTTACATTTGAATCTGAGATAGCAGTCGTTGCAGTACAGTTGGTGGTTTCTGATTCTGACTTCAGCTCCTGAGGAAGAACCTCCGAGGTCACACTCACAGGACACACACTGGGAGACAAAAAAAAAAAAAAAAAAAAAAAGAAAGAAAGAAAGAAAAGAAAAGAAAAAAGAAAAAAACAACCCATGTACAATTAGCTCAAGGAAGCTTGGGGAATACCCAGAAAAAAAAAGTAAAGGAAAAAAAAAAAAGCAGAGTGCAGCTTCCAAGCTCTTGGATACATTTCAAACAAAGAAAAAGAAAAGGGGTAAAAGGCCAAGACATGATTAGTAGATTAAAATCAATCCTGCCAGATAGGACATTAAAGAATTCATAAAGCCAATTTTAAGAGCCAAGAGATGACCATTTTAAATAGAGCCGCAAACAAAGTAGAAATACTCTGCTGATTAGGTTAAAGAGATTTAGTCTTCATAACCACCACCTCCCCGCCCCGGAAATGGAGAGTATGTCACCATATTAAAGAATTGGCTGAAGTGAATGGAGTTCAGGTTTTGGCACTCCATTCTGGGGGAAGCCATCTCCAGTATTCCCGCAGCACTAGCTTGGCAAGTGTTCCCACAGGCTCCTCCCTTCAAGGTTGGGGATTTCAGTTCCATGTGTTCAAACACTAATTATTTTGAGTCATTCTGTTCTGCCTAGGAACAGTGCAAGCCAGGTATGGACATACTTCAACCAGCAATGGTCTGTGGGAATCCAGGATCAACAACAGGAGGCCTTTCTTCTGGCCCAAAGTAAGTCCAAGGATCAAATAAATCAAGAATCAAATATGTCTCTAGAGACAGACAATGTAAAACCAAGCAGTCACAGCATTTGCGCTTTCTTATATACAAAAACCTGTCAGATATAAGCAGGCTGTGCAAGTTTAAAAATATCTGCAATGGTTTTCCTCCCTATTCAAAGGTAGGCTTTTAGACACTGTTATAATTTCAGGTCCCTATGCCTTCAATAACATTGGTAAATTATATTTTAAGTATGCCCATGATAGCATGTTAAACATTTATGCACTATAAATTTTATTTATAGAATTCTCAGAGATTAGAGATAGGAAATCCATAGCATTTCCAGATTAATTTATGACTAGATTCAAAATTTGAGAACTAATAGCAAGCAATTTGTGATTCCAACAAAGCACAGACGGACAAATATAGCACCTAGCTTGTTAGTGGCACATCCACACCCAGCGGCTCAAAGAAGCCATGCGCTCTCCAAGCAAAGCTTTGCAGGCCTGCAGGCTGTTTATCTCAGTCTCACCTTAAAACAATGTAAATGATAACAAAGACCCAGGGACTCGATGATCATGGCAGCTCCTTTGCCCAGAATGTTATTACAGTAGGAGCACACTCGCTTCCCACTGACTGACCTAGATGCAGAACAAGAATGGAATGGAGGCTTTCAC
>CM053404.1:83843435-83869900 GCA_028644305.1 Xerus rutilus
GGCCTGTACAACTGGCTCTGCAAAGTATGAAATTAACACTGCCAGGCAGCTATCATTTACATTTGGAAGGGGTTTCTACTTTACTTCTGGATGTACATCTCATCTCTTGCAATGCTAAAGTGACAACCACTTCCTCATTACCTCTGTATCCCCAGGGATCAGCATAGCACTTCAGTGGTGCTGAGCAGTGCACAGCTGCTGAGTGTCTAATGTTGAAGGCCATCAAGATCCTCTCAGGGAAAGAAAGCTCAACAAATGTCCCTGTGGCCTCTATTCTAGCATGTGGTGAGTGGGGCTCCTCGTACATAAGTGGATCCTCTACTCTGCACAAACTTTGCCTCTGTTGACAAACTGACCATAAATCCTTACCCCTTTTCTTTTACTTCAAGAAAATGCTCTAAGACACATTTTGTAGATTCTGGCATAGGTAACATTATATTGGATTGATAAAAAAGTTTTCTTACAAAAGTCTCTTCGTTGACAGTTTAAAAAAAAATCCTAATATCAATGTATTTCTACCTTTAAAAATTGTTTCATTTGTGAAAGAAAAAAATGTAGCGTGTGCCAGAACTCCCTTGAGGTGACAACAGAAGCATCACTGTACGTACTTACAGGAAGCACAAGAGATCTGTGGAGAGACTATGCAGACCTAGAAACACAGCCACACTGACATGTGAGCTTCGCTCCACAGCACAAGGCATGTGGCTAGTTGATGCTATTGAACTCTCACACGCTTCTCATCCCATGTGAATTAGAGAACTTAGTTGACGCAGCCCGAGCAGAATGATAGCAGACCAGGTAACAGGCAAGCAAGGATTCTGGCAATCCAAACCCTTAAAAACAATAATCTAACCTACTTAATATTTTTTTTTAAACCCAGGTTGTTAAAGCTCTCCATTCTGTGAAGCTTGATTATAATGTTTTCTTATACTCAGTTCCTATGAGTTTGTATTACAGTGTCATTAAAATAGTCAAACATTTTATAATACTGCTTTTACTCATAAATAGGAAAAGTATCTGTTATCTAGTATTTTTTTTATAATTCCACATGGAGAACTATTCAGACTTCCAATGAAGACACTGGCCATATGTTAAGGCCAACAAGACCCTGGCAACTGGTAGACATCTTCAAGGTCTCCACTGGCTTCTGAGATATCTATAAATACCAATAGGGCAGCATGGAAAGATATTAAGAAAGCCTTCTCAATGGACTGGAATAAAGAACCCTAACTGTGACATATTCAAAAGTGCTATTTTTTTTTTAACTGAAGGCTTGGACAAGATGTAGGGGAAATTTTGATCAAGAATACCCCTGAGACTAAGAGAAGGACAGGAGAGACATAAAGGGCCTTACCTGCTCCGAGGCTGGGTGCCTGGCTGTGGAATGGATGGAGAGTGGCTGCGCAGGGTGGGGGTCTGTGTGGTGACTCCGCCCGTGGTGGCCTTCCCGGGGCCAGCAGAAGGAGGCGGCACACTGGAGGACGGGCTCCGCATGTACGCGCGGTTGGACGTGGACAACAGCTGAGGTGGTGGGCGACTGAAGTCTTGAACGGAGGAAGAAGCATAGACGCCCACAGGCTGACCCAGCCAAGGGGACTGTCGCCAAGAACCTGATCGCGGGAAGTCCAGGTTATCTAGAGACTCACCTCTGAAACACAGAAAGGACTCATCAAAAGCCATCCATCTAGAAACCTATTCAACACATCATTACAACCATTAAAAGGTTCACTCTGTGTATTTCTAAGCAGGTACCAATCTACGTCCAGTTACATAGAAAACTACCTTGAACAGGTAAATTGCTCATCATCAGAGCTAGCATGGGGTTTCACATTTCAATCAACCTTCACTCTTATTTTCATTCATTTGGTGCTTAGATAAAATAAGTACCAACCAAAGTGGAAATAAAAGTATTTTTCAAGATAAAATCTAACAGTAATACAGACAACCATGCCTTAAATCTTTGATAGGTTAGACATAAATTTTATAGTCTTTCAAATTCAATCCAAGACTACATTTTAAGCACTTAAATATGATAGGTATTAAATGTTTTTACAAAAGTATTAAACTTAATCTCCACAGTTCTATACAAGACTTTTTAAAAAATCTCATCAAAATTAACCTGTCTGCAGTTAGAGCCAGTTAGGGGTGGCACTCGACTTTCAACTCAGTCACCCTCATTTCAAAGGAACCAGCAGGGTACCAGACCAGCTTTCCATGAAGTGCTCAGTCATTCACCACCCAAAGCTCTAAATTTCAACTGCTTAGTGTCCACATTCCCAGAAACATTCACCAGCCACTTCTCTTAAATTGAATACACATTTAAAATAGGGTTTAGCTCATAAACTGACTTAAAGATACCTCTGAAAAATCTCCTTTAAAGTTGTGTACTTACATTGATCAACCAAAATTAACTCCAAATTATGAGTGTTTTGTTCTAACTGATCAATTGTGTTGCTATTACTCTTAAATATTCTCATATCCCAAGCTTAAAATATGTGTTTAACTTTAACATTATAAAAATAATGTATCATAATGGAAAAACTCATGCAACACAGAACAATATAAGAGGGAGTTTAAGGGTCCCTTCCCTCACTTACCACACCTGCCCTAACTCTCAGAAGTAAGCTGTGCTAACTATAGGTCCTTCACACATTTCTCACATGTATAAATATTTACATATACAATCAAATTTTCAGAAGTACGAATGTGTTTATATACACATGCAATGTATTTGTCTGTTTAACATTCTTAAATGGGATAATGCTATAACACAGTCTTCAAAAACTCATTTACCACTTAATATATACCTTCATGCCTATTCATGTGACAGATGGTACTCTGCTGGTTCCCAAGGAACCATACCTTCTGGAATCCACTCTAATGTGTAGTCCCTGTCAATGACTCTGGGCTTTATCTGTGGCTAACAGGCATCAGCAGCCACAATGCACATGGAGTGGAATAAGACTTATATATTAGGGAATGAACTTCTGCCAGGCTGTCTCTTTGAATCCAGATGCTATGCCATGAGGAAGCCCAGGCAGCTATATAGAGCAGCACAGGTAAGAACAGACATTCCTAACCACTAGTTCTGGCTAAGCCCTCAGAGGGGCTCCTGCATGAGAGGCAACAAATTACAGCCCATTGCCAAGATATGCATAGCTCATTTTCAAAGAGTCATTAAGAAAACAAAGAATATGTGACAGAGTCCTCTGCAGCCAACAAACTTAAATTTATTTATAGTATAGTCCTTTATTTTTAAAAATGTTATTTTATTTTTTAAAAATTACCAGCTCCTACTCAAAATGAGTTGTTCAAGTGCCCCAGTCAACCCCATACAAAGAATTTCCAGGCAACCCTCATATCTGAGAGAAAGAACAAGTTGTTATTTTAACCTACTAAATTTTGAAGTGCTATATTATGCAGCAATGTCTCTCTCTTCCTTAATGGTTGTATAGTATTCTATCTTTCTGGTGTACCACTACTTATTGAACAACTATTAAGTACCCTTTTCATAGAGGACATGGTGATTTTTTTGGTCATTATCAATAATGTTTAAGTGTTCACCCTTGGATATATCTTTGCAGACTTATACAAATACATCCAGATGATAAGAATGTTAGAAGCTTAATTGTTCACTGAGTACAGATGTATAAAACTTTGCTTAATACACACTGAAAAACTATCCACCCAACTGGGAAGAATTCCTATTTGCTTATACAATTATTAATACTAGGTTTAAGCAATCTTATAGTTCTTTACAAATCTCATAAGTAAAAGATATACCATTGTTATTTTGGGAGTAGTGTTGATCTTCATACATTGATTAGCTTTTTGTTTCTTTTTCTTATAAACTGCCTGCTCAAATCACTTACCTATTTTTTCACAGTTTTTAGGGATCGTTTATTTATTTTTAAAAAGATATTTGTACACTGAGAAAATTAGCTCTTTGTCTGTAGGGTGTTACAAATAATTTTCCCCAGTTTGTCAAATAAAGAAATACTGACTCAAAGCAGCTGCAGGATTTGTTTACCAAGATGTATCTTTTAAAATATCTATCCACTCATCTCCAATTTATTCTGTATATTTACCCTTTTAAATTTAGAAAATTAGGTTTTTCACACTTTGCAAATCCCATTATGATGATTCCAATCTAATCATAATCTCATTATAAAGAGGTTTCAATATATTTTTTTAAGTTTGGCAGCTAAGAAAGCACTATGTGCTTATTTAATTATCTGAATCCCACTTCAGAGCTCTAGAACCAGATTTCTAACCTATTAACTATGTGGTCTTGTCCAACTATCTTCCCTGCTTGAGCAGAATTACTACCCTACCTCAAACCAGTTTCCCCATATTAAATGAGATGTCATAGGCAAAGCATCTGGCTCATGTTTGACACATGATAGAGCTCAAAGGTTTTTTTCTACTTATCACCAAACCTCAGTTAAGTAGAAGAAATTAGGATATCTCTTCTGTCCAAACAAATCGCCAGCACATCCAGAAATCAAGCATGTGCCTCACAACATAGAAACAGTAATTCCCAAACTGTCTCACACCTTCTCATGACCCCAGGCAGACAGATGGGCTCTTTATTTATGCTGGAACTACGCTGCCGGATCCAGCTGTTGTCATGGTGAAGGGATGTTCTCTTCCTCATCTCCTGGAGGATCTGTTGTCTCTCCAGCTCTGCTTCTGAGGGGGCTGGATCTTTCTTGGAGCTCCTCTGTGAAAAGCCTGTACCCCCAATTCGGTCCAAGTATTTGTTGCTTCCTAAATTAAAAATACATCAAAAGCTCCAGGGTTAGTACATAAGAAAGGACAGTGGGTAAGTCTCCACAGACTGTCCAGCTTAACATGTGACATATGCTTATATTATCAACTTCCAATGAGGTGGCTACAATGGTACAGAAAGCAACTGTCTCCTGTTTCTGGGGATGCCAGTTCCCTACCCAAAGGCACAACACAACATAGTAGGGACACCCAGGGACTGCCTACAGAAGGGAGAAGTCAGTATGGGATCACTGGCTGTGACAACTCTGTAAGGACATGGAGTTTTCCTTAAAAGAAAAAAAGAAAAACAAACTTATACTCCCTTGGGGAAAGAGAACACACAGAGGCACAAATATCCAGCTGATATGACCTGATTATTCATGGCATAAGTCACAGAATATGTCATGACCAAACTGCAGGGCTAAGAACATAGTCTCTGAAATGGCAAAATAGCCTAGGCATCAAAATGATAGTTACCATCCAAATGAATGTTATGCTTCTTTCTGCTCTAAGAAACTTGCAGAAGTATAATTTGGATTATCACATTTATTAATGATGATTAAGTTGAGTTTTATCCTGAGGGCTTTATCTTGAGTTTGCTGATTAATTTCTGATTTGGGTAAAATATCAAAATAGAAGTATCATCTATTGAAGTATCATCTGTGCCTTAATACCAATCAGGAAATTTTATCAAAGGATTTATTTTCTTTCTTTTTCTAGACTTACTGCTATTGTCATTCTTTCAAGATTCAGTTTGTCTATGTCTTAGTTTCATCTTCCAGTAAGCAGTGAGCAGGACCACCAAAGGTTTCTTACATACTAAGTTTAACATAGCTTATCACTTTGGTCAAATTTTAAAGAAAACATTTTCCACTTTCAAAGAATCTTACTGGTATAATGAAGTTATTCCACTAAATAGTTAATAATTTCCATTGTAGCTGGGCACGGTGGCGCAAGCCTGAAATCCCAGCACTTAGGGAGGCTGAGACAGGAGAATCGCGAGTTCAAAGCCAGCCTCAGCAAGGGCGAGGCACTAAGCAACTCAGTGAGACCCTGTCTCTACATAAAACACAAAATAGGGCTGGGGATGTGGCTCAGTGGTCGAGTACCCCTGAGTGCAATCTCCAGTACCAAAAAAAAAAAAAAATTTCCATTGCCTGCTATTCAGGAACTTGTACTTCATAAAGGGAACACACACACACACACACACACACACACACACACACACAGGATTAGATATGAACCAGAATCACAAACAATATTAGTTCAGAGTCAGAGTTGCTGTTACTAACAGATCCTATATTTCACTCAGAAAAGCATACAGTGACTGCTTAGGTAGAGAAGAGTGAAGGGAGAGGAGGGGTACGGGAGTAGAAAGGATAGTAGAATGAATCTGACATTATTACCCTATGTACATATATGACTACACAACCAGTATGATTCAACATCATGTACAATCAAAAGAATGAGGAATTATATTCCATTTATGTATGGGATATACATGACATTGTATTCCATTGTCATGTATAACTAATTAGAACAAAAATTTTTTTAAAAAGTATTTCAGAGAAGATTAAACTATAACTTTAATGGTGGCTAGGGGCAAGTTCAGAGAGAAGAAATGGGAAATCCAAACAGCAAAAGACCCAAGACCAGATGACAAAGTATCTGACAAATTGGGAATTAAGAGAGGACAATCGGGTTATGTTTAAGCATTCCTAAAGGGAAAAACAGCAGAAAAGACTGGGAAAGTATGCTAGGACCAGATATTAGAAGGTCCTACATATTCAAGGGAAGGAATGATGATAGAACCCCTAATGGAAATTATAAATTCTACAAGCTTTTACCAGGAGACACAAACTAGATGTCACCAGAACATTCTGACTTATTAGACATGTTGTTTTGCTCATGGAGGACTTAACATTTTTAAAAATTCCTTATCAACTGTTAAAAGACAATTTCTTTCCCCTCTCTCTTTGACAACAAAAAAAGCTGGCAATGAGAGGCTTGCATGCTCCCCCACATGTCAGCAATAGTCCGGAGCTCAGATGTGCCTGTCCACCTCAGTGACCATCTTGCACCTTCATTCATTAACTGCCCAATAGCCTGATCATGCAAACCCTGCTTAAAATGATGCTTACTGCTTAGAAGACTTTTTTTCTTAGACGTAATTTCAGTTACACAAATTCTCAAAAAAGAAAAAAAACTTTACATTAACAAGATCAGATTCCAAATTGGTTTTGTGGCGTCAGTGAAATCATTATCATTTATTTTATTTATTTTACATTTTAGCATTTCAATATACAACTTTGAATTTGTATATAACTTTTTAATCTATTCTACAAATCTTTTCTATGCCATTTCTTCAGCTTCAAGATTAAATTTACTAAATAAAATTGCATCAGCATCACTTTGCCAAAATCTCACATATTTCATTTGCTATTTGAAAACCATTTTAATCTCCCAGGAGCTTTTTACTATAAATAAAGCCAAGATAAACACAAGATAGTAGTTTTATTATTATATGCAGACACTGAAAATAGTATTTTAATTATGTAATCTTAAAGAATTCTGAAATACCTTGCCCTTAAAAATACTGATCATTGCATGTGATAGCACAAATAAACAATCACATTGAAGAAGTTTAAAAAAAAATCTCATTTACCATTTTTATTTGCGGAGTAATCATTCAGTTCAGTAGTGGATCTAGATTTATTCCTAAAACAAAGAACATATTAAATATGTTTCATTAACAACATCTTTTTCATCAGAAAATTGCTTTTAAAAGCAGCTGATTTATTTTCTATTGAGAGCTATATTTATTTTTAAACCAAGGAATTTTTTATATTGTGCATACTAGCAGAACACAGAAAAATGAGATGCTAGGAAGAGATGAACAAGTGATAATACTTCTCTAATACAACAATGAAGAATATAATTGCTGACCAGATTTTGTCAACATTCACTCTGTTCCAGACCTCAATCTTACCAGGCTTACCAAGCATGTACCATCAGGTCACCCAAAGTTGGACTGTCTTGCCCCCTCCACATTGACCCAGTGTCATGATGTCAACTTCTGAGGCATTAGATTACTGATCACTCTAGAACACCAATTTGCCCAACACTACCCTAGCATTCCAAATGGGTATTGAAGTTTACTGCACAGCAACAACTTCTTCCTCTTCTTTTTTATTTTTCACCAGGGATTGAATCCAGGGGTGCTTAACCACTGAGCCACATACCCCAGACCTTTTTAATAGGTTTTTTTTGAGAAAAGTTCTCCCTAAATTGCTTAGGATCTTTCTAAATTGCTGAGGCTTACTTTGAACTTGTGATCCTCCTGCCTAAGCCTCCTGAGCTACTAGAATTACAGGTGCCATCATGCCTAGCCTGCATAGTAACTTCTGAAAATGCTTAACTTTAAGTCTGTAAACTAACACATGTTAATCTCGTTCTCACTCTACTGTGTACATGGAGCTTCAAAAATAATAATCTTAACACAATAATATAGAGTATTATACAATAACATAATATTGTTCAAATGAATATACATCTGTATACAACATATTTATGTATGCAATGCAATAACCTATAATACATAATAATGTTCCACAACTAATAGACACATTCTTGAAAAACTTTACTTATTTACAAAAAAAAACAAAAAAAAAAACAGTTATTACCAGGTATCTAGCCACATTCCTTGATACCTCTAGGGCTTTATCAGCAATATCTAGAGAATTTCATATTTTCCAGAATTCCTTAAGTTTCCTTTCCTTGCATTTTAATTATTTTCCCCAAGGTAACAAGCTATATAAATAAAGGTTTTTCACATAAAAATTCATAATTCTAAAAGAGACATCAACATTTTAATGACTTACACTCAGATTCATTATAAATAAGGTCTTCTATCTCTAGATAATTTTTATAGTTATTGCTGGCCTGTTCCTACCCTAGTCACCCCTATCCTTTTTCCTTTCCTATTCTGAGCCCTTTTCAGTCATTCAGATTGCCTATAAGTTTTCCTTATATTTAAAAATAAAAACAAATTTCCTAAAGGGAGAATTTCAGCTCTTCAAATATAAGCTATTGGTCCTACACTAGATATTTATTGGACCAACTCTGTTCAGAAGTCCTTAGTGATTTCAAAACTGCAAAGCACTTTAAAAATTATTTTAAACATTAAAACTTAATGCTTTAGGAAATTTTAAAACACAAGTAACTTTTCAGAAAGTTATCTGAAATTTTATCTTCATTCCTCAAAACTGAGCAACTGGTTCTAACCAGACTAAAAGAAAGGTCACAATTTCTATTGCATATGCCCTTATATAATCTATTTTTAGGTAATCTGAAGCCATTACTCATAACCTTTTAAAAATAAAAGCTATGGTGTATTACCAATAATAAAGGAAGGAAGGATAAATGGACACAATTCTTCCCATGTCCATTCCCCTTTGCAAATATGACTCCTTCTCTCTGTGAATTTGAGCTCACCTTGCAACTCTACACAATACCACAGAACTGAGGAAGAGTGACTTCCTCTCTAAGTCTCTCTTCCCTGCCCAACTGCCATGTACCTAAGACCCCAGTGGCTTACTGGATGCTGAAAGACACATGCCCCAGTTGCTCTCATTGCCCCAGATGCCAGCCAGCCAGCCAATTCCCAAAAGCAAGCTGCCTAGTCAACTGATAGCAGATGCATGAGGATGCTCAGTCAACTAAAAGAACTGCCCAATTAGCTCAGTCCAAAAACTGATCCACAAAATCATAAGCTAAGTCACTAAGTCTATGAATACACAATACAAGCTAACTATTACACAGATCAACCAGCAAGTTCTCTTTGTATTCTACAACAAAGGGTAAAGTAGTTTTACAAAACATCTAAGCAAAACTGGGGCCATTTATCTGAAACCCATCACTCCATTTATTTGAAATCAATCACTACCAAATAAAAAGAAATGTTCCACACACCTGTCACCAGGAAGAAAACCTGAAGATTCTTCCTCTCTCTTTGGTATATCATAGGAATCAACTGGCCTAAAGATTGACAAAAACAAAAACCTTATAATCAAAATATAAAACTTTAAGACAAGGATACCAAAATAATGTTATTTTAGTCTCTTTATATAAGTGGTCTATGGGTTAAAAACTAAAGTATTTCAACCAATCACTTTGAGCTTTACTTTCCTTCTGCTGCTAACAGTCATTAGTTATTCATACATCACTCATTCCACAGGTAGATACTGGATACCCACCATGCCCCAGTACTGCTCTAGGGCTGGGCTACAGAAGTAAACAAAACAAATTTGTTGGCCTCTTTTGTATTTACTCTTTACTGGGGCAGGCAGGCCAACAGACAAACAAAGTTATAATATAAAGCAGGATAAGGGCATACTGACAGGAAGGGAAGAGTCACATATTTTAAGTGAGGTATTCTAGAAAGCCTAAGAAGGTGACATTTGAGCAGAGATTTGAATAAAATGAGTAAGCCACACAAATAGGTGAGAAAAGACATTTTTAGGCAGAGAAACAGAAATTACAAAAGTGCAGACACAGAGTACGTTGGACATTTTCAAAGAAGTAAATGGAGGCCAGAGTGGCTGTACCAGACAAATGTGGGCAGTGGTGAGCACAGCAAGTGGCAGACAAAGGCCAAGGCGTGGCTCAAATAAGCCTTCAACGCCATGGCGAGGACTGGACAGTGTTCGAAGGGAACAGAAAGCCATCTGGAGAGTTGAGCAGGGAAGTACAGTGATGTGATTGGATTTGTGATTTAAAGGCTCTGTTGGGCTTCTTGCGTTCACTCGTGTAGAGCAAGGGTGGGAGCAGCAGAAGACCAACGAGGTGCCTTGAAGTAGAATGCACACAGCAAAGCCAATCCTATTTACCCTCCTGTGCAACCTTCAGTGGTGGGGACAGACCTCCTATACTGGTATATTTTGATTGAAGTTTCCCTCTCTATCTCTGCCTGGCGCTTCTGTTCTTCTGCACGGTGCTTCTGCGCCTCAGGCTCCACCTCCCGCAGCGTCTTCTCCTGTTCTTCCTGAGCTTGCTGCTCCTTCAGTTTCCTCTCTCTCTCAAGAATGAGTTGTTCCTGCAGCTTCTGTCTTTGTTCCTCATGAACTACATCCTCTTCCTGCTGTCTCCTCTCTTCCTCTCCTGCTCGGGTTCCTTCCCTGTCAGAAGACTTGGACCCTTCACTCCAGGTGGCCTCCCAAGTGGCAATGGTAGGCTCCCGTGTGGTCAGAGAAATGCTGTTTGAGTTCAGGACCATCAGTTCCTATGTGACCGGTGGAAAAAAGGAATCCATCTCAATCTGTACATCAATAATTTTATATACATAGATACTAAGTTTTAGATATTAATTGTAGTTGCCCCAAATTTCCTCTTGGTGGTGCTAAGGACTGAACCCAGGACTTCACGCATGCTAGGTAAGCACTGTACCACTGCACTACATCCCCAGCCATTTAATTTTATTTTATTTGAAGACAGGGTCTTGCCAAGTTGCCCAGGCTGGCTTCAAACTTGCAATTCTTCTGATTCAGCCTCCTCAGTAGCTAGGATTATAGGTGTGCACCACCTCGCAGAGCTTAGAAAGGCCTCACAAGTGACTGAGATATAGCTGGGAGGAAGAAGCACTGAAGTTCTATTAATGTAATTATTTAATGATATAATAGAAAAACTAAGAAAAAGATTGAAACATTAAGGCAAAATTCTAAACCAAGGCTCATTATATTTTTCAAAAAGCTAGAGAGGAGGTCAAACTCAGAGGGAAATGAGGAGTCCCTTGCTTCTCGGCTAGTTTCACCAACCAGGTAAAGAGAAGGCAGTGAGAAGCCTGTTTTGATGATACCTCATCCAAGTACTTGGAACTCTCTCTCTCAGCCTCCTGCTTAGCCCTCTGCCACTCTTCCCTCAGTTTCTCTTGTTCACGTTGGTATTTTTCCTGTGAGAAAGCATTGTATTAATCAATACTAATAACTTTTTATTTTAAGCAGAGTATTTCATTAACACTTTGGCTCTCCCTAACCTTAACCTTTAAAAGACATGATTTTATTTTCATTTAACCAACCAGATTTTAGTCCCTAAAGTAGCAAAGAATTGTATGAAACTAAAATGCAGATGTTAGAAGAGAGTACACACACCAAATTAGATCCATATCTACCCTTTACCATGGACATAATTCATCAAAGCTTCCAGCTAACTGCGAGAGAGACTAAATAAGTCTGTATTGGACCTAGTCAATCACTGAGGAGAACTAAATCCTCACAAAGACTATTCACCTCTCTTGAGTGCACCCCTCATGCACCCTAAGGTGAATGTAAGAGCTAATGATTTTTAAAAGATAACTCTAGAAATCTTCAAAATGGAAATGTGATTGTTTAATGCAAAATATGCTACCTACAAAAAAATGTGATGAAACTTTGGTTTTATTTTTTAAAATCTGCTTCTCAATTATTGGTTGACATGGACCAGAAAGAAGCCATGAAAAGCTAAGCCTCATTCCTATTCACCCATGCCATCCCACACTACCTGAAGCAGACGATCCTGCTCCTTCTGCCACCTCTCCTGCCGCTTTCGCTCCTCCTCTTGATCCCATGCCCAGCGACTGGGGGCACTGAGGGTTGGAACTGGAAGCTAACCAGTTATCAGAGAACAACAATGGAACTTCATTAAGTCATCTAGTGAACCACTTTCACATATATCAATTATTCATCTTACACTCTGCTTGGACTATACTAGAGAAGAGATGGCTTAATGTTTCAAAGTAACTCTTCTCAGCTTGGAGGATTACCACCCGATACACTCTATGCAACTCAAAATAATGTAAGCAATGCTACTGCATGTAAGTTTGTTCCCACAAACTCACCTTACTTATTCCCAACTACAAATGAATACTACTTACATCAGGAACCACAGAGTCAGAGCTTCCTGCATTGCAGCATGCGGGCAAGGAGGGAAAAAAATACAATGTAAGTCTTTTTGTTCTACGAAATGATTTCTTTCAGAAAGTTATATCCCTAACTAATCCTATGTCAGTATACTAAGTGACATAAACTTTTTTAAAACAACTATCAATATATCCTTTTCTCCCTTTAGTTTCATCTGTTACTCTTCCAATTCAAAGCCAATAACAAGAAGATAAACCAGGGGTGCCAAAGGCACATACTAGCTCCAGATACCAGAGCTGAATCAATGGACAGGCTGAAAGCATTTTAGGGTTGTTTTTTTTTGTTTTTGTTTTTGTTTTTTGGTACTGGAGATTGAACTCAGGGGTACTCGACCACTGAGCCAGCCCTATTTTGTGTTTTATGTAGAGACAGGGTCTCACTGAGTTGCTTAGTGCCTCGCCATTGCTGAGGCTGGCTTTGAACTCGCGATTCTCCTGTCTCAGGCTCCCAAAGTGCTGAGATTACAGGCTTGCACCACCACGCCTGGCTTTTTAGGGTTCTTTAATTACTAAACTGGACAAGATCACACAGTTTGGCCTAACAAGAAAAATAGAATATCAAATGTTACAACATTTAACAAATCATTTAGTTATTTACTTGCAGTTGTGTAATTACAATGTGACAGCACAAGTCATTTTTTTTCAGAACCATGCCACTACAACATGTTCAAGAACATGTGCCTTTGCTATCATTTGCAAAACAAGTAGCCAAGTTTCATGTGTGAACTTCAAGGCACAATCTTATTTTTGTCCTTAGGAGCCTACACAAGTATGTATCTGTACATAATACAATGAGTATGAAAAAGTAAAACTTCAGAAAATATACTAGCATAAGTATATTTAGGGAAATGAAAAATAAATTTATTTGTAAATTTTCCTGAAACCCCAGTTGTCAAGGTATTCCCTTACATAATTTTTTAAAGTAATCTGCTTTGAGACAGATAAATGGTCTTCCCTGAATAGTTTATTAAAGAAAAGAAAAGAAAAATTAGAGCAGAGGGAAAAAAAGAATTATTTCATTTGGCCAATTTGAGCTAGGAGTATAATATTATTTCACTTAAATAACCACAGAAAAACAACAGTTTAATTTAAAAGATGAACCAAAAACACTAAGGATACTGACACTAATAGACATGCAAAGCTGTCAAGCTATTTGCAGTTAAAAAGTGACCTTAACCCACCAATGGAAGAATAGCAGATGATTAACACAATATACACAAGCCCAGTATCATGTTATAAGGCAGGTTTGTAAGTGTTTCAATAATCTTAAAAGAAACAATAACATTTTAGACAGCAACAGCACAATCTCCTCAAGCTGCAGCATCTCCAATGTTGAATATTACTTTTAAGTTCTTCATAGCAAAAAAAACAAAGCTCAAATTGCATTCATGAGACAGAGCATCTGACAAATGTGAAAGGGAGAAAATGCCACATGCATCACACATTATGAAGCAGGCCTGCCCAACTACACCAACACCAAGAAGCCCAAAATGCACCTGTCCTCAGATGCAACTCAAATTCATTTACTTTAAAGTCACAGAGTAATCACATTGACATTCCAAAGCCACCATCCCACAGCAGCAAATAATTCTGCTCTTTATTCAGAGAATTTTTCACAACCAAAAACAGGTCAGTTTTGAAAAGCTGGCCAATTATATGTTGGTATAGTGAAATATTATGCAATTTGTAGGAAGCAGTAAGATTTAAATGACACTCTTCATTTCTTACTGTTACCATCCAGTGGAAAGACGTGTGTTTAATAGCATCTCAGTTTATTTTTTTCTTTTTTAATAAGTTAAAAGAGAAAAAAACTTTAGAACTATACACAGGACACACAAAGACCCATTACCACAGAGGTAGACCCATGAACTGTAAGAAAAGCCTGATGAGCCTAGGGAAAGAATGGAAATGGATTATGTTGCTGGGTCATAATGACAGCCAAACTGAAGAGGCTCAGTGCCCAGAACCACAGACCATGAGGAAGAATGGAGAGTGAGAACAAGTCCATGAAAGGGAACATACTATTAGCTTTGTGGTTTACCTTGTTCAAAAAATTGTGATCGTCTTTTTAAGTTTTTCAAAGAAATGGGTTCGGATGCTAGTTGGAAAATAAAAAATAATATAAATACCATATCATTCATTTTAATTTCTCACCACTAGTAAATTAACTGATACCTGACACACCTTTCAGATCTGTAGCAATTTTTTTTAATGACCAAACTAATAACCACAGAAGACATGGATTATTTCAAGGGATATAGACACACATATTTTAGTAGTCTATATTACATTTAAATTAGTAAAAGTAGCAAATATTTTCATTAATAAATTTTAGTAGACAACATCATACTTCCATAGCTATGAAAGTCATACAGTCCATGCCAGGTCACAAAGCTTTAGGGAAATGAAAATTAACACATTTTGCTTCAGTTAATCAATCCAACATTTTCTCTACCAAAGAATTTTCATAATATTAATGAATAAGAACTGAAAATTATTGGGGAGGAGGACAACAAAATGAATAATAAAGAAAGAGCAAATGAAAAAAATGCTAAAATTGTGATTTTTTTTCAAACTAGAATATTTTGCCCTAGTTTTCAGGATCTCGTAGCTGCTAACTTAAACAAAATGAAGTTCAGTCAAAAAAAAAATTAGAAAACAGTGACTTTTCCCATAGATCTGTGACAACAGTATGGCATAAATCGTAAATGTGATAATTACTTGATACTGGTTGCTGTTTATTTTTCTCAACAAAACCTTCAAATAGCAGGGCCTGCGAAGAATCCTAGCTATCACTAAAGCATTAGATGTCTTCATCGGTTGGCTCTGCCTGGGCCACTGGCAGAAGAGGATCAAGATGCCTTAGATTTAGTAACAGGAGGAAAACTAAGCAATGCTTGTTTTAAAAACTCCTTTGATTAAAAAATAAAATTTGAAAAATTAAAATATAGTCATTTCTATTGGAAATGAACTACAAAGAGAAACAATCAATGAGGAAAAGGAAATTTATAAATTTAGGTTGGATTTGACATAGTGTACAATAAACTGGCAAAGTTAACAAACACTATGCAAACCTCATCCCATTCTTGGCAGCCTAATTTCATGGTAAATGAAGCTTCATCTTCTTTGGGTCTCCTTCCAGGGCCATGTTGACCAGAGAGATCTTTGTTGTTTATTTTGTATGCCTGAAGAATGGCACATGGTGTGCAATAGCTAAATTATTTGTGTCTGGGCAGAAGAAAGAGAATGATAACTCCAAATTTCCCTAGATATTGTACCTTCTTTTTATAACAAACAAGTGTGAACACTAATAATTGTTACTACAATTGGCAGTTCTTAGCTGCCTCCATGTTTGTCTCTTTCACAACAATAAAGGAGAAAAGGAAACTTCATTCAGTGTTTTATATTTAATGAAGATTTCCTTTGCCAGCATGCCACAACCAGAAAGCCACTGGCCTCAGGAAAACCTGTTCTTATTTGGCCTAGGCACACAGGCACCCAGAACATGCTGCCAAAGTTTTGTTTGCAGTTCCTGAACTATTTAACGCTGGAATCGAACGCCCTTCCACCTGTTTGCAATTGGATCTGTGTGCTAACCTTTTAGTTTCAACTTGCAGTGGATCAGTTTTTCTCTCACTCATAGAAATTAATTTTATAATAGCAGAACCTGGAGCTATGACTTTTTCTACATTACAGATGTAAATTATAATGGTGATGTTTACCTTTTGATTCAAAAGTGTTGCTTTCATCATGAACTCCATTGATTTCTTTGGATTCAGTGTACTAGAAAGGATGAACATGCTAATTAATATTCTCTTCAATTGCACTTTGAGCTTAAATAATGCATTTCTCATCAGTGAAAGTAACTTTTAACAAGATTGGTTTTAAGGATATTGATCCTCAAAGCTTTTTATATGTAATAGAAACTTAAATTTTTTTCATTATTCTCCACTATTTGTGGAAGAATTAATGACTAGCTTCAGGCAAGAATGACCTTAAGTTTAATCAAACATTAACATTCTAAGAAATATGATGGATGAAATAGTCTTTAATTCATTTGGCTTATCTTTATGAGTAAGTGAAATAGTCATACAGGATTCTCTAACATTTAAGTTGTTGCTTCAAAATGTAGCAAGATCTCTATTAAATAAAAATTTTAGTTACAAATTTAAATTATTAATTTAAATGAACAATTCATACTATAAATGGACACACTGTTTTCAAAGCCTATATAGAAAAGTATTATTTGACACCTAGAAAAAATCCTACATAATTTTAGAATCAATTAATGGAACTGATTATATCTTAATCACACACATAATTCTACCTATCAAATACACCCACACAAGAACTAAAAATGCTTGATGAGGTTTTATATTGCACACAATGACTACATTCACTTTGCCAGTAAAGACTAAAGAATGTATAGAGAAGTTATAGTGTATAATTTTACATAATTGCTACTTTACATTCATGAAGATCTGAGAGATGATTGTAATGATGAAAGATTGGTGAGAAATACCTACGAAACGACATTATGGGATCTTTTGATTTTACCATTACATAAGTCACTAATAATACCCCATTAATGGGTAAGGCCTCATGGCTTTCAAAAATATATTTTACTCTCTTTTCATTACCTTAGTCAATTATTTATGTTTTAAATCTGGTATTAAAATTGTTTAAACAACATAAATTTTCTTCTGCAGATATAATCCATATCATGACTTTGTCTCTATAGTATTCCTACTTTTCAAAATACTTACAGTAGGACTCTGAAGGCTTTCAGAGAAATCAGTTGTTACTGACAGATCTGAAGACTTGTCTGAGTTGTAAATTCCAGAAGTTGTATCAATCCACTTTGTTTCAGGTGAACCTATAATTTTGGTAGCCATACTGGTGAGATTGAGGGTTTTATGCCTTGTAAATGGCAGGGAAGGCTGGTCTTTGCCCCAGTCTGATTGGCACATGAAGATCAAGTAATGAGTACACATAAATGATGAAGTGGAAAGAATAAAGTTACTGAATGCACATACACAAAACACACATATATAAGACAGACAGACAAATCAGGTAGTATGCAAAAGAATCACCTTCCCAAATACAAAGGTTAAATCATGTTAGTATGAAAACACTAGCAAATTTGCTGAATCCTTCCATAAACCAGGACTAGATGTTATATTTTGATATAATACGTTGGTAGGTCTGGAAAGATTTGTTGCCCTTTCATATCTAACCTCAACTGGGAACTCAGAAATACAATGATAGAAAATGTATACTGAAAGTTCTTTGAGAACAATAATAGAAATATGACCAATTATGCTCTTATACCAGTGCAGTTATGCTACTGCACAGAAAGTTAAAGCACAGTATCTCTTAATACTCAACATCCTTACAAATGACTCCGAATGCAGTTGTATTTGCATTGAATTGATGTTTGCATTCAGTCAGATCAGGATATAAACTAGTCATATAATGTAGAATTCAGTAAGTTTGCTAGTGAGGAGTTTTCAGAGAGCATATTCAAACAGGTATTATTCAAGATTTGTTCCAACACAAAGACAAGATGCTTTTAAGCAACAAGTAAAATGAAAAAATACAAAGTTATTAAAGCAAATTGTTACAACCACTTGCCAAACACCAGCTTCCCAACCTAGAAAGCCAGACATGGTAAAACTCACTCACCAGACCTTCCATGGCGCCTGACATCCATCACTAGGTTTCCAGTTTCTCGAGCATGAGCCATGGTTTCTTCCCACTCTTTTGTATTCTTATATGTAAACTTGGTGTTATTAACAGCAATAATCTCATCATCTACCTGTAGCTGAGAAAATTCTGCTGGGCTACCTAAAATTAATGTAAAGTAAATTATACAATCAATTTTCTTAAAATCCCATATGATCTACAAGTCACTGCTTCTTTACGTTAAGGAAAAATAACTCCTTAATCTCAACCATTTCTCGTTTACAGATAGAGAACAGTCATTACACTTTTTAAGCATCAAATATTTGAGTATTTACAACAAACAAAGCACCAAAGGCATTTTTTAATTCTAGTAGTATCATCTTCATTAACACTGAAAGGAGAAATGACAAGTTCACTATCCAATAACAATTATTAATCTCCTAAAAACAAAGAAAATTTAAATTATTTTTAAGTTGAAAATGTGATATGTACTGTACTTTGAGTTTGCATATCACATGCTCTCTGGAAGGGAGCAGAAGGAAATAAGGCTACTTAGTATTATTATGACATTAATGCCATAACTCAAATATCATTACCTAATTGAAGTAATCAAAAGAAAAATCAATGTTGACATGCAATTTTATGTAGCTAAAATATGTAAGCAAGGGTCTCCTCTTAAATACAATAGCTCTCATTTTAATTGTAGGCCTTTGTAGTAATAATTGGCAGAGTTTCTGGGTTTAACTTGTTATAACCCTGGGTGGAAGAGATAATGCCTTTACAAATGTCTCAAGGCCTTTGTCTCCTCGAGACTCCATAACCAATAGAGATACATTAGTATGCTCAAAAAATACCACATTGGGCTGATAAAGTAGGTCCGTTGCAAGTAGAGTGCTTGCCAAGCAGGTGCCAGTCCTAGGTTCAATCCCCAGCACCACAGAAAAAAAAAACAAAACAGCTAATAACAGAAGTTTCCATCAAAATCTGCAATTAAGTACTATTTGTTAGCATTGGAAAAATTAAGCTTAAAAGTGAAAAATTCTGTAAAAAGTCTTCCTCAAAACTAAAATTAATTAGGCAATGGGAATAAATAATATGTATATATGCAACCCCAACTAACAGTCTCAGAGAAGAGGGTGCATCTTCTTTATTTACTAATGCATTTTCACATTAGCAAAATGAATTAGTAAATATATTTTTCCCTCTTATATCAAACAAACTAATTTCTGCATTCCCCCCTACCCCCCACAGGATAGGATAACAAAGGAGAAGACATTTCAGTGTAGTAAAATCCATGATTTACCTTCTTCAACTGACGCCACAAAGATCCTGAAAAAATCCCATTTTATTGTAAACCCAAAGCCAAGGCTGTTCCCAGGCATCTGGTTTATGCTGATTCTCATATCACTGAACTGATCCTGAAAACAAAACATGAAACGCTGGGATCAGGTGTCACTGGCACCCACACAGAGGAAAGTCTATCCATGCAAGACGGGAAGCTGAACACAAGGCACACTTGAATTATTTCATAATAAACCAAGAGCTTCATCCATTCTTCCTTGGGCTTCGTAAAACCTTTATTTGTATAAGTATCACCAAGTTTATTACTTTTTCTGCTAAAATAAGGGGAAAATCTATCAAGAATAAATATTTTCCTTCATGTAATACTAAAATTTACTCAGACATTGATAAATCATAAGTTTTTGCCTACCATACAATAAAATCTTATTTGCCTACCATACAAACCACTTATTTGCTGTCTAGGAATGGAGCAAAGTGATCTCTATTATTTATTTAGTTAGTTACTGGGGATTGAACCCAGGAGCACTTTACCACACAGCACTATTTTATTTTGAGACAGGGTCTAAGTTGCTTAGGCTGGCCTTAAACTTTTAATCCTACTGCCTGAACCTCCCAAGTTAACCAGCATTACAGAAATGTACCATCACACCTAGCTACATTACTTATTTTAAAAATAACAACATATTTAAAAATAAAACAACAGCCCACCTCCAATATTGACCATATTTACCTGAATAATATCAAGTGGTTTATAGACACATAATTCAGCTATTAATGGTGTCCATCCAGGACTGCTACCATCCCCCTTGCACAGATATCAAATTTGACAAGGCATTTTTACTTGTTCAACTGCCACACAAGGATATGGTGGTAAAGACATAGCTGCCACACATGCTGCAAAATGCACAATGCTATCACCCGTGAGAACCTACTCTCTAAGATGCCAAGAGGATCACTGTGAGACCTCCTGAGTGACAGACCATGACTTCACAGAAGTAACATCAATCTATAAATGTCCAAGAACAGTAGCCTCTTCAGGAAAAGGTAGGATTCTATTTCCACTTCTGTCATTTCATGTTTACCACACAAAAACAAATCCTAAATCCTTACATTTCCCAGGACTTTCTTAAATCATTTTATAAACCAGATTTCAGTTTTATAGTAAACTTGCTAAATTGTGAAAACTTCACCTTTTATCACTTACATATTTTGTTTTGTAAAAAAGGCATAGATTCTAATATAATGAGCTTACCAGAATAGTCCTTTAGTTCTGTATTTTATAAGAAACTTATTTTAAAAAGTTCTTCCTAAAGCTATTTGGCTCGAGAAGATGACCTACACATTCTTCATTTTAATTTGGCAGTTAAATCCAAACCTAGGGCCCAGTGGGCAAATAATAAAAATTTTTGCCTAAGTTTCTCCACCCATTAAACAAGTTTAAAATTCAACTGACCACATTCTGAGAAAAACTTGGAAGAGAACCTAAGAATTAGAAGAAAGACAAGGGCTGGGCATAGTGGTGCATGCCTGTAATTCCAGCGACCTGGGAGGCTGAGGAAGGAGAATCACAAGTTCAAGGCCAGCATCAGCAATTTAGCAAGACCTTGTCTCAAAATAAAAAAGGGCTGGGGATGTAGCTCAGCAGTAAACCATCCTTGGGTTCAATAGCCAGTACCAAGAAGAAAAATAAAATAGGGGGAAGCAGGGAAGGAAGGCACTGAATAAAGTATCAATGACTTGCTATGCCATATGGCCATGTAAATGTGTTATAACACTGTTCATTTGTTCTACACTTGTGCATCTATTCTGTATAAAACACAGTACTTATAACTTTGGAAAATAAAGATGAGTTACGCACAATTCTTGAAATAATTACTAACAATTCAAGAATGAGCACAGGATTTTTTTTTAAGCAAGAAAAAGACATGTTGCTAATAATATAGAAAAGTTTTCAACAGAAAGCCCTTTGCAAAAATCAATTTAAACAAGGGTATCCAGATGTAGTCATAACATTCATTAATAATCAGTCTAATGAATACAAATCTGAATATAATAAAACTTTACTAAGAATAGAAAAAATTACTGGTTAGTTCTACTCCTAAACCAAAACCATCACACATTTAGAGTGTGACTAAATGAAAATAAGTGGGTCATCTTCACCATGCATATCAAAAAAAAATCTGACTTAGAGCTAATTAAAATGTAGAATCTATTGCTATATAAGAACACAGAGATAAACGATGGGTTAGATACTCAAAACACTAATTGAGGTTTTTAACATGAAGAATAAAAAACAGGATGGAGTTTAATAAATAATCTCAAACCACATACTCAGAGACAGCAAGTGAACATTAGCCTTTTCTACCAAATATAAGCTAAAGAAGAATGAGCCTGAGCCATGAGGGAAGAGATTCACAATTACATAGATCAAAAGAACCATCCCACTAAAGGCTGTTCTTATAGAAATGAATAAATCTCTGTTTGAACAGTTAAAACCACCTCTCTGGAACTGTTAACAGAGGAGATAGCCTTTCTGTAATTACAGTCTGGCAGACTGTTGTATTGACCCTTGGGACAGTACACAGCAAAGAGAGGACCAAGTGGGCAATAATAGGTGCATTCCTGTTAATAACCAGGTGATCTCATGTATGTCACTGAGCCTAGTAGACTTCTCTCTGTCACTATGACACTGGTTTTCAAGTTTTGTTTGTTTGTTTTTTTTTACTTTCAAAACTTTTATTTTCAAATGAAAATCTTATCAGATTGCTTCCTCCCTAAAACAATATACAGAAAGGATTATAACTACAGTTTGAGGACAAGACTTGTGGAACCCCACCTGTGGAGTCTCTCCCTTGTGACACTCCCTGAAGCACCTCTGCACATGGCTTCTTGTATTAGATTATCTCTGAAATGCCTTGCATGTGAACACAGCTATGATTATATTCAAACATAAAATGATTCAACAATGATTTCAGGTAGGATTTCTAATTCCTTATTTTTCCCTACAAAATACATGGCAGGTGAGCATTTTAAACAGGAGCTGAGTGTCACAAGATGATAATGGGGGAATTACTTTTGAATGGATGAAACAAGATTATAAATTACTGGGGAAACCTATATTCTTGATGACTAATACGAGAATTATCAAGTAGTTTCAGCTCTCTATGCCAGAAAGAGATGCTGAGATGCTCTCTATCAATATCTCAGCATCTAAAATAAAATCAATTTCCCTCAAATCAGGTACAGTTTAAACAGAAGTATACACTGAAAGCTAAGATTAGCCCACCATCAGCCTGACGAAGAAGACTCTAAATTTTAAGGAAAAACAAAAATGATCTGCAGCACAAGAGTAAGATTTATTTTTCCTAGATCTGCTGAACTAAGAATCTCATGTCACCACAGAAGAAAATTAATAAAAGACAGGGTCAATCTTATATACTATCAAGTAAAAAACTATTCAGACTTTTTCAACTAGACAAACTTGTTGACTTACAGGAAGCCTACTTATTTGAGAAAATTAACCCTAAAAACAGATTTGGATTATAAAGTCAGGAATGACAGAAGAAACACAATCTTTGAATTGGTGTCCACATGGTGCTTTAGTGTCTTTCAGGGACTTAGTGGGATACAACATTGCTACAGTTTGGATCTGGAATGTCCTTCCAAAAGCTCATGAGTTAAAGATTTGCTCATTAGCCTGTGGTGCTATTGGGAAGTAACAGAGCTTTTCAGAGGTAGGGCCTACCTAGTGGAAGCTAGGTTATTGGGTGCATGCCCTGGAAGGGGCTTTTGGGCCCCGGCCCCTCCTCTTTCTCATCTTCTGAGTTGCTACAAGGTAAGCAACTTTGCTCTACCACACACTCCCTCCACACACACACTACGATATTCTGTCTTACCACCAGGCCAAAATGACATGGCCAATGACCATAGACTAAAACCACTGAAAACATGAGCCAAAATAAACCTTTCCTCCTTTTAAGTTATCTCAGGTATTTGTCACAATAACAGAAAGTTGACATAAACATGAGGTAAGCAATCATCAAATCCTGGCCCAAAGCCAACTGCCCTCACCAAAGAGACATCTAAATCTTTTCCTCCATTCTCCACACCATTCTCCTTCCAAAGATGCATTTGGAAGTTCCCATCTACCAATTTACACAACGCCTTCCAAGCTTATCCTCCTGCCAAATCCCTCTTCAGTCTTCATTCCACTTCACCTCAGGCTTCACCACCAGTCACCAGCAACGATCTACCTTTGGGAAAGTCTTCTGAGTCGCACACTACCCCAGCTTCTCTTGCTCTCCCATCCCATGTCTATGGCCACTTCTCAGTTCCCATAGGCAGCCCCTCGTCTTTCTCTCCTACTTTCATTTTGCTGTTGTTCCTCAGTTGCCCTCCAACCATTTTCACATGTTTTCCCGAGAAACTTCATTAACTGCCATGAATCCAATCATGGTTTAAGTCTAACGCTTCTAAAATTAAATTCATCATCTTTCTCCCTAAAACTACTCTTCTCTCTCTTGTTTTTCACATCTTGGGTGACGGCATCACTATCTAACCAGTTGCCTGAGTTAAAAACACTGGATTCTTCCTAGGCCCTGTTCTTCTTGCTTCCCCTGACCACTCCTCAAATTCCATGCAATAATCCACACCCCTACTCTCCATCACACACACATGATTTTTTAATATTTTTTAATTTTTTTTAATTGTTGATGGACCTTAATTTTATTTATTTATATGCAGTGTTGAGAATCAAACCCAGGGCCGCACACATGCTAGACAACTACTTTACCACTGAGCCACAACCCTACCCCCACACGCATGATTTTAATAAAGCAATATCGAGTTCACAACCCATAAATCCATCTGAATCATTCCGTCCTTCTCATCTTCCCGCAGGCTACCATCTTAGTTCACATTTAGTTTCCCCCATCTCCTGTGGTCACCTCCCAGCTGTCTCTCCAGTCTCCAGCACTTCTTTTTGTCCACCTACCCAACAGCTGCCAGAATGTCAGTTACAGAATATGTTCATTATTGTATTATACCCCATTTTAAAACTGCTGGTAGCTCCTCCTGTCTATCTGATAGATTTTAAATACTGCATTTCAGATATAGACTCAGTTCTGGTTTAATTCTCAACAAATATATACCACCTTTCCTCAAAATTATTTTATCTTTATGGACCATAAGATATCTCAGTTCCTGCTAGCTCTAAAATTCTAAAAAACTTCCAAAGTTAAAATGAGTCAACATTTTTTCATGTTCTAACAATATATATGGCAGGCCTCAAACTTAAGCATTTCATATATATTTTTTTAAATTTAGGATCAGATTGCTGGGGTTGTGGCTCAGTGGTAGAGCAGTTGCTTAGCACATGTGAGGCACTGGGTTCGATCCTCAGCACTACATAAAATAATTATTTTATTTTTTCCATAGAAACAATATTAAACATGAAATGCACACTGGCTAAACAGTTTCCAGACTAAAAAAAAATCCAACTAGAGGAAATCCTATTTAACTCTCACATACTTAGCTCTAAAGCCCAGAGGACACAGGCAACGTTCAACAACTACTTACAGTTGCAGGTACTGTGCTAACAGGAAGAAAGACACAACTGCTTTCTACCCTACAGAGCAGGGTCTCATGAAATGACAAGACAAGTAAAATGCAGGGTACAAAGTCAGAATAAGAAAAGCCTTTCATATGTACTTTAAAGTACTGTTTTAAAATGTCTGGGATAGAAGTTTTAGAAGGTGGTTTTGTGTTGGATTAAGATAAGAGAACTCCCAAAGGACAGAAAAGAAAATGGAAGCCTGTAAGCAAGACCAGTTTTAGAGAAAAATCATGAAAGCCATATCTGAGAGATAGCTGGAAAAGGAGGAAGGGCTCAGAGCCACACTCACTTCTCTTTCCTTGGGTCATCCCCAGAATTACCCTGGCAGTCTAGATTGGCAAGGGGTGGGGCAGGCAGGGACAAAAACCCTAAGAGAAGGGGAGAGAACAAAATCCCCAGCAAGGCAATGGGGAGAGAAAGGAAATTCCTGTGGGCAGATTGTAAATAAGACTACATTAAGTTCTTTCCTTCACTATGTTTTTCCTTCTTTACAGCATAAACCACCTTATAACCACAATTCTATGATGGGCTCCCAACAAGTCTCCACCTGCAGAATCTGCTTCCTTAAAATAATTCTATATATCACAAAGCTTACATTCCTAAGACATTCCTTAATCTTTAAATTCCCACACTAAATAATCAATAAGGACACTAAATTACCTCCTGGATCAAGTTCACATTTCAGCAGAAATAAAAGCCTTGAACAGGGGCTGGGGTTGTGGCTCAGTGGTAGAGCGCCTGCCTTGCACGCGTGAGGCACTGGGTTCGATCCTCAGCACCACATACAAAATACATACATAAATAAAATAAAAGGTTTGGAAAAATATTAAAAAAAAAAAAAAGCCTTGAACACAGTTCAAGTTAATATTAATCGCCAATGGTATACAAAGGCTATATGGAAGGCACAAAGAATTATCCCTGAAAAAGGAACACCTAAATATATGGAGCAGGGAAGAATCTAACGAATGAAACTTTCAGGAGTGCACAATTCAGTTTCCAGCTAGGGAGATATGACATCTTGATTCATTAAGGAAGCAGTTCTCCTGGGCTCTGGAGGGGAAAAGGGACATCAAACAGCAGGGATGGGCGAGGCCAACATTTTCACATGGGGTCATAACAAAAACAAATAAAATGTGCTCAAGA